>BNJM01000797.1:74629-85635 GCA_015472975.1 Rousettus leschenaultii | reverse complement strand
AGCAGCGGGACCCGTCCCAGGGGACGCCCTCTACGGGGAGGTGACGGCTTCCTTACGACCAAGGAACAGTGCTTGTTTTTTGTTGTTGTTGTTGTTGTCATTGTTGTTTTTTTTCCTCAGAAAATGTGGTCGTGCTTATTATCATGGAGGACGTATCGGAGCAAACGTACGTCCTGTGAACAGTTCAGCCTCCTCTCTGTTGTCCTTCACCACGAGCCGTCAGGGGCCAAGCAAGTTCTATATTCCTTGGTGCGGAAAGAGCCTCAGCTGAGTGTCCAAGGCCCTTCTCCTCATTCTGCCTTCCACAGAACACCAGGAGAAACTCGTCACACAAGTTCCTCACCGTCCATAACAAGGACCACCTCCCTCCAGGTTCCAATAAGAAGTTTCTGCACCATCCGAGCACCCTTCACGATGGCCGTCGTCACCCACATTTCTGCATCTGCTCAGCACGGCTGAGGTTTCCTCCTCGAAGACTGAGGCTGCTCCCCGGCTCCCGTCTTCCTCTCTGCACTCCCCCTAAATCCTCCTCTGAAGGCCCGTCCACAGCATGGAGGTTCTTCTAACACACACCTCAACACCCTTCCAGCCTCTTTGCTCCGCCCGGTTCCAACGCGTCATCCAGATTTTACGTATCTGTTACAGCAGCACCCCATCTCCCTTTACCTATTTCATAGCACGTGTGAGTTGCTATTAAAGAATAACATTAGACGAAGTGGCTTATAAGACAACTGTAAGTTGCTTCACACCATCCAGGGATGAGAAGACCATGATAAAGACACCAACAGACCTAAAATCTTGAGGTTTCAATTTCTGGTTCACACACAGTCTTCCTATCTCTGTGCCCTCACTGGGGGAAGGGTGACGGAGCCCTCTGGGTCTCTATTCTTTGGACACTAATGCTATTCACGAGGGCTCCACCTTCATTACCTCATCAACACCCAAGTTCACCACTTCCAAACACCATCACACGGGGGATTATGTTTATCATATACATTGGCCGGATGGGACTCAAACTTTCATTTATTTCCAGTACTGTAACAGTTTTTTGTTCATATTAAAAAATTAATGAATATAAAAGGAAAATCAGGGTACATCTGAAAATTAATGGAAAAATTAGCTTTCTTCAAAATATTCACGGAAATGTAAAATATAAAAAATTTCCCTACATGCGAACAATGCGTTCCTCTTGACCATGGTCTTGCTGCTGAGTGATTAGCTAAAACTTTAACAAGTCCCATGAAAAAACACAATATTCAATCAGAATTTGTGATAAAAATAAATATTTTCTTCACTAGAGACATGGTCCAGATAAATAAAGGCTGAGCAACACTGGGAAAGTGTAGTTTCTACTCAAATATCTGGTATAATGTTGCTGCTGGAATATGTAAAAACCTTTCCACATTATGCAGGATCCCAGACCCTCAGACCGCAAGGCACAGACCAGGGGCACGGGGAGGCTGTGGGGGAGAGGGGGAAGGAAAGTCCTGTCAGGGTCCCAGTATCCTGTCCCAGGAGCAAAGCTGCCCAGGCACCTCACTAATTGCCTGACTGTGGACTCCTCATCCCTGAAAACACCAACCCCGAGAAAAAGATTGAGCCACTACAGGGTAAAATTTTCTCTATTTGCAAGATGAAGAATTTATACACTGCATAGTCACATTTTTGCTTTGACCTTTCTTCATGCCGAAGTTTGCTTATTTTGATGGAATTTATTTGTGTTTATTTGTGTTTTCCACAATGTGCTTTGGGTGGTGGAATATTTGCACAAAGAATATTTTCTGGTACACACAGCTACAAAAATGTCATCAGGTAGGAAACCAGGTCACAAACTAAGAAAATAAGATATTGGGAAGGAATACCCTTTATGTTACTATTTTAGACCGAGGTAGGTATTATTTGTATTTGACACTATGATTATAAAAATTTGGTGATTGTGGGTATATATAGGAGTCTTAGGTATCAGAATGTACCTGGGCGATTGTTAAACCATTTTAAATTTATTTGAAAAGTGTACGAGAATTAAAAAATGTAACCTAATAATCTAGCCCGTTATTCGTTGCTGTGCTCAGAAAAGTCAGGATGTCCTCTGAGCCGAATGTAATGTCTCTCATAAGCCATGTGACCCCGTGTGCTTGACGTATGGGTGAGTGAGTTCAAGAGTAGAGATGCTCATTGGGTTCCCAGAGAGATCAGGAAAGCCTGACCCAGTCGCTCCCCACTTATGAGGAGCAGGCCACCCACATGCAAATTCCTCCTCCAGCCCCAGGCTAAAACCTGTCTGGGCTGTGGATGCTCACAGCTCTGTCCTCACTCAGGGTCAGGTCTCTGCGGAAGCAGCGCTGTGGTCGAGGGAAGATGAGACTGTGGGGTCTTCTCCTGTGCCTGGCGACAGCCCCCCAAGGTGAGTGTCTCAGATGTCAGACAGGGGTCTGCGGGTGGCTGTGACAGCATGTGACTGACAAGACTGATGCTCCTTGTCCCCAGGTGTCCTGTCCCAGGTGCAGCTGCAGGAGTCGGGCCCAGGACAGGTGAAGCCCTCGCAGACCCTCTCGCTCACCTGCACCGTCTCTGGGTTCTCTTTAACCGGCAATTCTGTGCACTGGACCCGCCAGGCTGCAGGAAAGGGGCTGGAGTGGGTCGGTGTTATATGGAGTGGTGGAAGCACAAACTACAACCCAGCTCTTAAGTCCCGACTCAGCATCACCAGGGACACCTCCAAGAGCCAGGTTTTCTTGACACTGAACTCCCTGACCAGCGAGGACACGGCCGTGTATTACTGTGCGAGACACACAGTGAGGGGACCTCATTGTGAGCCCAGACACAAACCTCCGTGAGGGAGACGGGAGGGGGAGCTGCAGGGGCCGATCAGGTCACCAGGGGGCGCTCAGAGCACACACAGCACAGCACACACAGACCAGCCCAGCGGCAGGTGCAGAGGGAGGTGGGAAGGGGGGGTCCTGTTGGCAGCAGGGATTTCCTCCCATGGGGACAACCTTGACTTTTTCGACGTGGCTCTAACTTCTCGTATTCTCACTGCTGACTGAATTGGCTGGGGACCTTCCTTCAACAGATTTCCATGTGTCCATTTTCATGTCTCAGCGAGGGACCATCCTGAGGGCTGTCTTCTTCCCTGTGGCTGGAAAATACCTGCACAAAGAGAGGCCCGCACAGTGCCTACCCCTGTGTGCTGAGCTCAGGCCCTCTGTCCCCACAAGCACACGCTGTCCACACAGGAGTCCTCCCTTCAGACAGGACACATGGCCACCGGGGTAGGATCAGCCCCCATGACACCACCCAACGCCATTTCTGCTTTGCCTAAAACACGGTACCCTCCAAGTCTTCTCTTACTCGAGTGGATTTTGAAACCCTCCCAACACGACCAGGTGTCATCTACCATCCTAATTTCACTAAGTCTGTCCTCCGCCCTGAGCTCCATGGGCGGAGCACAGCTCAATGTCCAGCCTCCGCCCTGGCCCGTCACAGAGAAGGGATTATGCACATATGCGACATTCACGTGTCCCCACTTCACCTCCTATCGTCCCTCTAACACGTCTTTCCATCTGTGGACACTCAGGCAGGTTACATCCGGGGGTCTAAAGTGACGTGCTCACCCTACATGTCATGCACACTTATGATTCAAGGTCACACAGACAGTATTGAAGGACATGTCTGGGTCAGGTGGGGGCACAGCTGGCTGCTACCCACGGGCACCACTAAGAACCCAGAAATCCGATGAAAGAAACTATCTTGATGGACCAACGTGCACAGAGTACCAAGCTAAACACCTCACTGTGGCCATGGCGAGCCAGGGTCAGGCTACGCGTTGGATGTGCTGGTCCCTTCTCATGTCTCCTTCTTTATACAAAGCTCAAGTCCTAGTGGGGTGGGACCACCACACCGTGACCTCACTTGGCCTTTCAAGCCTCCTCAATGCGGTATTTTAAATGCCAGCATTGGGAATTCAGATTACAGGGTAATAATTTTGAATAACTAAATTCAATCCATAGTTTTCCCCCATGGAACTTAATATTTATGTCTTTCTTAAAGTAAAATACATTAACTCTAACTCAACTGTCCCAGATATAGTACTAGCTACAGCACCAACTCTCAAAGTCTTAGGTTCAAAGTCTCATCTCAGTATATCTCATTAGTTACTGGTGGAACTTGACATATGATTCAGACTGAGTCTAAAGTTCTCTCCAACTGTGAACCCATCAGACCTGATGACTTATGTGCTTCCTAAATGCAATGGACGGGCCGGTAGAGGGTGGAAATTCCCTCTGGACTCATTGTGACAGTCTCTCCGTGGCTCTTCTGGGCGGCAGTCACACTCCAAACACCACCAGGTGCTGGTCGATCCAACGGCTTTGATTGGAGACCATGTCACCTGTTACTCTGAGGTGATGGTCCAGGTCCTGACCAGAGAATCCTCCCTGATCACCTCTGAGTCTCCTCCAAGGTCCTTCTGCCCTTTTCTTAAACTTGCTGCATCTTCACCACCATGTGGGTGATGAGCCTGTTCAGAAAAACCCATGAAGCCTGACACGCCCCGTCATCCACCCCACCTTCTTCCCCCCTTTCCTGCAAAGTGGCTTCTGCTGGAGTCGTCCCTTGCTGGCTGACGCTGAGGGGGCTGATGACACCCGCAGGCAGAGCCTCAGAAGTTTTTTAATGAAGCGTTTTTATCAACACCTTTTCCACCCTCTTCAGAAGGTACTCCACGATTTTGGCTTATGGATGAGCTGGGCATTTTCCACAAGTCCAAGTTCTGAGTAGCATTTGATTTATACTGCTGTCTCTGATCCATCACTGTCCTAGCACATTTTACTGGAAACTTCACAAAGAAGGAACCAACCAATCCGCCTTTAGCTTAGGAATCCACGCAGCTCAGGACACACTTTCACTGCTCACAGCCCTACCTTCAACTTCACCTTAAAACTGGCCACACATATTCTTTGAAACTTTGTGATGAGGTCATGTATCCTCCAAAACACACGACCTATTCTCAATTCCAAAGACACCTCACATGAGGGAGTCAGGAAGTCCAAGGTCAGTGTGCAGAGACCTTAACTCCAGGTGAGTTCCCGTCCCCGTGGAGTGACTACTGACTCCTCACTGCAGTCTCAATGCTGGAGAAAACGAGCGATATAACTCTTCTCTTCATTGTCTTCTCTGGTTCCCATCTGTGGGATGAAGTCCTTCCACGGTATCATCAATTGTGTGTCAGGGTTCACCACATGAGTGGTGGGCGTACGGTTCACACATAGAGAGACCCCAGAGTTAACTGTGAGCAGGTTCGCTGACCAGAAGGATGTTCATCATGTTCCTGGTTATGTCGGCGCAGGCGCAGGTTCCTGACAGCAGCGCTTACGAGACGTCCTCACGCAGAGACCAGCGCCTCCCAGACATGACCGTGGACACCGTGTCCCAGCGCATCTTGGAAGCCAGGACTCCTGGGTCACCTCTGCCTGCTCTCCGCTCCCCCTGAGACAGAGCGCTCTCATGGGTTGGCTTATGTTCAGGAGTGACAGTTCCTGGTGCGGGTTTGCAGTTGCACCTGCTGGGTCCACCCAGTGGCACGGATGCCCTTAATAATGTGGCATCACCTGAGGTCTAACAGGTCCCCTGGCTGTGGTACTCTCTGAATTCTAATGTCCTGGGAGAGAGTTGATGTTGCCCACATGTTCCGCGATTTCCTGTCCAGTGATGTCAGTCCAGGGGCCACTTACACTGGGTGAGATAGATCCCCACATCTAGTAACAGCACAAATATACCCTGTGCGGGAACCTCTGGTGTGTGCGTCCAGCGCACTGAACAATAAAAGTAGACTTTGTGTCAAGCCGGACGTTCCGTATCTGCATGTACTGTGAGATGTCACCTTCAAGCAGAGGGACCTAAAGGATATAGAATCGTGTCCAAAGCCTCGAGAGCTTCCAAACTCAGGGAAGAGCAGACTGTGTCAGGGCCTCTGTCAGCCCCAGGGAAGGGGCTCCCTGGTGGCTCACAAAGCCCTTGCTGACCATCTCCATGCACAGTAACTGGGGGCGAGTGAGGCCAATTCACAACATCAAGAGGTGAAGTCAAAAGAACATGGTGTCCTTGAGGGAGCATCCTGAAGTCAGGGCACAGACATTTAATACTGTCCTAGAAACACTGTGAGGTCATGGCCTCTGAGCCCAGACAGGACCCTCCCCTGCAGCAAGGGGATGGGCCTGCAGGGGGCGCTCTGATCCAACCCACAGGGATCCTGGGCCCAGAGTGTGCAGAGAGAGTTGGGCAGCGGATTCCTCTGAGGTCCTGGAGCTTCCTTTTTCTACAAATCATCTAAATTTCTAATTAGACAGAGACTTTAGAAGGAAAAATAGATGTTCTTCTCCGTCAGGACCATTTGCCAAACTCAAGAGGGCAATGAGAAGTACATAATGATGGGAAGGTCTGGGGCTTCTAGACATCTGCATGTGGGGAGTTTGTGGCAGGGTGTGTGCTACTAGGTGTGACATTTAAGAGACACCCTGACGCAGAAATAGGAGGTGTGACCTCAGAGCCCAGATGCATCCCGTCTCCCCGTGTCACTCAGGAGGGCACACAGCTAGAAGACATCCTGTCGGACCCGTTCCTCAGAGGGAAAGCTCTGTCTGCACAGAATGCAAGCTCATGACAGGGACACATACCCACAACAGGCAATTATACTTGGACACCATATGCTCATTGACCACGATTTCTACATCATCAACTTCTCTCAGGTGGGGCCTAGTTTCAGGCTATAAATACCAGTTCCGGTGCCTTCATGTCACACAGAGACGGTGGACAGCGGGGAGACGTCCTGTGAGACTTGCTCCTCAGTGGGCAGAACTGTGCTCAGAGATCAGGGGTTTGGCAGGTGATACGTGTCCCCACCAAGAACCGGGACTGGACCCTCAAATGCCCATTGTGCGTGATCCCTGTGTCTCGACACTTTCTCAGGTGGGGCCAAGTCTTCAGCTATGAATACTCTGCCTCATGAATATGCAAATGAGCCGAGGTGCCCTAGGTTAAGTAGGGACCTGTCTGTGTCCTCACAGCACCCGCCATCACGCCTTCCCCCGCAGAGGCCCTGACAGCACCACCCTCAGCATGGACTGGAGCTGGAGCGTCCTCCTCCTGGTGGCACTGGCCACAGGTAAGGGGATCCCCAGTCCCGGGCTGACGAGGGCACCAGGGCCGGTCAGGGCTCTGCACCCACTGCTGTCTCCTCTCCACAGGTGTCCACGCCCAGGTGCAGCTGGTGCAGTCTGGGGCCGAGGTGAGGAAGCCTGGGGCCTCCGTGAAGGTCTCCTGCAAGGCTTCCGGATACACCTTCACCAGCTATGGTATGAATTGGGTGCGACAGGCACCAAGTCAAGGGCTTGAGTGGATGGGATGGATCAACACAAATACAGGAAAACCAACGTATGCCCAGGGCTTCTCAGGACGATTTGTGTTCTCCTTGGACACCAGTGCCAGCACAGCCTTTCTGCAGATCAATGGCCTGAGGTCGGAAGACACGGCCACATATTACTGTGCGAGAGACACAGTGTGACGACCCACATCTTGCGAGTGACAGAAACCCTGAGGGAGAGGGCAGCTGTGTGGGGCTGAGGGAGGAAAGGAACAGAGTCCTCTGACCTCTTCACACAGAGTCAGGTACCAGGGCAGGAGAATTAGATCTCAGATGCTCATCTGACATTCAGTGAAATGTGTCACGAGTCCAGGTGTCCTGCAGGAAGATGAGGGACAGCGTTTGCTGACAGGTCCCTGTCATTTGTCATGGCTTCTGCAGAGGGCATATACACACCTCCCTGGTCTCTGGACAAGGGGACTTAGTTCGAGTCGTCTCCTGGACAAACATCAAGGCGTTGGCAGGACCACATGTGCCCAGAGGCTTGGGGGGGAGGTGCTGTGGTGGGAACACTTGTGCTCCCCATATTTACATGTGGAATTACTGACCCCACAGAGGACAGTGTTCGGAGGAGGGGGTTCTGGGACGTGCAGGGTGATGAGAGCTGCGTCCCCGTGAAGGGGACCAGGTTCTTTCTAAATGGGGCCCCCAGGAGCACGCGTGTCTCTTGCCAAGGAGGACACTTCAAGGACACACGGAGCAGGAAGTGGACACTCACCCATGGTGACCCAGCTGCCGCACTGACCTGGCTTCTGCACCTCCTGGACCGTGGGTCACGCACAGCGTTGGCCGCATGCTCCCCAGGATGCGGTGGTCTCTTCCAGCAGCCTGAACGCCTCCGACAGGGGTTTCTTTGTCTTTCCTGGTTGAAGAGCGGCTTCTCCTTACACCCTGACTCATGCCCCGTTCTCCATCCCACGGCCTGGAGGACGACACCTCACATCTCTGGTCATGTACCTATTTCTCCTCCTGGAGTCTGACCTCCCTCTGCCTGGTTCTGGTGTGAACACTTGTGGCTGTGTGAGGTGTGGCTCTGATTACGCAGGAAAGCCATTGTGTCTCAAGACGTCTAATGGACCTGGAATGACCAAGTGCCTTTCCCATGGAACGTCCACAGGGTTTAAGCACGAAGCAGACTCTGGCAGCCCACTAAACATTCACACCCATCCCACAGGTTCGCCAAAATTAAACACTTTCCCCCACAGCATCGCCCTACTGATAGGGTCCCTGGTCCCTGCGAGGATGGTGGCTCTTGCCTGTGAGTCTGGTGCAGGAGAAGCCTACTTCAGCTGGGCATTACACAGGTCCCTCGAGAGGGTCACCGGGAATAATGCCAGCAGAGGACAAGTGGGTGGGGCCGTCCCCGCTTGTGCTCCTTGCTTCCGGGTCCAATAACGTGCCTGTAGATGCAAACGATGCGTGCATCCTGCTGTGCTGTGCAGTTCGTGGTGGTCAGACACGCATCGTTAGGACCCGATGGACGGATGGCTCCAGGAGACTGGTATACAGAGAGGTAACAGATCACCCTTCACGGACTCGCAAAACTTCTTCTTCATTTCTCTATACAATCTTACACAGACACTACGATGCTAAAATTCATGAGACATTTCACCTCAGGAAGGGGTTTCTGCAATTTCCATGGGCATGTCCCACTCTGCCTCAGAGCCGGTTCAGGGGAGCAGGGTCCGGGGGCAGCACAGAGACAGCCACGCGAGCTCCCTCTGCCCAGACGGGTGCTGTCCGACACTGCCCAGCTCTCCTGCGCTGTGGCCCGTAGCTCACCTCGGCCAAGGGAAAACGGACCCCAGGCACGTATTTTATGCACATATAACAATAGAAGATAATCCCTGCTGACTATGGTCCCAGCACAATCACACACTAAGAAGTTATGATGCATGGGACACTCTCATGGCAGCAAAGTGCCCAGGACACTCATGCCTGGAGGGGCACTGCCTGTCCAGTCTGAAAGCTGTGTCAATAGAATGAGGACATGTAGGTAGAGCCCCCCTCCTGATCAAAGCCGGCCCAGCCCCAAGGCTGCAGCTCTGGGACAGGCGCCCAGCCCCGCGACTCCCAGGTGTCCCCATCACGGGATCAGGTGTGAACACGCACCCGCACCATGGCGTTGGGGCTCAGCTGGGTTTTCCTCGTGGCCGTTTTACGAGGTGACCGATGGGGAACAAGGGACACTGAGCACGTGAGTGGGTGTGAGTGAGGAGCAGGGACGTGAGACAGTTTCCTGACCCGAACGTGTCTGTGTTCACAGGTGTCCAGTGTGAGGTGCAGCTGGTGGAGTCTGGGGGAGGCGTGGTGCGGCCGGGGGGGTCTCTGCGACTCTCCTGTGTGGCCTCTGGATTCACCTTCAGTAGCTACACCATGAGTTGGGTCCGCCAGGCTCCGGGGAAGGGGCTGGAGTGGGTCTCATCCATTAGTAGTGGTGGTGGTGGCACATACTACGCGGACTCCGTGAAGGGCCGATTCACCATCTGCAGAGACAATGCCAAGAACACGCTGTATATGCAAGTGAGCAGCCTGAAGGCTGAGGACACGGCCGTGTATTACTCTGTGAAGGGCGCAGTGAGGGGACCTCGGTGTGAGCCCCGGCACAGACCTCCCTGAGGGAGATGGGGATGTGGCCCTCAGGTTACAGGGTATCTCAGGAAACCAGGTGGTGCTCAGGTCACACTGAGCTGGGGAGCTGCCCTAGGAGCAGGTGCGGGAGGATGTTAGAGGGTGCCAGTCAGGGCGTGGGGTTTCCTCTCTATGGAACAGTTTCCATCGCATCCTCTCTTTCTACATGATTCTGTGTTTACGTCCTAAAATATGAACCGTTGATGTTAGTTGTAAATGGAGCAAAACATTTTCGCATGCACAGAGGGCAGAGAGTCATTCTATCATGTACATGTAAATTCACCATCAAATCTTCTTAAATTAGCCAGCAAAATCTGTAGAGTGGCTCTGTTGGGCTCAACGGCACAGTGCGGTGGCCCCCGGCTCGTGTCCACGCCCGGCAGCTTTGGACCAAGTGTGCGGGACATCGAGCCACAGAGGCGGGTAAACCCACACCAGGGCAGCGAGGCCCCGGCGCGGTCTGGGTGGCGTCACTGCCTGCACATCATGCTCGTGACGCCAAGAGCAGTTACACCGGGCAGAAGCACAGGGACCCCGCGGCTCAGGGGGGCAGGAGGGGAAGGGGGCGCCCAGTCCGATGGCGTCGCACGCACACAGCGACGTGAAAAGCTTTGCCACCGCCATGATGAGCGTGTCTGCTGAGCGTGGACCAGGCTCTCGGCAATTCAAAAACGGCTGATGCAGCAGGGAAGGGAGCCAGGTTCGGGGCTTTCCTTGCGGTTCGGTGACAGGGCTTGAGGAGGGTCCTGCTCACAGGAGGGGTGTGTGCGGTCTCAGTGCGGTCCACCTGCATCAACCAAGGGAGACCCGGACTTCGGCATCAGAGTTCCCGTGTGGGGCCGACGGAGGAGACCGAGGGTGACCCTCGACGCGTCAGCGTCAAACATAGGCAAATAGAGTGTGTCGACTTATTCTGCTCAACACCTATTAAAAAAATAAGCAAGAAAAGCGGAAC
>BNJM01000797.1:60858-72044 GCA_015472975.1 Rousettus leschenaultii | reverse complement strand
ATTTTTGCAATCCCAATAATTGCAAATGCTGCAAAGTGTTCTCATCGTCTGCTCATATACCGTCCCTTCCTTCAGCAAAACGCTGACCTTACATATGAGTCTTTCTACCTAAAATCATTGATGGAAGGAAAGGAAACTTGATCACATGTCTGCACCACGCAGCCTGTGTGCCTCAGAGTGATCGTTATGACATCGAGAGCTGCTAAACTCAGGGAAGAGCAGACTGTGTCAGGGCCTCTGTCAGCCCCAGGGAAGGGGCTCCCTGCTGGCTCACAAAGCCCTTGCTGAGGATCTCCATGCACAGTAACTGGGGGCGAGTGAGGCCAATTCACAACATCAAGAGGTGAAGTCAAAAGAACATGGTGTCCTTGAGGGGGCATCCTGAAGGCAGGGCACAGACATTTAATACTGTTCTAGAAACACTGTGAGGTCATGGCCTCTGAGCCCAGATAGGACCCTCCCCTGCAGCATGGGCACTGGCCTGCGGGGGGCGCTCTGAACCGACCACAGGGGTCCTCGCCCAGAGTGTGCAGAGGGAGTTGGGCGCAGGGACCTGTGTGCTGAGCTCAGGCTCTGCCCCTCAGAGAACCCACTATCCCAACGTGGACCTCCCCTCAGACAGGAGACATGACCCCCATGGGGGGACCTGTCCCCCAGGACATCTGTTCCACAGGTTCCCTGTCCTGCCTGCAGCACGTGCACCTCTTGTATCTCATTTACTCGGTGGACGTTGAAAAACCCCAACACCACCTGGTGTCATCTACTGTCCTAATTACACTAGATCCTTTTAGTCACGTGTCCCCTTTGCTGGAGTCCCCCTCACTCTCCCAGCCTCCCATGTACCCATCACAGTATTGGGTTTAAGCAAATACCTGGGCATTCACCTGCCTGCACTTCATCCCAGAATATTCATCTAACGTGTCTGTCCATTTGCGGACACCCCAGGCCAGTTTATCTGCAGAGGACCTGCAGGTGGCCACACTGAGTCCACTTGTCATGCACACACATGACTCAAGCTCACACAGCATTAATGAAGCACAGGACGTTCAGTGGCCGCATAGCTCACTGCTGACGCCCGGCCACCACTAGCACGTTAGGAACTGATGACACAGCTCATCCTGACAGACCCACCTGGACAGATAACGTGCTGGGCACTCGGGGGTGGCTGTGGTGATTCCAGCCTCAGGGATCACAGCTGCTGTGCTCGTCACTCCAGTGTCCCACAGACCAGTGCCATGTTCAATCAGATATTTGTGTTGCAAAGTTCTGGAAAACACTCAAACAGGACTCAGACAGTACCCAGAACCTGAAGTCTGTTTAGAAGACAAAATTCTAAAATAATGGAAGCACATGAGCAACGGGTACTGAAGAAGTCGAGTAAAGAATAGAAAAGGTATAAATTATTCTCAGTCCAAGCGTTTAATTTTTTTTTCACCTCTTTGTTTTGCTCACTTTCTCTGACAGCATCAAGTGGATTGAGCACTTGAACGCTGACCATATGATAAAATTGCGTGCACTGAATCAACCTGCTGGACTAATTTTCACACTTCCAACAATTGTCAGTGCTACAAAGTGTTCTCATCGTCTGTGCTCATATTCCTTCCCTCCCTTCAGCAAAACACGGACCCTACATATGAGTCTTTTTAACTAAAATCATTGATGGCAGGTGAGGAAACTTGTCTGCATCACGCAGCCTGTGTGGCTCAGAGCGATCATTAACGCACCTGTCACAGCCACAGTCCTGTACCAGGACATCGGAGGCATGAGACCAGCTTGGTATTACAAAAAAAATGACACTTTCTTTTCGGACAATTATGCCAAAAATGTGTTCATTATTCAATACCTTTCAACGGAACAGGAGGCAAAAACAGGAATTCAGCTTTACCTGGAGGAGGACGCTGTGTTCTCAACGTCACTACATTCTTAAATGTTGACTGGAGACCCCACCTATGATTCTGCACTGGGCCCTCACATCGCACAGGAGATCTGCTGTTGTGCCTTCAGACCCCGGCGTGGTCATTGCAGTAGATCCTCCCCACACCAGGAAATGATCCCAGTAAGAGGGTGACTGCAGGTAGTGTGAGCAGAGTGGTGAGAGTTCAGGTGAGGGCCCCATGGGTTTGGACTTCTCTCTAGTTCCTGGTCAGATAGAGGAAGGAGCACTCTGAGCTTCCCAGAGACGTGGCCTCCTCTTTTCCCTGAAGAGCATTTCTCTGCCCAGGCCTCATGCAGTGTCCCAGAACTTCTAATGGAAGCTGAACAAGGTTGATCGCTCGATCCTACAGGCCATCTTAGCCGTTTAGGTCTACTTAGGGAAGAGAGCGCCTCTAGTGCACCCACGTTGTTTCCCAGATATGTTGGGGTTTCTCTCCTTTATTAAATAGAAATGAATCGTGTAAAGGGAAGAGGCATTCACAGCCCAGACCCAACAGTCTGTAGAAGCCCCATCCATCACTCAGTGATACGGCCCTCCACATGCACACCCGATATGAAAGCCTCGGCCTGAGCTGAAACACAGTGGGGAGATGAACCCAGAGTTAGGGAGGAAGTGGGTGCTCGCACAGGATGTGCTCCGGGTCTCATGAGGGGCTCCTGAGGGCATGACTGTGTGACCCAGGCCTGTCCCCAAGGCTCACAGTGGAGGACGAAGGATGCAATGATCTTTTCCATATGAGATGGGGCAGAATAAGGCAAGGTACTACAGTCGGTGTGAATGCAAAGGCGCCCTGCACTGAGTGTGTTTCCGTATTTATCACCTTCTCTTAGGATGTTTTAACAACTTTACAAATATTTCTGGATGGGGAGAGACTTCCCCTCATGACCTCACCAGTTCTTAGATGCAACACAGGTCCTGGCCTGGCACACGATTTCACAAGCACACTCACACCCCAGGACACCCGCCTGTGTCTGCCCGCACACCCCGGGACACGATGCTCCTCTGCCGTCGTCATCCCAGGCCCAGCCACCAGCAACTGCAGAACCACGTCCAGACATGAGCCCAACGAAATTAACACACGAGTCAGGCACAGCTCCTCACCACCTTCGCCTCATTACCAGGAAACCCCAGTAAAGCGCAGGCCCAAAGTCCCTTCTCCCTGCGCTACGCGTCTCCTGACACCGTGGTGTCTTCCACGTGGCCCCTGCTGGCACCCAGCCTCCTGTCTCCAGGACCTGTGGCTGTGATCAACTGTTTTGCCTGAGCCGCTCCTGTGTCTATTTTATGGCCAGAGCAGAACGATGTCTCTGAAAAGAAAACCAACAAGTGGCACCATGAACAGGGAGGTCTGGTGCTGACAGGGGGCCTTCGAGACGCCCCTCGCAGCCTGCCGTCACTGCGGGCTGCGTGACTGGGCGCCGCCATCTGGGAAGGCTCGGTGACAAGTGGACACTTTTGTTCACAGCTCGGTGCTGCTCCTGTGGCCTCATCAGGGACTGTCAGCGCTTCCTGCCCTAAATCGGGGACAAAGGCGGTGTCCTTCTCAGGTCGTGGTGTTCTGTGGTCTGACACCTGCCCAGGGGCCTGTGTTCCCTGAGCTTAGCCTCGGGCTTCTCCCTGAGCAGACAGGAGAGGGGAAGGGCTCAGCTCTGCCCTGGGACAGCTTCAATGAACTCCAGCCCATGTTGCAAATGGCCGGGGGTTGTCCCCACCCAGCACTGGGGATCAGACAGGCGATGGGGAGTGAGGAGGGTGGCAGGTCGGGAGCACATGTGTCTGAGACACCAACGACCCCGCCGCCGACACGCACAGGCCCCCTGCCCCCCGTCAGAATAAAGGAGGGGGAAGCCCAAGCCCCAGGAGCAGGACGCGTGCTCTCTGGGACCGAGGCGGAAGACCGACATGGGGACAAAGGTGTCTGCGGCCCGTCCGCCAGTCATTCTGCCGTTTTCATTGCTACTGGTGAGTTTCTGACGGTTGGCAGACACTGTGACACAGTTATAATGGTCGAGGCTGCGTGGCACTGGTGGAAGGGGCGGCACGGGCCAGTCTCCCAGACATGCGTGGCCTGGGAGCAGCCACGTCTGTCTGAGCGAAGACATGGAGGGCTCGGATCTTCAAAGGACAGCATGCTCGTCTCCATCCACGTAAATATTTTTTAGCCTTGAACTTCTAGTTCAAGAAAATAGGCCTTAAGCTCCACATTGCAAAGTATAATCAAAATGTATATCTCATAAGAAGTTCATAGAGCCTATCTACAGACAATTTACTACTTAAGCAAAAGTAGGAGAAACCACAATATAAATGCTCGGCATGAACAACGAGGGGTTTGCAGGCCTGGTGCGGGTTTCAGGCAGTTACATAAACCAGAGTAAAGCTATCTGTGCTTATGGGATGTAGAAGGTTTGAAAGGAGTATCTTTTATTTGGGGCTAGAGTTACCACAAAGTGGGCATCGAAATATTATTTGACTGGAATTATGTTCACTGACATTTAGGAACTGTGAATGTATTAAACCTGTTGATGACCTGAATGTGCCTGGATATAATGGAAATCACTTCAATATTTATGACAAATATGCATTTTTTTAAATCACTATCTGCTCAACTAGTCGATCATTCACTGTTATATTAGATAAGGTTGGATTTTCTTCGGCGTTTTAATGCATATTGGAGACATGTTGCTCCCCCATCACAGGGAGAGACACTGTAGGTATTGAAGAGAGGAGACTTTACTGGCCCCAGAGACACCAGGGAGCCGGACCCAGTCGCTCCCCACTTAAGAGGAGCAGGGCGCCCACATGCAAATTCCTCCTCCAGCCCCAGGCTAAAACCTGTCTGGGTTGTGGACGCTCACAGCTCTCTCCTCACTCAGGGCTCAGGTCTCTGCGGAAGCAGCGCTGTGGTCGAGGTGAAGATGAGACTGTGGGGTCTTCTCCTGTGCCTGGTGACAGCCCCCCAAGGTGAGTGTCTCAGATGTTGGACGGGGTCTGCGGGTGGCTGTGAAGGCATGTGACTGACAGGACTGATGCTCCTTGTCCCCAGGTGTCCTGTCCCAGGTGCAGCTGCAGGAGTCGGGCCCAGGACAGGTGAAGCCCTCGCAGACCCTCTCGCTCACCTGCACCGTCTCTGGCGGTTCTGTCACCAGCAGTTACTACTGGAGCTGGATCCGCCAGCGCCCTGGGAAAGGGTTGGAGTGGATGGGGTACTGGACAGGAGGTACAAGCTACAACCCAGCATTCCAGGGTCGCATCTCCATCACGGCTGACACGTCCAGAAACCAGTTCTCCCTGCAGCTGAACTCCGTGACCAGCGAGGACACGGCCGTGTATTACTGTGCGAGAGGCACAGTGAGGGGACCTCAGTGTGAGCCCAGTCACAAACCTCCCTGAGGGAGACTAGGGGGTGCTCCGGACACCAGGGGGCGCTCAGGGCGCACGCAGCACAGCGCACACAGACCAGCCCAGCAGCAGGTGCAGAGGGAGCTGGGGACTGGGCTTCCTGCTGGGAGCAGCGATTTCCTCTCACATCTCTCAGTGCCTCCCAGGAGGTTATTGCTTCTTCTTCCTCATGGCTCTAGCTTTCCACATTCTCACTCAGACAAGGAATGAAGGAGTAGCCTGTCTGTAGGTGGCACATCAGCATTACCTGGGCACCTTTCCGTCACCAGCTTTCAATGTGTCCTTTCTTCATTCCTTGGCAATGAGACCATCCTGAGGACTGTTGTCTCCCTGTGGTGGGGAAGCGTTTCCAACACGGAGAGACACAGCACAGTGCAGGGACCTGTGTGCTGAGCTCAGGCTCTGCCCACCCCCCACACACAAGCTGTCCCCACGTGGACCTCCCCTCAGACAGGAGACATGACCCACATGGGGGGATCTGTCCCCCAGGACCTCTGTCCCACAGGTCCCTGTCCTGCCTGCAGCACATGCACCTCTTGTTCCTCATTTCCTTGGGTGGACGTTGAAACACCCCAACATCCCCTGGTGTCATCTACTGTCCTGGTTACACTAGATCCGTTTAGTCACGTGTCCCCTGTGCTGGAGCCCCCCTCACTCTCCCAGCCCCCCACGTACCAGTCACAGATGTGGCCATTCACCTGCCTCCACTTCATCTTGTAAAGTTCATCTAAAATGCCTGTCCATTTGCGGTCACCCCAGGCCGGGGTACATGCAGGGGATCTGCAGGGGGCCGTGCCGAGCCCGTATGTCATGCGCACACATGACTCAAGCTCACCCAGCACTAATGGAGGACAGGACTCACCAGCCCTGATGTTCAAACAGATGTTTCTGAGAAAGTTGGAAAACACTGGGAGCAGCGCTGAGAATTCCCACAACTGGAAGTCAAAATTTTAAAATGACAAAAACACATGTGCGACATGTTCTTCAGAAGTTGGATAAATAATCGAATTAAAAGTTATTTTCGTACAAGCATTTAAAATTCTGATTTCTCTGATTTCTTTTTTTGACTCACTTTCTCCAACAGTATCAATAGGATTGTACACTTGAGTTGACCATGAAAAAAAAGTTGCATGCATCGAATCAACCAGCTAGACTGTTCTACAGTTCATATAATTGTAAGTCCTTCAAATCGTTCTCGTCATCAGTGATCAGATCTTTTGTCTTCCTTCATCAAACACTGACCTTACATGTGGGTCTTTCCACCTAAAGTCATCGATGCAGGAGAAAGAAACTTGGTCACGTGCCTGCGCCACGTAGCCTGTGTGGCTCGGAGCGATCAGTAAGGCACCTGTCACCTCCACAGTCCTGTACCAGGACATCCTGTGGGATGAGCCCAGCCTGGTATTGCAAGAAAAAATGACACTTTTTTTTTTTTTGCACAATTGCACTAAAAATGTACTTGTCATAATGTCTTTGGTTTATTTAGAAGTGCATGCTGTGTTCTCGTCACTACATTCCTAATAGTAACAAGGACCCCTCCTATGAATCTGCACTGGGGCCTCACATCGCACAGTCGGTCTGCTGTTCTGCCTTCAGACACCAGCACGATCATTGCTGTAGATCCTCCCCCCATCTGGGAATGCTCACATTAAGAGGGTAGATGCAGGCGGTGTGACCAGGAGGTGAGTGTTTGACGAGGGAGCACGTGTGTTCGGACTTCTCTCTGGTTCCTGGTCATGTAGAAGAAGGAGCACTTGGAGCTTCCCACAGACATGGCCTCATCTTACCCTGAAGAGCATTTCTCTGCCCAGGCCTCATGGGGTGGCCACCACCACAATCCAACGGAACAAGGATTGATCACTCTACTGTGTAGGCCATTCACCTGTTTAGATCTACTTATGGAAGCGAGCCTCTCTAGTGCACCCACTTTTTGTCCGAAATAAAGATGGATTTATCTCCATTATCAAATAGAAATGAATCTTGTAGAGGAAAAAATTCACAACCTAGCCCAGGAGTCTATAGGAATCCTCATTCAGCACAGAGGGTCCAGCCACAGTCACCACATCAATGCCTCAGCCCGAGCTGAAACGTAGTGGGGGAGATGAACCCAGAGTTAGAGAGAAAGTGGGTTCTCACACATGATGTGGTCAGGTTAGAACTAGGAGCTCCTGAGGGTACGACCGTGTGTCCCAGGCCTGTCCCCAGGGTTCACATGGAGGATGAAAGACACAACTCTTTCCCCGTATGAAATGTGTGCAGAGTATGACAAGCTGCTGCTGTGGAGAATGCATAAAGTTACCCTCTGAATGTGCATTTCTGCATTTTATTCCCTTCTGGACATTATGATGTTTTATCAGCTTTATGAAACTTTCTGGATGTAGACAGACTTTGCTCATGGGGACTCAATCCTTAGAGTCAGCACAGGGCCCAGCTCGGCACATGCCTCTCACATGCAAAGAAACCAGGGGACACCGCCTCTGCCTGCCCATCACCCACGGTGCAGCATCCCCTGACTTCAGGATTCCTGGCCCAGGTGCCAGGCTACTGGAGAAGCCCCTCCAGCTTCAGGGCCCATTATGTTTTTCAAAATAATTATCCCTAAGCCAATCACCCTCCCTGCTCTTCCTTCCACAAGGAAAACCCAATAAATCCCCGGTCCTAAGGTCCCCTCTCACCCCCTGTTCGCTGCTTCCTGCACATTCTGGTGTCTTCCATGAGACCCTGGGGCATCACAGCCACCTGTCTCTAGGACCTGTGCGTGTGATAGACTCTATGTCCCCTGATCCCTTTATATACCTCCGCTTATAGCCACAGCTGCCGTCATGTTGAAGAGGAAAGTAGAGGAATTTTACACAAAAGGCCAACAGCTCTCTGCTCTGCTTCTGTAAACATGCTCGCTGCATGCAAGAGCTCACTGCAGAGCTCATTCGCACTTTGCCCTACTTGTCCTGTGCTGGGCACATGTAACTGTTTGTTCCCTAGCAGCTCCCACTTCCTGTAACTATTTGTAACTATCAGTAGCCCTTAGCAACTCCCGCCCTTCTACCAATGTTACTACTTGCAACCAAAGTAACTCCCACCACTTTGTAACAGTGTAAGCTCCAATCAAGCGATCAGCACTTGTAATAGGTCTGTTTAGAAGAAATGTTGCAACTTAGCTCAGGGCTCATATCTTCAGTGTGTTAGCATCTCTGGAGTCGGCCACACGCACTCGTAATAAACCTGAGTTCTCCAACTTTCTGAGTGCTGCTTGGTTTCTCACTGGATTCGTATTGGAGCTTTTTGCATAAAGCAAAAGTAAAAGTGTTCGTTTACTTAATCTACTTTCTTTCTGTTACAATGTTTTTCTTCCATTTTGGCTACATAATTTGGCGAATAAAACTAGAGGTAATTTCTGTCTGTGCTCTAACTCTGAAGACTCAGGAACTTTACCTGGAGCTCAGGTTGACACCTTCAGGCACATTGAGAGAGCCAGAAGGGACTTTAACCCTCGTCGTCACACTGCACAGCCCTGTTGTCCTCAGTGTGGACACTTTGGGAAGGCAAACGACTATTCACAGCCAAGTGCATACGTTGTCTGTTAAAAGTTAGATGCTGTGGAGTATGGACCTTGTGCAGCTTCAACCACCCTGAGTCATGCCTTCAGGTGTGCTTTAGGGGGATCTGGAGATGGGATCCTTGGATGTGGTGTGTGTTCTGGGTGCCATCAATTGTGGAAACCGTCTGAGCAGGACAAAGGTATGGCCATAGTGGAAGTGTCTGGAAAACCTGAAGCTGCTGTCCACATGGAAATCCATCCCATTCGGGTGTCTTTCAGTCAGCGCAGATCGGGTTTTTTATGATAAATTTTGACTAAGAAAACATGGGTAATACATTTTAACAGACGTGGAGAATACCTTGAAAGCACCACCTAGATTAGTGGGGACCGAAAAACATGGAGAGTGGACGCCAGACATGTTTCCACAAGGACCTGTCCGTTTCCTGAAGCATTCTATGTTTTCAGAAGTTGCAGGTTCATGTTGTCAAAGATATTACAGAAGGGGTGTGGTCAAGGCCTTATGAAAAGCAGCTTCAGCAGCAGATTATTTTCGTTGGACCATTCTATTACGTTTCATTATGAAACATCCACACTTGTTAAGGAAGCTGAGGGCTCAGGGGAAGCTGCAGACACTGTGCGGCCTCAGAGCAATCCCGACCCTGAGAGTAGGAAGAGGGAGAGCTGGCGGAAGATGTTTCCCAGTGGCCCTGCTGTGGGAGAAGCATCTAGTATGTCGTCCCAACAAGTGTCACTCGAAAGATGTCCATGTCACCCAGGAATGGGCCTACACACTGTCTCTGCTGTCCTAGTCCCAACTGGAGAGGCTCACAGGTGTGTGGTACCAACACTAAAGAGGTGACGAAATTTGGGGAGCAATAGCTGGGGCTGTCCCATGGGACACCCCCTATGTGGAGGTGACAGTTTTTTTAGTACCAATGCACAGTACTTTTTTTTTTGTCAGAAAATGTAGTTGTGCTTGTTCTTGTGGGGGATATAAAGGAGCAAACGTACGTCCTGCGAACAGTTCAGCCACATCTCTGTTGTCCTTCACCACGAGCCATCAGGTGGCTGAGCCTGACCTGCCTCTCCTGGTGAAGAAAGAGCCTCAGCTGAGTGCCCAGTTCCAGTCGCCTCATTCTACCTTCCACAGAACACCAGGAGAAACATGTCACACAAGTTCCCCACCGTCCATGACAAGGACCATCTCCCTCCACGTTCCAATAAGAAGTTCCAGCACCATCCGAGCACCCTTCACGATGGCCGTCGTCACCCACATTTCTGCCTCTGCTCAGCACAGCTGAGGTTTCCTCCTCGAAGACTGAGGCTCCTCCCAGCTCCCGTCTTCCTCTCTGAGCTGCCCCCAGATCCTCCTCTAAAGGCCCGTCCACAGCATGGAGGCTTCTAACACGCATCTCAACACCCTCCAGCCTCTCTCTGCCCAGCCCGGTTCTAATGCAGCATCCAGTTTTTACGTATCTGTTACAAAAGCACCCTCATTTCTCTGTACTGATTTCATACCCCATGTGAGCTTCTATTAAAGAGTAACAGTAGACGAAGTGGCTTATAAAACAACTGGAAGTTGCTTCACATAGTCCAAGGGTGAGCAGTCCATGAAAAAGACACCAACAAACATGGCATCTTGAGGTCTTGCTTCCTGGTTCACACACAGTCTTCCTATCTCTGTGTCCTCACTGGGGGACAAATGACGGAGCCCTCCGGGTCTCTATTCTTTGGACACTATTCCTATTCATGAGGACTCCACCTTCATTACCTCATCAACACCCAGGTTCACCACTTCCACACACCATCAAGTGAGGGCTTATGTTTATCATATACATTAGCTGGGTGGGACTCAAACTTTCATTTATTTGTAGTGTTCCAAGAATTGTTTCTTCATATTGAAAAATTAATGAATGTAAAAGGAAAATCAGGGCATATCTGAAAATTAACTGAAAAATTAGCTTTCATCAAAACATTAACTTAAGTGTAAAATATAAAAAAAAATTACCTTTCATAAGAACAATGCATTCCTTGTGACCATGGTCCTGCTGCTGAGTGATTAGCTAAAACGTTAACATCAAGTCCCATGAAAGAACACAATGATCAATCGGAATTTGTGATAAAAATAAATATTTTCTTCACTAGAGACACGGTCCAGATAAAGAAAGGCTGAGCAACACTGGGAAAGTGTAGTTTCAACTCAAATATCTGGTATAATGTTGCTACTGGAATATGTAAAAACCTTTCCACATTATGCAGGATCCCAGACCCTCAGACCACAAGGCGCAGACCAGGGGCACGGGGAGGCTGGGG
>BNJM01000797.1:22175-60845 GCA_015472975.1 Rousettus leschenaultii | reverse complement strand
GGGGAGGGGGAAGGAAAGGCCTGTCAGGGTCCCAGTATCCTGTCCCAGGAGCAAAGCTGCTCAGGCACCTCACTTATAGCCTGACTGTGGACTCCTCATCCCTGAAAACACCAAACCTGAGAAAAAGAGTGAACCACTAAAGGGTAAAATTTTCTCTATTTGCAAGATGAAGAATTTATACACTGCATAGTCACATTTTTGCTTTGACCTTTCTTCATGCCGAAGTTTGCTTATTTTAATGGAATTTATTTGTGTTTTCCACAATGTGCTTTGGGTGGTGGAATATTTGCACAAAGAATATTTTCTGGTACACACGGCTACAAAAATGTCATCAGGTAAGAAAACAGGTCACAAACTAAGAAAATAAGATAATGGGAAGGAATACCCTTTATGTTACTATTTTAGACCGAGGTAGGTATTATTTGTATTTGACACTATGATTATAAAAATTTGGCAATTGTGGATATATATAGAAGTGTTAGCTATCAGAAAGTAACTGGGCGATTACTATACCCTTTTAAATTTATATGAGAAGTGCATGAGAATTAAAAAATGTAACCGATTTATGTAGCCCATTATTTCTTGTTATGCTCAATAAAGTCAGGGTGTCCTCTGAGCTGAATGTAATGTCTCTCATAAATCATGTTATCCAATATGTTTCACGTATGAGTGAGTGAGTTCAAGAGTAGAGATGCTCATTGGGTTCCCGGAGGGATCAGGGAAGCCTGACCCAGTCCATCCCCACTTATGAGGAGCAGGCCACCCACATGCAAATCCCTCCTCCAGCCCCAGGCTAAAACCTGTCTGGGCTGTGGGCGCTCACAGCTCTCTCCTCACTCAGGGCTCAGGTCTCTGCGGAAGCAGCGTGTGGTCGAGGTGAAGATGAGCCTGTGGGGTCTTCTCCTGTGCCTGGCGACAGCCCCCCAAGGTGAGTGTCTCAGATGTCAGACAGGGGTCTGTGGGTGGCCGTGACAGCATGTGACTGACAAGACTGATGCTCCTTGTCCCCAGGTGTCCTGTCCCAGGTGCAGCTGCAGGAGTCGGGCCCAGGACAGGTGAAGCCCTCGCAGACCCTCTCGCTCACCTGCACTGTCTCTGGGTTCTCTTTAACCAGCTATGGTGTGCAGTGGACCCGCCAGGCTGCAGGAAAGGGGCTGGAGTGGGTCGGTGGTATATGGAGTGGTGGAGGCACATACTACAACCCAGCTCTTAAATCCCGACTCAGCATCACCAGGGACACCTCCAAGAGCCAGGTTTTCTTGACACTGAACTCCGTGACCAGTGAGGACACGGCCGTGTATTACTGTGCGAGCTACACAGTGAGGGGACCTCAGTGTGAGCCCAGGCACAAACCTCCCTGAGGGAGACCAGAGACGGAGACGCAGGGGCCGATCAGGTCACCAGGGGGCGCTCAGGGCGCACACAGTGCAGCCCACACAGACCAGCCCAGCAGCAGGTGCAGAGGGAGGTGGGAAGGGGCGTCCTGTTGGGAGCAGTGATTTCCTCTCAAAGTTCTCAGCTGCCCATGGGCACAACCCTGACCTTTTCAACGTGGCTGTAAATTCTCCTGTTCTCACTGCAGAATAAAATGAAAACGCACCTTGTCTGTCTGTAGACAACGTATCACCATCGGGGGCCGAGCAACTTCCCTCACCAGTTTTCTTGGGTCTCTTTTCTTGTCAAAGCAGAGGGACCATCCTGAGGGCTGTCTTCTTCCCTGTGGCTGGAAAATACCTGCACAAAGAGAGACTTTGCACAGTGCAAACTCCTGTGCGCTGAGCTCAGGCTCTCTGTCCCCACACACACACGCTGTCCCCACAGGATCCCTCCCTTCAGACAGGACTCATGGCCACAGGGGTAGGATCAGCCCCCCAGGACTCCACCCAATGTGATTTCTGTCCTGCCTACCACACGGTACCCTCCAAGTCTTCTCTTACTCGATTGAATTTGGAAATCCACCCAACACGACTGGGTGTCGTCTAGTGTCTTGTTTTCACTAACTCTGTCCTCCACCCTGAGCTCCATGGGGCTAGAGCACAGCTCCGTCTCCCAGCCTGCACACAGGCCAGTCCCGGAAGAGGGACGGTGTGCACACGCGGCACTCGCCTGTCCCTCGCCATCCGCTGTCATTAATCTACTATGTCTGTTCTTGTTAACAGCCAGGCAGGTTAAACTCAGGGAGTCTAAAGGTCACCTGCTCAGCCTACGTGTCATGCACGCTTATGATTCAAGGTCACACAGGCACTACTGAAGGACAGGTCTGTGTCAGATGGGGGCACAGCTGGCTGCTGACCCTTGGGCACCACAAAGGACTCAGAAACCTTTAGACAGAGGACGTCAGGATGGACGCACCTGTACAGAGCACCGTGTGGACACCTCATCGGTGACTATGGTGGTGACAGGGTCAGGAACACGTTGACTGTGCTGGTCACTCCTCATGTCTCTTCTTTAACGACACTCCTGTCCTATTATGGTCGGACCCCCACACCATGATGTCACTTAGCCTTTCTCGCCTCCTCAAAGTCTGATTTAAATGCTCTCCTTGAGAATTCAATCTCCAACATGCGAAGTTTGAGGGTCACAATTCTGTCCATAAAATTACACTTGTGGATTCCAGAAGCCACGGCTCTCCCTTATGTAAAATCAGCTCTAACACAACATCCCCAAATGTCTTACTCGTTACAGCATCAACTCAGAGTCTAACGTGTAAAGTCTGATCTAAACATCTCATTAATATTGGTGGATCTTCACATATGATTCATCCTGATGCAAACGTCCTCTCAAGGTATGAATCCACAAAAACAGACACATTATGTGCCTCAAAAAATGTGACGATGGGGCAGTCACAGGGTAGACATTCCCATCCTGAAAGGGATGAAGCAAAAATAAAGTTTGTTGGGCCAACGCTGGTCCACAACCCAGCAAGGCAATCCCGCCAGGCCTTAAGGTTGGCGATGGTCCGCTCTGGCTGGATGCCCCCGCTCTGTACCCTCCGGATGGGGGTCGCATCTCACGGAGCCACTGAGGAGCTGTCTCACCCTCTGGGCCCCATAGGGAAGTCTGCTGCAGCTCTGCTGGGCGGTGGTCACACACGCAGGCTCCGCTAGGTGGCAGTCACACCTGAGCTTGGCTTGGAGGTCCTGTCACCTGTTAAATCTAAGGCGACGGCTCAAGACTCTGAAAGCAAGAGGTCCTCCCCGATGGTCCTGGGCTCCTCCAACCCTGTCTTCGTTTTCTGAAACAGAACAGGTGCTCACAGGCAAAGTGGGTTATGATCCTTCTCTGTAGAATCCCAGAGTTTTGACCACCTTCCTCTATTATGCCCCACGAGTTCGTCCCATTTATTTCAAAATGACAGTGTTTGTGCTGGAATTACCACAGTTCCAATCTTGGATGGTTCAGAGATGGCTGATGAAACCTGCTGGTCATGCCCATAAAGTTTTCTATCAGATTGTTTTTCAGCCACTCCTATCCTGCCTGCTTCATAAACTCCTCACTTCTGGCTGCAGAATGGGCTGGGCACTTTTCAAATCTCCAAGCTCTGATTAGCACTTGGTGTTCGCTGAATTCTTCGCTCCATCCATCTTCACTCACGTTGTACTACGAGCAGCAGGAAGAACCAACCACTCTGCGCTTTGCTTAGAAGGCCCCACAGCTATACACACACTTTCCCTGCTCACAGCTGCACCCTACCCCAAACCCTGAAACCCACCAGCCGAGCTCTTTGACACTCTGTGACAAGGTCACTTTTCCTGC
This sequence comes from Rousettus leschenaultii, assembly GCA_015472975.1. Taxonomy (NCBI): domain Eukaryota; kingdom Metazoa; phylum Chordata; class Mammalia; order Chiroptera; family Pteropodidae; genus Rousettus; species Rousettus leschenaultii. The sequence continues at coordinate 57,089 of BNJM01000797.1, read as the reverse complement.
AAGACCCATGCCACGTTTCTCATTTCCATGGAAACTTCACCAGAACGGCTCCCGATGTCTTTCTCTCAAGCAAAATACATTGACTCTAACTCAACTGTCCAAATATAGTACTAGTTACAGCACCGACTCTATAGTCTTAGGTCCAAAGTCTCACCTCAGTATCATCTCATTAGTTATTGGTGGAACTGGACATTCGATTCAGACAGAGTCTAAAGTTCTCTCCAACAGTGAACCCATCAAACCTTATGACTTATGTGCTTCCTAAATACGATGGAGGGGCCGGCAAAGGGTCGAAATTCCCTCTGGACTCTCTACGACAGTCTGTCCGTGCCTCTGCTGGGCGGCAGTCACACCCCCAAACACCACCAGGTGCTGGTCGATCCAAAGGCTTTGACTGGAGGCCATGTCACCTGTTACACTGAGGTGATGGCCCAGGCATTGATCAGAGAATCCTCCCTGATCACCTCTGAGTCTCCTCCAAGGTCGTACTGCCCTTTTCTTAAACTTACTGAATCTTCACCACCATGTGGGTGATGAGCCTGTTCAGAAAAACCCATGAAGCCTGACACGTCCCCATCATTCCACCCCACCTTCTTCTCCCCTTTCCTGCAAAGTGGCTTCTGATGGAATCGTCCCTCGCTGGCTGACGCTGAGGTGGCTAATGGGACCCCTAGACTAGACTTTAGATTTTTTTTTTATGAAACGTTTTTAGCAACACCTTTTCCGCCCTCTTCAGAATATACTCCACGATTTTGGCTTATGGATGAGCTGGCCATTTTCCCCAACTCCAAGTTCTGGGTAGCATTTGATTTATACTGCTGTCTCCACCCATCACCGTCCTATCATATTTTACTGGTAACATTACAAATTAGGAACCAACCACTCGCTCCTTTAGCCGAGTAGTCCCTGAGCTAAATACGCACTTTCACTGCTCACAGCTCTACCTTCTCCTTCACCCTAATGCGGGCCACCCACATTCTCTGAAACTTCTTGACAAGGTCACATTTCCTCTAAAACTCGTGACCTATTCCCATTTCCGTTGGAACCTGAACAAAATGGCTCCAAATGTCGACACTCCAACCACCATTGTCCTCGTGACTGTGAGCGCGTCTCCCAGAGTGTGGGAGCTTCCCCCACGGCTCTCCTTTCCTCTCCCTGAACCCTCCACACGGTCACCTGTAACACCCCTCGTAGCAAGCTTGGGATTTCCTAGCAGGCGCTGAAGAGTCTCCCGCCTCCTACCCATCGCCTGATTCCACATCTTCTTATAACACATTCAGGGCTTGTTCCAGCAGCACCCACTCCTCAGTGCCACAGTCTGTCTCATGTGCTCAAGCTGCCATCACATGACCAATGACTGGGCAGCATAAATGACAGAGTTTTATAGTCTCACATGATGAGGTCAGGAAGTACCGGTGCTGGGTCCAGATACATTGATATCTGGTGAGAATCCTTCCCCACAGGCAGACAGCTGACTGCTAGGTGCAACCTCACGTGCTGGAGAAAGGGAGAGATGTGTCTTCTTTGCCCCCTCTTCTCATAAGGCCTCCAGCTCCAGGGGGTGAGGACTCAGCCTTACGGTCTCATTGAACCCTAACACTTCCTAACAAACCTTCCCCCATACAGTCCATGGTGTGTAGGGTTCACCACATGAGTGGTGGGCGTACAGTTCACACCCAGCGAGACCCCAGGGTTAACTGAGCAGGTTCGATGACCAGAAGGACGTGCATCATGTTCCTGGTTATGTCGGCGCAGGCGCAGGTCCCTGACAGCAGCGCTTGCAAGACGTCCTCACGCAGAGACCAGCGCCTCCCAGACGTGATGGTGGACCTCGTGTCCTAGCACATCCTGGAAGCCGGGACCCCTGCATCTCCTCTCGCCTGCTCTCAGCTCCCCCTGGGACAGAGCGCTCTCAGGGGTTGGTTCATGTATCAGGAGTGACAGTTCCTAGTCCTGGTGTGAGGTGGCACATGCGCTATTTGAGTTCAGCCAGGGGGATCGATGCCCCTTGAAAATGTGACCTCACCGGAGGTCGAACATGTCACTGTCTATTGTACTCTCCAGACTCCAGCTTCCTGAATCAGACTCGAAGATACGATGACATCCAGCAATTTAGTGTCTATTATATCTGTCCAGGTGGCTCTTACACGTCGTGAGATTAGATCCTTACGTCTAGTAACAGGTCACAAGTGACATCTGTGGGAACCTCTGCTGTGCGTGTCTAGTTCATGGAATAGTAGAAGTGGACTGTCCATGGAGCAACGTGGTCTGTATCTGCAGGGATTTTCCAATGTCACCTCCAGCCAGAGGGCACTAAAGGACACAGGAGCCCCCAAACCCTCGAGAGCTTCCCAAATCAGGGGATTGCTGACTGTGTCAGTGCGTCTGTCTGCCCCAGGGCAGGGGCTCCTGATGGACTCACACAGCCCTTGCTTGGGGCCTCCCTGCAGAGTAGTGGGGGCTGAGTGAGGCCTCTTCACTCTCCTGAGGAGATGTATGTGGTGTCCCTGAGGGAGCATCCCGCAGTCAGGGCGCAGACATTTAATCCTGGACGGCAGGCACTTCATGGTCAATGCCCCTGAGGCCACACAGGGCCCCGTCCTGCAGGATGATGACTCGGCAGGAGAGGGCGCTCGGGACCCACTAAGCAGCGGCTGCAGCACCAGTAGCAGGTGCAGGGGGAGTGGGTGGGGCCTCACTCTGAGGGTCCGGGGCTTCCGCTTCTCATGACATTATTCAATTAACAGTCAGACAGCAATGCTGAAGCAACAACGATGTCCTATTTTGTCAGGACCCTTTGCCAAACTCGAGAAGGAAATAAGAACCACACACAAGGGGCAGTTCTAGGCCACCGAGTCCTCTGAGTGATGAGGAGCTGGTGACAAGGAGAATTTACTAAGTTGTTAGTTGTGACATTTAGGAGGCACATGGACCCTGGAATGAGACATTCTCACTGAGAGCCTAGAACCAGTTCCGGTGTCTCCATGTCACACGAAGGGGGTGGACAGTGGGGAGACATCCTGTGACGTCCAGTCCCCTCAGTGGGCAGAACTGTGCTCAGAGACCAGGGGTCTGGCAGATGATACGTGTCCCCACCAAGAACTGGGACTGGGCCCTCAAATGCGCATTGTGCATGATCCCTGTGTCTCGACCCTTTCTCAGGTGGGGCCAAGTCTTCAGCTATGAATACTCTGCCTCATGAATATGCAAATGAGCCGAGGTGCCCTAGGTTAAGTAGGGACCTGTCTGTGTCCTCACAGCACCCGCCATCACGCCTTCCCCCGCAGAGGCCCTGACAGCACCACCCTCAGCATGGACTGGAGCTGGAGCGTCCTCCTCCTGGTGGCACTGGCGACAGGTAAGGGGATCCCCAGCCCCGGGGCTGACGAGGGCACCAGGGCCAGTCAGGGCTCTGCACCCACTGCTGTCTCCTCTCCACAGGTGTCCACGCCCAGGTGCAGCTGGTGCAGTCTGGGGCCGAGGTGAGGAAGCCTGGGGCCTCCGTGAAGCTCTCCTGCAAGGCTTCTGGATACAGCTTCACCGGCTACTATATGCACTGGGTGCAACAGGCTCCAGGTCAAGGGCTTGAGTAGATGGGATGGGTTAACCCAAATAATGGTGGCATAGACTACGCGCAGAAGTTCCAGGGCAGAGTCACCATCACTGCAGACAAGTCCATCAGCACAGCCTACATGGAGCTGAGCAGTCTGAGGCCTGAGGACACGGCCACATATTACTGTGCGAGAGACACAGTGTGACGACCCACATCCTGCGAGTGACAGAAACCCTGAGGGAGAGGGCAGCTGTGTGGGGCTGAGGAAGGAAGGGAACAGCGTCCTCTGCCTTCCTCACACAGAGTCAGGTACCAGAGGTGGAGCAGAAGATCTCAGATGATGATCTATCATTCATTTAAAAGTGTCATGAGTCCAGGTGTCCTACAGGAAGATGAGGGGCAGGTCCCTGTCATTTGTCATGGCTTCTGCAGAGGGCACAGATACCCTCCCTGACTCTGGGTGAGGGGAGTTAGTTCAAGCATCGTCTGGGTTCACATGTTGGTGTCAGATTCAGGATTTAGATTGCAGATCCCCCAGCCATTCCTCCCACTTTCGCCGGTTTCTGAAAAGGGAATGATGATTCAATACAAGTAAACATAAAGACTGAAGGATGAACCTCTACAGCCCAGTGTGAGGTCCAGCACCAGACCCATGACCTTCTAGGAGGATGATCCCAACTCCTGGTAGCAAAATCATGGTGATGGGTGAGCTGGGTTCTAGCACAGTCCCCCTCAGTTCTCTCCTGCAGGGCTGAGCTCCTGAAGAGGCTCCTCCCCTCCGACCACAGCCTGCGGTGTCCCTGTCCCTGGGGCAGGACTGCTGTCCTCACTCATGGGGAGAAGTGTGGGGAGACCCTTGGTGACTTGGGACCCACATTCAGCCTGTGTGACTTCCCTGTCCCTGCTCAATCACAGTACCACACACTCGAGGTACAGTCTACACACATTGACTCCTCACAGTCTGGAGGTCAGAGCAGGAAGTCAGTCGCCCTGGACAGACATCAAGGTGCTGGCAGGACCACACGTGCCCAGAGGCTTGGGCGTGGGGCTTGATCTGAACACGTGTGCTCCCCAACATTACATATTGAAATCCTTACGCTACAGAGCACAGTGTTAGGAGGTGGGGTCCCTGGGAAAATTTGAGTGACAAGGCCAGGGTCTCATGAAGTGCATTAGTACCTAAGGAAATGAGTCCCCAGATAACAGGCGAGTCGCTTCCTCCACCTGAGGGCACAGCAAGAACAAACCAGATATGACCGAGGAAGAGGGTCCTCCCCAGTGGTGACCATGCTGGCACCTCATCCTGAATTCCCACCTCCTGAGCCTTGGGAAGTGAATGGTTGTTAATATTATATTAGTCAGAAGGTTTCATTCTCTTACTGCAGACCAAGCAAACTCAGACAGCGTCTGATCCTTTGTCTTTCTGGTTCAGGAGCCACTTTCCTTACATCCTGATTCATGCCCCATTCTCCATCCCCATTGCCTGGCGGAAGTCACCTCACGTCACCGGTCACATTGCATAACTTCCTCTCCTGCAGTCTAACCTCCCCGGCCTCGCTCTGGTGTGAACGCTTGTGGCTGTATCAGGAATGTCTCAGATGAAACAGGAAGCCATTTACCTCAAGATGTCTAATGGTCCTGGAATGGCAACGTGCCTTTTCCCCTGGAACAGTCACAGCTTCCGAGCACAGAGCGACTGAAACAGCCCTCCGAATACTCACATCCACCCCACAGGCCAGTTCCACTGAGCTCATCCCAACATGCCCCAAAGCTGACGCATTAAAGCATGACCTGGGCCCAAAACACGGAAAAGTATCATGTCCAAAGTCCCAACTATAACCTCTGACTCAGGGGTCACTGAGGATTCGGGTGCTTGCATCGTGGGGCAGAATCCTCTCCAGCTACAGACCTGTGGTCCTAGAAGACCAGTTGCCTCATTCTAAGATGCACTGCAGGGCAGGCGCATGGTCACAGTGCAGACACCTCCCTTCCTAAGAGAGGAAATGGAAGTTAGAGAGAAATCACCAGCTGAAGATGATGTTACGCACACCTGAGAGAACTGCATTGGGTCTTATGACCTGGGGATGAGCCGCTGTGGCTCAGATCCAACCTCTGGCCTGTCTCTCTGTCCTCGGATCCACCTTCCTGGGTCCTGAGGATCCACTCACCACATGTGTCCTGCCAGGAGATGACTTAGACTTGACACCTCTTTCCACTTTCTTCTGTCTCTGTGACTTAAAAAATCACCTTCCAACAATTGCTGAATTTAAAGGAAGTGGTGCCATTAAATATCACCACAGCAGAGAGTCGGAGGCATGCTGGGAGCAGCAGAGGCAGCAGGGAACTTGTGGCCTAGGAGCAGAGGGCGAGCTGCATTGATGGACGTAACTAAGAGGGGACATGCTTTATACAGGAGGGTCCCTATCCCTGTACCATGAGGGACACACAACAGAATGCTGGGTAAGGGGAGGGGCCGGGTGAGTCTCTATTTTTCCGTGGGGATTTGAAGGAAACGTGTGCTGCGGACACCAGGGGGCAGGGCCTGCAGGGCATCAGAGTGTGCTGGGGCACACAGAACCCCCCGGACTTGTGTCTCGGCCCCAGCGTCTCGTGCAGATGGAGACTCGGGGCCGGGGTCCTGTGTGATCCGGTGCTCACCATCCTTGCAGGAGCATCACGGGACCTTTGTACATTTATTAGTCTCTGCTTTCGTCTAACGCTTCTGAATAAAAAACATTGTTGTTCTTGATTTGTTTTTTATTGACAATGAGAGTCACATTTATCACATGCACAAGACACTGAAGTCACTCACTGAGGCAGAAATGACTCTGATAGATGTCACCACGTCAGAGTCCGGAGACAACTCAAAACCTACTACAGAGACTGTCAGGTCCCGGTGCAAGTCTGACCCTGAGGGCAGGCAGAGGGGCAGCTGGCAAGTGACAGTCACCAATCTCCCTGCAGTGGGAGAAAGGGCCAGCATGCCATCCCGCAAAGTGTCACTTCGAGGACGTCCAAGTCCCTCAGCAATGGCCCTTCTGATCCCAGTCCCAGCTGGAGAGGCTCACAGGTGTTTGGTCCCAGCACAAGCCAGGCGATGGGATTCGGGGAGCAGCAGCTGGGCCTGTCCCATGGGACACCCCCTATGTGGAGGTGACGGCTTCCTTTGGACCAACGCACTGTGTGTCGGGTTTTGAGTCAGAAGCCATGTTTGTGCTTGTCGTCATGGAGGACGTAAGGAGCAAACGTACGTCCTCATTTCTCTTTACCGATTTCATAGTCCATGTGAGCTGCTATAAAAAAATAACAAAAATGATGAGGCTGAGAGAGACAACTGGAATTGACTTCACACAGGCCCGGGGGAGAGGAGTCCATGGTAAAGACAACCACGGACTCGGCATCTTGAGGTCTCGCTTCCTGCTTTACATGCGGCCTTCTGTTTCCTCGCTCAGGGAAGTGCTCCCTGATATTCAGGGCACTGACTGTAGGAAAGATTAATTGTTTTTACTTAAGTTTTTGTTCTTTCTAGGGCAATGCCTTCCATAGTCCAATCACATGGGCCGACTGAGCTTGGTCCCTTAATTTTTCGTAGGCACTTGAGTATCCAGTCCTTGTAGAGCAGCTCTGTGTGAAGTCACATACCTGATCTGTGAAGGAAATTGAGAGATTTTCACTTAGTGCAGCTCGTTGGTTACTGTGACTCTCTGTCGTAAGAAGAAGAACATTTTCTCAGGTCTCTGCATCTGCAGGCTGAGAATTGGCTTTCTTTGTAGAGTCCAGGGACTGGGGACACCCCAACACCCCTAAGCAGGTGCACAGACTCACATGGAGGTGGGCGCACTCATCGGAAGAAGACTCAGCATTGAACCACATGAGCCCAGTTTACACCAGAAGGTCTGTTTCCAATTATGAGGATGTAACACGTACAGTACGTATGTGCGTGTGATTCCGACTGTGCACATCATCCTGGCGTGGCTGTGGCCGACAGAGCTCTGCCACAGCAAGACGACTGCTGTGCAAGTGCAGTTATCAGGAGACAGAGAAAGTCAGAGGCACAGAGAGTGACACTCAGATGGGACAGACGCCTGCCACACCCCTGGGACCCTGGTTCTCGCACGTGCTCCCTGTCAGCACTAGAGGGCAGCAAATCCCATACGCGCTCACACAGGACAGAGACCTGCACCTCACTGAGCATGTCCTGGAGGTGGCCCAGGGGAGCAGTGTGTGCAGTGGGGAGCGTGCGGTGCCAGGCACATGAGTTTCCTCTTGTACATGTGAACTCTTTACACCATCAAACTCTCTGTGGTCCTTCTTCGCCTTAATCCCCTGTGATGCAGGTAAATGATATCACATCGCATGACTTACATGCACGAGTAAAATGAAATAAGATGATTGTCTAAGTGTTTAAGTAACATTGTCACAATAAAATCATATTTTACCAAATGAGCTCACTGCCACCACGTGCCCAGAGACAACCACGCCTGCTCTGGGTCTCTGCCCTCTCTGTGGGTCCCCAACCCCAGAGCTCCTTATACAGGTGGAGCACATGCAAATAGGGCCCCTCTGCTGATAAAAGCCAGCCCGGCCCCGAGCCTGCAGCTCTGGGACAGGAGCCCAGCCCCGCGACTCCCAGGCGTCCCCATCACGGGATCAGGTGTGAACACGCACCCGCACCATGGCGTTGGGGCTCAGCTGGGTTTTCCTCGTGGCCGTTTTACAAGGTGACTGATGGGGAACAAGGGACACTGAGCACGTGAGTGGGTGTGAGTGAGGAGCAGGGACGTGTGACAGTTTCCTGACCCGGACGTGTCTGTGTTCACAGGTGTCCAGAGTGAGGTGCAGCTGGTGGAGTCTGGGGGAGGCGTGGTGCGGCCCGGGGGGTCTCTGCGACTCTCCTGTGTGGCCTCTGGATTCACCTTCAGTAGCTACTGGATGATCTGGGTCCGCCAGGCTCCGGGGAAGGGGCTGGAGTGGGTTGGAGAAATTAACGCAGATAGTAGTACCACAAATTATGGCAGTTCTGTGAAGGGCCGATTCACCATCTCCAGAGACAACGCCAAGAACACGCTGTATCTGCAAATGGGCAGCCTGAAGGCTGAGGACACGGCCGTGTATTACTGTACGACAGACACAGTGAGGGGACCTCAGTGTGAGCCCCGTCACAAACCTCCCTGAGGGAGACTGGAGGGTGCTCAGGGCACCAGGGGGCGCTCAGGGCGCATGCAGCACAGCACACACAGACCAGCCCAGCAGCAGGTGCAGAGGGGGCTGGGGACGGGGCTTCCTGCTGGGAGCAGCGATTTCCTCTCACATCTCTCAGTGCCTCCCAGTAGGTTTATTGCTTCTTCTTCTTTGTGGCTCTAATTGTCCACTTTCTCACTGAAGATGCGAAATGAAGGAGTAACCTTTCTGTAGACAGCGTATCAGCAGTGCCTGGGGACCTTTCCCGCAGCAGCTTTCAACATGTCCTCTCTGATTTCTTGACAGAGAGACCCCATGAGGGCTTTGTGTCCCTGAGGCTGGGAACTGTTTCCACACAGAGAGACACAGCACAGTGCAGGGACCTGTGTGCTGAGCTCAGGCTCCGCCCCCCACAGACACACGGTGTCCCCTCGTGGGCCCCCTTCAGACAGGACTCATGGCCCACAAGGGAAGACCTCTCCCCCAGGACCTTATCCCACAGGGTCCCTGGTCTGCCTGCAGCACATGCACCTCTGGTTCCTCATTTACTCGGGTGAACGTTGAAACACCCCAACACCACCTGGTGTCATCTACTGTCCTAGTTACACTAGATCCGTTTAATCATGTGTCCCCTGAACTGGAGCCCCCCTCACTCTCCCAGCCCCCCACAAACCAGTCACACATGTGGCCATTCACCTGCCTCTACTTCATCTCGTAAAGTTCATCTAAAATGCCTGTCCATTTGCGGTCACCCCAGGCCAGGGTACATGCAGGGGATCTGCAGGTGGCCGTGCTGAGCCCGTATGTCATGCACACACATGACTCAAGCTCACACAGCACTAATGGAGGACAGGACTGACCAGCCCTGATGTTCAATCAGATGTTTCTGAGATAAAGTTCTGGAAAACACTTGAAGCAGCGCTGAGAATTCCCACGACTGGAAGTCGAAATTTTAAAATGACAGAAACACATGTGCGACGTGTACTTGAGAAGTTGGATAAAGAATCGAATTAAAAGTTATTTTTGTACAAGCATTTAAAATTCTATTTTCTCTCTTTTCCTTTATAAACTCACTTCCTCCAAAAGTATCAATAGGATTGTACACATGAGTTGACCATGAAAAAAAAAAATTGCATGCATCGAATCAACCAGCTAGACTGTTCTGCAGTTCAAATAATTGTATTGTTCTCGTCATCGGTGATCAGATCCTTTTCTCTTCCTTCATCAAACACTGACCTTACATGTGAGTCTTTCTACCTAAAGTCATCGATGGAGGAGAAAGAAACTTGGTCACTTGCCCGCACCATGCAACCTGTGTGGCTCGGAGCGATCAGTAAGGCACCTGTCACCTCCACAGTCCTGTACCAGGACATCCTGTGGGATGAGCCCAGCCTGGTATTGCAAGGAAAAAAGGACACTTTTTTTGCACAATTGCACTAAAAATGTACTTGTCATAATGTCTTTGGTTTATTTAGAAGTGTATGCTGTGTTCTCGTTGTCACTACATTCCTAATAGTAACAAGGACCCCTCCTATGATTCTGCACTGGGCCCTCACATCGGACCGCTGGACTTCTGTTCCACCGTCAGACCCCAGCACGTTCAGTGCTGTAGATCCTCCCCACATCCGGGAATGCTCCCAGTAAGAGGGTGGATGCAGGCGGTGTGACCAGGAGGTGAGTGTTCAGACGAGGGAGGCTGTGTGTTTGGATTTCTCTCTGGTTCTGGATAGAGGAAGGAGCACTTGGACTTCCACAGACGTGGCCTCCTCTTTACCCTGAAGAGCATTTCTCTGCCCGGGCCTCATGGGGTGGCCAGCACCCCAAAGCAACCGAAGGAGGATTAATCACTCTACCCTGTAAGACATTCAGCTGCTTAGATCTACTTATAGAAGCGAGCCTCTCTAGTGCACCCACTTTTTGTCCGAAATAAAGATGGATTTATCTCCTTTATCAAATAGAAATTAATCGTGTAGAGGAAACAATTGACAACCTAGCCCAGGAGTCTATAGGAATCCTCATACAGCACGGAGGGTCCAGACCCCGTCCCCACATCAAAGCCTCAGCCCGAGCTGAAATGTAGTGGGGGAGATGAACCCAGAGTTAGAGAGAAAGTGAGTTCTCACACATGATGTGGTCCGGGTAGTATGAGGAGCTCCTGAGGGTACGACCGTGTGTCCCAGGCCTGTCCCCAAGGTTCAGAGTGGAGGATGAAGGACACAACTCTTTCCCCATATGAAATGTGTGCAGAGTATGACAAGCTGCTGCTGTGGAGAATGCATAAGGTCACCCTCTGAATGTGTGTTTATGCATTTTATTCCCTTCTGGACATTATGATGTTTTATCAGCTTTATGAACCTTTCTGGATGTAGACAGACTTTGCTCATGGGGACTCAATCCTTAGAGTCAGCACAGGGCCCAGCTCGGCACATGCCTCCCACATGCAAAGAAACCCACCAGGGGACACCGCCTCTGTCCGTCCATCACCCGCGGTGCAGCATCCCCTGACTTCAGGATTCCTGGCCCAGGTGCCAGGCGACTGGAGAAGCCCCTCCAGCTTCAAGGCCCATTATGGTTTTCAAAATAATTATCCCTAAGTGATCGCCCACCCTGCTCTTCCTTCCACAAGGAAAACCCAACAAATCCCAGGTCCTAAGGTCCCCTCTCACCCCCTGTCTGCTGCTTCCTGCACATTCTGGTGTCTTCCATGAGACCCTGGGGCATCACAGCCACCTGTCTCTAGGACCTGTGTGTGTGATAGACTCTATTTCCCCTGATCCCTTTCTATACCTCCGCTTATAGCCACAGCCGCCGTCATGTTGAAGAGGAAAGTAGAGGAATTTTACACAAAAGGCCAACAGCTCTCTGCTCTGCTTCTGTAAACATGCTCGCTGCAAGCAAGAGCTCACTGCAGAGCTCACTCGCACTTTGCCCTACTTGCCCTGTGCTGGGCACATGTATCTGTTTGTTCCCTGGCAGCTCCCACTTCCTGTAACAATTTGTAACTACCGGTAGCCCTTAGCAACTGCACCCTTCTACCAGTTACTACTTGCAACCATAGCAACTCCTGCTGCTTTGTAACTCTCTGTGCTCCAATCAAGCAATCAGCTCCCATTAAAGGCCCGTGTAAAAGGAATGTTGCAACTTAGCTCCGGACACAGATCTCAGAAGCACTAGTTTCTGGGAACACCTGTAATAAACCTGAGTTCTCCAAGTCTCCTAAGCTGTGTGGTTTCTCCCTGGACTGGTGTTGGAGCTTTTTCCACAATGAGCAATAGCAAAAGTGTTCTTTTACTTCATCCTCTTTCTTTCCATTACAATGTTTCTCATGGCGGCTGTGCGCTAACTCTCACGACCCAGGAACTTGACCTGTAGCTCTGGTTGGCACCCTCTGGCACATTGGGACGGGCAGATGGGACTCTCCCCCTTGTCATTGCACTGCGCAGCCCCGTTGTCCTCAGTGCGGACACATTTCATGCTCCATGCGAGCTTCTATAAAAAAGCAACAGAGTTGAAACAGCTTAAAAAGACAACTGGAATTGACTTCACACAGGCCTGGGGGAGAGGGGTCCATGGTAAGACAACCACAGACTCGGCATGTTCAGGTCTCGCTTCCTGGTTCACACACGGCCTCTGCGCCCTCGCTGGGGGAAGTGCTCCCTGATATTCAGGACACTGGCTTGTTGAATGATTAACTGTTTGTAGTTAAGTTTTTGTTTTTTCTAAGGCTACGCCATCCGTAGACGCACCATATGGGCAGGCAGAGTTCCACCCGGTATCTTTCTGCAGGAACCACAGTATCCTGACCTCGGGTTGCAATTTCTGTGACTTCCCATGACTGATTGTTCAAGGGAATTGGCTGGTTTGCACTTAGTGCAGCCGCCGGTCACTGTGGCTGTGTGCGGGAAGAATAAGAACATTTTCTCAGGTCTCCGCATCTGCAGCCTGAGAACTGGCTTTCTTTGTGGCACTCAGGCACTGGGGACACTCCAACACCCCTCAGCAGGTGCACAGACTCACACAAAGGTGGACGCACTCAAAGAAGAAGATGCAGCACTGACCCATGTGAGCCCGGCTCACACCACACGCTGCATTCCTAATTAGGATGCTGAGGATGTAACATGGCCATCATGTGTGTGCGTGTGATTCCAACTGTGCACGTCATCCTGGCGTGGCTGTGGCCGACAGAGCTCTGCCATAGCAAGACGACTGCCGAGCAAGTGCAGTTATCAGGAGACAGAGAAAGTCAGAGGCACAGAGAGTGACACTCAGATGGGACAGACGCCTGCCACGCCCCTGGGACCCTGGTCCTCGCATGTGCTCCCCGTCAGCACTAGAGGGCAGCAAATCCCACACGCGCTCACACAGGACTGAGACCTGCACCTCCCTGGGCATTACCCTCTGTCCTGGAGGAGGCCCCAGGGGAGCAGTGGGGTGCAGTGGGGAGTGTGCAGGAACAGACTAATAAGTTCACTGTTACACTTGTGAACTCTAGACACCAGCAAGCTCTCTGTGGCCTCGTTCACCTGTAATGCAGGTAAACGATATCACATCACATGACTTCCGTGCATGAGTAAAATGAAACAAGATGATGGTGCTAAGTGTTTAAGTGACACATGTCACAATAAAAGTCATATTATACCAAACGAGCTCACTACAACTACGTGCCCAGAGTCACCCACGCCTCCTCTGGGTCTCTGCACTCTCTGTGGGTCTCGAACCCCAGAGCTCCTTATACAGGCGGAGCACATGCAAATAGGGCCCCTCTGCTGATAAAAGCCGGCCCGGCCCCGAGCCTGCAGCTCTGGGACAGGAGCCCAGCCCCGCGACTCCCAGGTGTCCCCATCACGGGATCAGGTGTGAACACGCACCCGCACCATGGCGTTCGGGCTCAGCTGGGTTTTCCTCGTGGCCGTTTTACGAGGTGACTGAGGGGGACCAAGGGACACTGAGCACGTGAGTGGGTGTGAGTGAGGAGCAGGGACGTGTGACCGTTTCCTGACCCGGACGTGTCTGTGTTCACAGGTGTCCAGAGTGAGGTGCAGCTGGTGGAGTCTGGGGGAGGCGTGGTGCGGCCCGGGGGGTCTCTGCGACTCTCCTGTGTGGCCTCTGGATTCAACTTTGGTAGCTACTGGATGTACTGGGTCCGCCAGGCTCCGGGGAAGGGGCTGGAGTGGGTCTCATACATCAATACTGGTGGCAGTAGCACAAGCTACGCGGACTCCGTGAAGGGCCGATTCACCATCTCCAGAGACAACGCCAAGAACACGCTGTATCTGCAAATGGGCAGCCTGAAGGCTGAGGACACGGCCGTGTATTACTGTGCGAGTGACACAGTGAGGGGACCTCAGTGTGAGCCCTGTCACAAACCTCCCTGAGGGAGACCGCAGGGTGCTCAGGGTACCAGGGGGCGCTAAGTGCACACACAGCACAGCGCACACAGACCAGCCCAGCAGCAGGTGCAGAGGGAGCTGGGGACAGGGCTTCCTGCTGGGAGCAGCGATTTCCTCTCACATCTCTCAGTGCCTCCCAGGAGGTTTATTGCTTCCTCTTCTTTGTGGCTCTAGCTTTCCACATTCTCACTCAGACAAGGAATGAAGGAGTAGCCTGTCTGTAGGTGGCACATCAGCAGTGCCTGGGCACCTTTCCGTCACCAGCTTTCAATGTCTCCTTTCTTCATTCCTTGGAAATGAGACCATCCTGAGGGCTGTTGTCTCCCTGTGGAGGGGAAGCATTTCCAACACGGAGAGACACAACACAGTACAGGGACCTGTGTGCTGAGCTCAGGCTCTGCCCCTCACATAGACACAGTGTCCCCACTTGGGCCTCCCCTTAGGACACATGACCCACATGGGGGGACCTGTCCCCCAGGACCTCTGTTCCACTGGGTCCCTGTCCTGCCTACAGCACATAAACTTCTTGTTCCTTATTTACTCGGGTAGACGTTGAAACACCCCACCATCACCTGGTGTCATCTACTGTCCTAGTTACACTAGATCCGATTTACTCATGAGTCCCTCTGCTGGAGTCCCCCTCACTCTCCCAGCTCCCCACGTACCAGTCACACTATTGGGTTTAAGCAAATACCTGGGCATTCACCTGCCTCCAATTTTTCTCATAACTTTCACCTAATGTGTCTGTCCATTGCGGACACCCCAGGCCAGGTTCCATGCAGGGTGTCTAAAGGTGGCCATGCTGAGGCCCCACATCATGCACACACATGAGTGAAGCTCACACAGCACTAATGACCAAAAGGACTGACCAGCCCTGATGTTCCATGAGACGTTTCTGAGATAAACTTCTGGAAAACACTCGAAGCAGCACTGCGACTGCACTCACAACTGGAAGTCTGCTTAGAGGACAAAATTTTAAAATAACCAAAACACATGTGTGACGTGTACTTAAGAAGTTGAATAAAGAATAGAATTAAAAGTTGTTTTGTAGAAGCACTTAAATATCTGTTTTCTCTGTTTTCTTTTATCGACTCACTTCTTCCAACAGTATCAATGGATTGTGTGTTTGAGTTGACCATGAAAAAAATTTGCATGCATCAAAACAACTGCTAGACCGTTTTGCGATTCCAATAATCGTAAGTCCTGCAAAGTGTTCTCATCAGCTGTGATCATATCCTTTTCGCATCCTTCAGCAAAACAGGAACCTTACAAGTGAGTCTTCTACCTAAAATCATTGATGGAAGAGAAACTTGGTCACTTGTCTGCATCACGCAGTCTGTGTGACTTAGAGCGTTCAATAAGGCACCTGTCACATCCACAGCCTTTTACCAGGACGTCCGGTGGGATGAGCCCAGCTTGGTATTACAAGAAAAAAATGACAATGTCTTTTTGCACAATTACACTAAAAATGTGCTTGTCATAATGCCTTTCAATGGATTAGAACTCAAAAACCAAAATCCTGCTTTATTTAGAAGAGGATGCTGTGTTCTCGTTGTCACTACATCCTTGAATTTTAACTGGACACCCCTCCTATGATTCTGCACTGGGCCCTGGCATGGCACAGTCGGTCTGCTGTTGTGCTTCAGACTCCATCACGGTCTTTGCTGTAGATCCTCCCCACACCCAGGGATGCTCCCAGTAAGAGGGTAGCTGCAGGCGGTGTGACCAGAACGGTGAGTGTTCAGGCGAGGGACCCTGTGTGTTTGAACTACTCTCTGGTTCCTGGTCAGATAGAGGAAGGAGCACTGTGAGCTTCCCACAGACGTGGCCTCCTCTTTACTCTGAAGAGCATTTCTCTGCCCAGGCTTCTGGGGTGGCCCAGCACCCCTAATACAACTGAACAAAAATTGATCGCTCTACCCTGCAGGCCACTAACCTGTTTAGATCTACTTATAGAAGCGAGCCTCTCTAGTGCACCTGCATTGTGTCCTGGATAAAGGCTGAAGTATCTCTCTTATCAAACAGAACTGAACTGTGTGGTGGGAAGAAGAATCACTCCCTAGACCAGGAATGTATAGGAATCCACATTCAGCACTGAAGATACAGCTCCTGGCCCCACATTAATGCTGCAGGCTGAGCTGAATCGCAGTGGGGAGCTGAATCCAGACTCAGGGAGGAAGCAGATGCTCATTCCTCGTGTGCTCAGGGGCCTTGCAAAGGACCTCTGAGGGTACGACTGTGTGTTTCAGGCCTGTCCCCATGGTCCACAGTGGAGGATGAAGGATGCGATGATTTTCCCACATGAAGCAGAGAATGAATAGGGCATGGGGACCCTCTTGAGAATGCATGAGGTCACCTTCTGAATTTCCTGTGTATGTATTTTATCGCTTTCTACATTATGATGTTGTAACATCTTCACAAACTTTCTGGATTGGGAGAGACTTCCCCTCATGGGGACCAAATCCTTAGAGTCAGCACAGGGCCCCGCTTGGAGCAAGCCTTTCACATGGAAACTAACCCACCAGGGCACACGCCTGTGTCTGCCTGCACGCCCCGGGGCATGATGATTCCTCTGCCATAGTCATCCTCGGCCCTGCTGCCAGGCAACTGCAGAACCACGTCCAGCTCTGAACCAATTGAAATTGTTCACACTAGCCGGTCTCAAGCTCTTCAAGTGTCCTGCTCATACTTTACCAGGGAAATCGCAAAAAAAAAAAACCTCGTTCTCAGGTCTCCTTTCCCTCCTGTTCATGGCTCCTGACACCCTGGTGTTCCATGTGGCCCCCGGTGACAGCCAGGTTTCCAGTCTCTAGGATTCTGAGTCTTATAATCTCTCTTTTGCCCTGATTCCCTCCTGCAATAATCGAGGTCGCACGGCACTGGAAGGGGACGTGAACCAGATCGATAAGCCAGAATATGTGTCACCTTGGATCAGCCAAGGGGTTCTTCGATGTGACACACAGGTTGGACCTTAAAGAAACAATATGCAAATAAAAATGCATGACAATTGAATATTATTTGAAAAATTAGTTACAACTTCACATAACATAATAGCAGTAAAATATGTCATAAAAATTTATACAGAATATATAAAGACTACTATGCAATAAAAAATAAGAAAAAGCACAATATAAAATGTCCAGCATCACCACTTAGGTGTCTTCAAGACTGACTGTGGGGCTGAATCAGCTACTTAGACAAAAGCCAATGATATGTGCTTAAATGAAGAGGGAGACGGGAAAAGGTCGACTATTATTTTGGATATACATATCATAACAATGTTGAAAAAAGGTATTATTTTATGTCGAATACGTTTACAAATAGTTGAACCCATACATATATTCAGTGTGTTTGATGTAAGATTGTGCCCGACCATCATATTAATCACTTTCATAATTATGAGAAACTTTTAGAAGTTTAAAAAATGGTGATCTCCTCAACTAGTCCAGCATTTATGCTTATACTAGGAAAAGCAGAGATTTCCTTAGGCCTGTTCCAATGTACCTGAGAGATCGGTTGCTCTGCCATCCCGCACTCAGACAATGCACGTGTTAAAGGGAAGAGACCCAGCTGGACCCCAGAGCCAGACCCAGTCCCTCCCCACTTATGAGGAACAGGCCACCCACATGCAAATTCCTCCACCAGCCCCAGGCTAAAACCTGACTGGGCTGTGGACACTCACGGCTCTCTCCTCACTCAGGGCTCAGGTCTCTGCGGAAGCAGCGCTGTGGTCAAGGTGACGATGAGCCTGTGGGGTCTTCTCCTGTGCCTGGCGACAGCCCCCCAAGGTGAGTGTCCCAGATGTGGGACAGGGGTCTGCAGGTGGCTGTGACAGCATGTGACTGTCAAGACTGATACCCCTTGTACCCAGGTGTCCTGTCCCAGGTGCAGCTGCAGGAGTTGGGTCCAGGACAGGTGAAGCCCTCGCAGACCCTCTCGCTCACCTGCACCGTCTCTGGGTTCTCTTTAACCAGCTATGGTGTGCAGTGGTCACGCCAGGCTGCAGGAAAGGGGCTGGAGTGGGTCGGTGGTATATGGAGTGGTGGAGGCACAAACTACAACCCAGCTCTTAAGTCCCGACATCACCAGGGACACCTCCAAGAGCCAGGTTTTCTTGACACTGAATTCCGTGACCAGCGAGAACACAGCCGTGTATTACTGTGCGAGACACACAGTGAGGGGACCTCAGTGTGAGCCCAGACACAAACCTCCCTGAGGGAGACAGGAGGGGGCAGTGCAGGGGCCGATCAGGTCACCAGGGGGCGATCAGGTCACACACAGCACAGCACACACAGACCAGCCCAGCAGCAGGTGCAGAGGGAGGTGGGAAGGGGCGTCCTGTTCAGAGCAGGGATTTCTTTCCATGGAGACAACGCTGACTTTTTCAACGTGGCTCTAACTTCTCGTATTCTCACTGCTGACTGAAATGGCTGGGGACTTTCCTTCAACAGATTTCCATGTGTCCGTTTTCACGTCTCAGCAGAGGGACCATCCTGAGGGCTGTCTTCTTCCCTGTGGCTGGAAAATACCTGCACAAAGAGAGACCGGCACAGTGCAGACCCCTGTGTGCTGAGCTCAGGCTCTCTGTCCCCACAAGCACACGCTGTCCCCACATGAGCCCTCCCTTCAGACAGGACACATGGCCACAGGGGTAGGATCAACACCCGCGACTCCACCCAATGCCATTTCTGTCCTGTCTACAACACAGTACCCTCCGAGTCTTCACTTAGGGGGATTTTGAAATGCTTCCACATGACCAAGTGTCATCTTCTGTCCTCCATCCTGAGTACCATGGGGCTGGATCCCAGCTCAACCTCCCGGCCTCCACCCAGGCTGGTCGCAGAGAAGGGGTTATGCACATACATGGCATTCACCTGTCTCGACGTCATCTCCTATCGTCCCTCTAACACGTCTGTCCATCTGTGGACACCTAAGTAGGTTATGTCGGGGGGTCTAAAGTGACGTGCTCACCCTACATGTCATGCACACTTACGATTCAAGGTCACACAGACAGTATTGAAGGACATGTCTGGGTCAGGTGGGGGCACAGCTGGCTGCTACCCATGGGCAGCACTAAGAACTCAGAAACCTGGTGAAAGTAAATATCCTGATGGACCAACGTGCACAGAGTACCAAGCTAAACACCTCACTGTGGCCATGGCGAGCCAGGGTCAGGGAACACGTGGGATGTGCTGGTCACTTCTCACGTCTCGTTCCTTATACAAAGCTCAAGTCCTAGTGGGGTGGGACCACCACACCATGACCTCACTTGGTCTTTCAAGCCTCCTCAATGCCCTATTTTAAACACCAGCATTGAGAAATCAGACTCTGAGAATTAAATTTGAATAACCAAAATTCAGTCCATAATACTCCACCAGTGCACCCCAAAATTCATATCTTTCTCTCATGCAAAGTACATTAAATCTAACCCAACTGTTCCAAACATAGTACTAGCTACAGCACCGACTCTAAATCTTAGGTCCAAAGTCTCATCTCAGTATCATCTCATTAGTTATTGGTGAGACTTGACATACGATCCAGACAGAGTCTAAAGTTCTCTCCAACTGTGAACCCATCAAACCTGTGACTTATGTGCTTCCTAAATACGATGGAGGGGCCGGCAAAGGGTGGAAACCGCCTCTGGACTCTCTACGACAGTCTCTCCGTGGCTCTTCTGGGCGGCAGTCACACCCCCAGACACCACCAGGTGCTGGTCGATCCAAAGGCTTTGATTGGAGGCCATGTCACCTGCTACTCTGAGGTGATGGCCCAGGCATTGACCAGAGAATCCTCCCTGATCATCTCTGAGTCTCCTCCAAGGTCGTTCTGCCCTTTTCTTAAACTTGCTGCATCTTCACCACCATGTGGGTGATGAGCCTGTTTAGGAAAACCCATGAAGCCTGACACGTCCCGTCATCCACCCCACCTTCTTCCCCCCTTTCCTGCAAAGTGGCTTCTGCTGGAGTCGTCCCTCGCTGGCTGACGCTGAGGTGGCTGATTGGACCCGTAGACTAGACTTTAGATTTTTTTTCTTTTATGAAGCGTTTTTAGCAACACCTTTTCCACCCTCTTCAGAGGATAGTCCACGATTCTGGCTTATGGATGAGCTGGCCATTTTTCACAACTCCAACTTCTGAGTAGCATTTGATTTATACTGCTGTGTCTGATCCATCACTTTCCTATCACATTTTACTGGAAACATTACAAAGAAGGATCCAACCAATCCACCTTTAGCTTAGGAATCCACGGAGCTCAGGACACGCTTTCACTGCTCACAGCCCTACCTTCAACTTCACCTTAAAACTGGCCACGCATATTCTTTGAAACTTTGTGATGAGGTCACGTTTCCTCCAAAACACATGACCTATTCTCATTTCCAAAGACACCGCAATTGAGGGAGTCAGGAAGTCCAAGGTCAGTGTGCAGAGACCTTATCCAGGTGATTCTCATCCCCGTGGAGTGACTACTGACTCCTCACTGCAGTCTCAATACTGGAGAAAACGAGCAATATCTCTCTTCTCTTCATTGTCTTCTCTGGTTCCCATCTGTGGGATGAAGTCCTTCCACGGTATTACCAATTGTGTGTCAGGGTTCACCACATGAGTGGTGGGCGTACGGTTCGCACATAGCGAGACCCCAGGGTTAACAGTGAGCAGGTTCGCTGACCAGAAGGACGTTTATCACGTTCCTGGTTATGTCGGCGCGGGCGCAGGTTCCTGACAGCAGCGCTTACGAGACGTCCTCACGCAGAGACCAGCGCCTCCCAGACGTGACTGTGGACACCGTGTCCCAGTGCATCCTGGAAGCCAGGACTCCTGCGTTTCCTCCCGCCTGCTCTCCGCTCCCCCTGAGACAGAGCCCTCTCATGGGTTGGCTTCTGTTTCAGGAGTGACAGTTCCTGGTGCGGGTTTGCAGTTGCACCTGCTGGGTCCACCCAGTGGCACGGATGCCCTTAATAATGTGGCATCACCTGAGGTCTAACCCGTCCCCTGGCTGTGGTACTCTCTGAATTCTAATGTCCTGGGAGAGAGTTGATGTTGCCCACATGTTCCGCGATTTCCTGTCCAGTAATGTCCGTCCAAGGGCCACTTACACTGGGTGAGATAGATCCCCACATCTAGTAACAGCACAAATATACCCTGTGCGGGAACCTCTGGTGTGTGCGTCCAGTGCACTGAACAATAAAAGCAGACTTTGTGTCAAGCCAGACGTTCCGTATCTGCATGTACTGTGAGATGTCACCTTCAAGCAGAGGGACCTAAAGGATATAGAATCGTGTCCAAAGCCTCGAGAGCTTCCAAACTCAGGGAAGAGCAGACTGTGTCAGGGCCTCTGTCAGCCCCAGGGAAGGGGCTCCCTGGTGGCTCACAAAGCCCTTGCTGAGGATCTCCATGCACTGTAACTGGGGGCGAGTGAGGCCAATTCACAACATCAAGAGGTGAAGTCAAAAGAACATGGTGTCCTTGAGGGGGCATCCTGAAGTCAGGGCACACACATTTAATACTGTCCTAGAAACACTGCGAGGTCATGGCCTCTGAGCCCAGACAGGACCCTCCCCTGCAGCATGGGCACTGGCCTGCAGGGGGCGCTCTGAACCGACCACAGGGGTCCTCGCCCAGAGTGTGCAGAGAGAGTTGGGCAGGGGATTCCTCTGAGGGCCTGGAGCTTCCTTTTTCTACAAATCATCTAAATTTCTAATTAGACAGAGACTTTAGAAGCAAAAATAGCTGTACTATCTGTCAGGACCATTTGCCAATCTCAAGAAGACATGAGAAGCACATAATGATGGGCAGGTCTGGGGCCTCTACACATCTGTACGTGGGGAGCTGGCGGCAGGGTGTGTGCTACTAGGTGTGACATTTAAGAGACACCCTGACGCAGAAAAAGGAGGTGTGACCTCAGGGCCCAGGTGCATCCCGATTCCCTGGTCACTCAGGAGGGCACACAGCGAGAAGACATCCTGTCGGACCTGTTCCTCAGAGGGAAAAGCTCTGTCTGCTCAGAATGCAAGCTCATGACAGGGACACATACCCACAACAAGCAATTATACTTGGACGCCATATGCTCACTGACCGCGGTTTCTACATCATCATCTTCTCTCAGGTGGGGCCAAGTTTCAGGCTATGAATACTCTGCCTCATAAATATGCAAATGAGCTGAGGTGCCCTAGGTTAAATAGGGACCTGTCTGTGTCCTCACAGCACCCGCCATCACGGCTTACCCCGCAGAGGCCGTGACAGCACCACCCTTAGCATGGACTGGAGCTGGAGCGTCCTCCTCCTGGTGGCACTGGCGACAGGTAAGGGGATCCCCAGCCCCGGGGTGACAAGGGCACCAGAGCCGGTCAGGGCTCTGCACCCACCGCTGTCTCCTCTCCACAGGTGTGCACACCCAGGTGCAGCTGGTGCAGTCTGGGGCCGAGGTGAGGAAACCTGGGGCCTCCGTGAAGGTGTCTTGCATAGGTTCAGGATACACCTTCACCAGCTATGGTATGATTTGGGTGCGACAGGCACCAGGTCAAGGGCTTGAGTCAATAGGATGGGTTAACACTAACAGTGGTAACACAGGCTTCATGCAGAAGTTCAAGGGCAGAGTCACCATCACCGCAGACAAGTCCACCAGCACAGCCTACATGGAGCTGAGCAGTCTGAGGCCTGAGGACACGGCCACATATTACTGTGCGAGAGACACAGTGTGACGACCCACATCCTGCGAGTGACAGAAACCCTGAGGGAGAGGGCAGCTGTGCGGGGCTGAGGAAGGAAAGGAACAGAGTCCTCTGACTTCCTCACACAGAGTCAGGTACCAGGGCTGGTGAATTAGATCTCAGATGCTCATCTGACATTCAGAGAAAGGTGTCATGAGTCCAGGTGTCCTGCAGGAAGATGAAGGGCAGCGTTTGCTGACAGGTCCCTGTCATTTGTCATGGCTTCTGCAGAGGGCATATACACACCTCCCTGGTCTCTGGGTGAGGGGACTTAGTTCGAGTCGTCTCCTGGACAAACATCAAGGCGTTGGCAGGACCACATGTGCCCAGAGGCTTGGGGGGGGTGCTGTGGTGGGAACACTTGTGCTCCCCATATTTACATGTGGAATTACTGACCCCACAGAGGACAGTGTTCGGAGGAGGGGGTTCTGGGACGTGCAGGGTGATGAGAGCAGCGTCCCCGTGAAGGGGACCAGGTCCTTTCTACATGGGGCCCCCAGGAGCACGCGTGTCTCTTGCCAAGGAGGACACTTCAAGGACACACGGAGCAGGAAGTGGACACTCACCCATGGTGACCCAGCTGCCGCACTGACCTGGCTTCTGCACCTCCTGGACCGTGGGTCACGCACAGTGTTGGCCGCATGCTCCCCAGGATGCAGTGGTCTCTTCCAGCACCCTGAACGCCTCCGACAGGGGTTTCTTTGTCTTTCCTGGTTGAAGAGCGGCTTCTGCTTACACCCTGACTCACGCCCCATTCTCCATCCCACGGCCTGGAGGACGACACCTTACATCTCTGGTCATGTACCTATTTCTCCTTCTGGAGTCTGATCTCCCTCTGCCTGGTTCTGGTGTGAACACTTGTGGCTGTGTGAGGTGTGGCTCTGATTACGCAGGAAAGCCATTGTGTCTCAAGACGTCTAATGGACCTGGAATGACCAAGTGCCTTTCCCATGGAACGTCCACAGGGTTTAAGCCCGAAGCAGACTCTGGCAGCCCACTAAACATTCACACCCATCCCACAGGTTCGCCAAAATTAAACACTTTCCCCAACAACATCGCCCTACTGATAGGGTCCCTGGTTCCTGCGATGATGGTGGCTCTTGCCTGTGAGTCTGGTGCAGGAGAAGCCTACTTCAGCTGGGCATTACACAAGTCCCTCGAGAGGGTCACTGTGAATAATTCCAGCAGAGGCCAAGTGGGTGGGGCCATCCCCGCTTGTGCTCCTTGCTTCCGGGTCCAATAACGTGCCTGTAGATGCAAACGATGCCTGCACCCTGCTGTGCTGTGCAGTTCGTGGTGGTCAGACATGCTTCGTTAGGGCTACTGCAAGCACCCGATGGACGGATGGCTCCAGGAGACTGGTATACAGAGAGGTAACAGATCAACCTTCACGGACTCGCAAAACTTCTTCTTCATTTCTCTATACAATCTTACACAGACACTACGATGCTAAAACTCATGAGACATTTCACCTCAGGGAGGGGTTTCTGCAATTTCCATGGGGCATGTCCCACTCTGCCCCAGAGCCGGTTCAGGGGAGCAGGGTCCAGGGGCAGCACAGAGACAGCCACGCGAGCTCCCTCTGCCCAGACGGGTGCTGTCCGACACTGCCCGGATCTCCTGCGCGGTGGCCCGTAGCTCACCTCGGCCAAGAGAAGGGAAAACGGACCCCAGGCACGTATTTTATGCACATATAAAAATAGAAGATAACCCCTGCTGACTATGGTCCCAGCACAATCACACACTAAGAAGTTATGATACATGGGACACTCTCACGGCAGCAAAGTGCCCAGGACACTCATGCCTGGACGGGCACTGCCTGTCCAGTCTGAAAGCTGTGTCAATAGAATGAGGACATGTAGGTAGAGCCCCCCTCCTGATCAAAGCCGGCCCAGCCCCAAGGCTGCAGCTCTGGGACAGGCGCCCAGCCCCGCGACTCCCAGGTGTCCCCATTCTGGGATCAGGTGTGAACACGCCAGTCACACCATGGCGTTGAGGCTCAGCTGGGTTTTCCTCGTGGCCGTTTTACGAGGTGACTGATGGGGACCAAGGGACACTGAGCACGTGAGTGGGTGTGAGTGAGGAGCAGGGACGTGAGACAGTTTCCTGACCCGGACGTGTCTGTGTTCACAGGTGTCCAGTGTGAGGTGCAGCTGGTGGAGTCTGGGGGAGGCGTGGTGCGGCCCGGGGGGTCTCTGCGACTCTCCTGTGGGGCCTCTGGATTCACCTTCAGTAGCTACTGGATGATCTGGGTCCGCCAGGCTCCGGGGAAGGGGCTGGAGTGGGTCTCATACATCAATACTGGTGGCAGTAGCACAAGCTACGCGGACTCCGTGAAGGGCCGATTCACCATCTCCAGAGACAACGCCAGAAACACGCTTTACCTGCAAATGGGCAGCCTGAAGGCTGAGGACACGGCCGTGTATTACTGTGTGAGTGACACAGTGAGGGGACCTCAGTGTGAGCCCTGTCACAAACCTCCCTGAGGGAGACTGGAGGGTGCTCAGGTCACCAGGGGGCGCTCAGGGCGCACGCAGCACAGGGCACACAGACCAGCCCAGCAGCAGGTGCAGAGGGAGCTGGGGACAGGGCTTCCTCTTGGGAGCAGCGATTTCCTCTCACATCTCTCAGTGCCTCCCAGGAGGTTTATTGCTTCTTCTTCTTTGTGGCTCTAGCTTTCCATATTCTCACTCAGACAAGGAATGAAGGAGTAGCCTGTCTGTAGGTGGCACATCAGCAGTGCCTGGGCACCTTTCCGTCACCAGCTTTCAATGTGTCCTTTCTTCATTCCTTGGCAATGAGACCATCCTGAGGGCTGTTGTCTCCCTGTGGAGGGGAAGCATTTCCAACACGGAGAGACACAGTACAGTGCAGGGATCTGTGTGCTGAGCTCAGGCTCTGCACTCCCCCCACACACAAGCTGTCTCCACGTGGACCTCCCCTCAGACAGGAGACATGACCCACATAGGGGGAGCTGTCCCCCAGGACCTCTGTCCCACAGGGTCACTGTCCTGCCTGCAGCACATGCACCTCTTGTTCCTCATTTACTCGGGTGGACGTTGAAACACCCCAACACCACCTGGTGTCATCGACTGTCCTAGTTACACTGGATCCGTTTAGTCACGTGTCCCCTGTGCTGGAGTCCCCCTCACTCTCCCAGCTCCCCACGTTCCAGTCACAGACGTGGGATTAAGCACATATGAGGGCATGCACCGCCTGCACTTCATCTCAGAATATTCATCTAACGTGTCTGTCCATTTGTGGTCACCCCAGGCTAGTTTATCTGCAGAGGATCTACAGGGGGCCACACTGAGTCCACATGACTTCACACACATGACTCAAGCTCACGCAGCATTAATGAAACACAAGACACTCAGTGGCCGCATAGCTGGCTGCTGACGCCTGGCCACCACTAGCAAGTTAGGTACAGATGGCACAGGTCATCCTGACAGACCCACCTGGACAGGTAACGTGCTGGGCACTCGGGGGTGGCTGTGGTGATTCCAGCCTCAGGGATCACAGCTGCTGTGCTCGTCACTCCTGTGTCCCACAGACCAGAGCCATGTTCAATCAGATATTTGTGACATAAAGTTCTGGAAAACACTCAAAGAGAACTGAGACTGTACCCAAACTGTAAGTCTAGTTGGAAGACAAAATTCTAAAATAGCGGAAGCACATGAGCAACGGGTACTGAAGAAGTCGGGTAAAGAATAGAAAGGGTATAAATTATTCTCGGTCCAAGCGTTTAAATTCTTTTCTCACCTCTTTGCTTTACTCACTTTCTCTGGCAGTATCAAGTGGATCGAGCACTTCAACGTTGGCCATATAATAAAATTGCGTGCACTGAATCAACCTGCTGGACTAATTTTCACACTTCCAACAATCGTCAGTGGTGCAAAGTGTTCTCGTCGTCTGTGCTCATATTCCTTCCCTCCCTTCAGCAAAACACGGACCCTACATATGAGTCTTTTTAACTAAAATCATTGATGGCGGATGAGGAAACTTGTCTGCATCACGCAGCCTGTGTGGCTCAGAGCGATCATTAATGCACCTGTCACCTCCACAGTCCTGTACCAGGACTTCCGGTGGCCTGAGCCCAGTTTGGTATTACAATAAAGAAAAAGAAGACTTTCTTTTTGCACAATTATGCCAAAAATGTGTTCATCATTTAATGACTTTCAATGGAACAGAAGGTAAAAACAGGAATTGTGCTTTATTGAGAAGAGGACGCTGTGTTCTCATTGCTGCTACATTCTTACATGTCGACTGGAGACCCCGCCTATGATTCTGCACTGGGTCCTGGCACGGCACAGTCGGTCTGCTGTGGTGCTTCAGACCCCATCACGGTCTTTGCTGTAGATCCTCCCCACACCTGGGAATGCTCCCAGTAAGAGGGTGGCTGTAGGTCGTGTTACCAGAGTGGTGAGGGTTCAGGCGAGGGACCCCTTGTGTTTGGACTTCTCTCTGGTTCCTGGTCAGATAGGGGAAGGAGCACTTTGAGCTTCCCACAGACGTGGCCTCCTCTTTACCCTGTAGAGCATTTCTCGGTCCAGTCATCATGGGGTGGCCCAGCACCCCTAATATAACTGAACAGAGATTGATCGCTCTACCCTGCAGGTCACTCACCTGCTTAGATCTGCTTATACAAACAAGTTTCTCTAGTGCACCCACATTGTGTCCTGGATAAAGGCTGAGTCATCTGTTTTATCAAACAGAATTGAATCGTGTGGAGGGAGGAGGAATCACTCCCTAGACCAGGAGTCTGTAGGAATCCCCATTCAGCACTGAGGATACAGCCTCCTGTCCCCACGTCACAGCCTCAGCCTGAGCTGAGTCGCAGTGGGGAGCTGAACCCAGTGTCAGGGAGGAAGCAGATTCCTTGTGTGCTCAGGGGTCTTACAGAGAACCTCTGAGGGTACGACAGTGTGCTTCAGGCCTGTCCCCATGGTTCACAGGGGAGAATGAAGGATGCGATGATTTTCCCACATGAAACAGAGAATGAATAGGGCATGGGGACCCTCTTGAGAATGCATGAGGTCACCTTCTGAATTTCGTGTATATGTATCTTATCACTTTCTACATTATGATGTTGTAACATCTTTACAAACCTGTCTGAATAGGGAGAGACTTCCCCTCATGGGGACCAAATCCTTAGAGTCAGCACAGAGCCCAGCTTGGAGCAAGCCTTTCACATGGAAACGAACCCACCAGGGCACCCGCCTGTGTCTGCTCGCATGACCCGGGACACGATGCTCCTCTGCCTTCATCATCCTCGGCCCAGCTGCCAGGCAACTGCAGAACCACGTCCAGCTCTGAGCCAATTGAAATTGTTCACACTAGCCAGTCACAAGCTCTTCAAGGATCCTGCTCATCCTTTATCAAAAAACCTGGTTCTGAGGTCTCCTCTCCGTCCTGTTCAGGCTGCTGACACCCTGGTGTTCCATGTGGCCCTGGTGCCATCCGAGGCTCCAATCTCTAGTATTCTGAGTGTGATAAACTCTCTTTGGCCCTGAATCCCTCCTGCAATAATCAAGGTCGCATGGCACTGGAAGGGGACATGAAACAGACCAATAAGCCTGTATATGTGTCACCGTGGAAAAGCCAGTGGTTTCTTATATGTGACACACCTAGCCTGGACTTTAAAGAAACAATATGCAAATAAAAATACAAGATAATCGAATGTTATTTCAAAGTGTAGTTAAATCTTCACACAGCATAATATAATTAAAATCTATGTCATAAAAAGTTTGTATAGAATATATAAAGACTACTATGTAATAAAAATAAGACAGAGCATGATATAAAATGTCCAGCATCAGCACTTAGGCGTCTTCAACACTGACTGTGGGGAGGAGGAAGCCACTTAGACAAGAGCCAACGCACATGTGCGTAAATGAAGAAAGAGACTGGAAAAAACCTTCTATTTTCTTGGATATAATCTATAACAAAGTAAAAAAGCATTATTTTCCTTCAATTAAGTTTATAAATAGTTGGAACCCATGGTGACCAACTCGGTAATCCAGGGTTTATTCGTATACTATGAGAGGAGGGCTTTCCTTTGACCTGTTCCAATGTATCTTTGAGACGGTTGCTCTGCCCTCCCACACTCAGACAAACTGTTTGTCTGCAGAGACCCACAGGACCTCAGAGACACCAGGGACCCTGACCCAGTCCCTCCCCACTTATGAGGAGCAGGCCGCCCACATGCAAATTCCTCCTCCAGCCCCAGGCTAAAACCTGTCTGGGCTGTGGACGCTCACAGCTCTCTCCTCACTCAGGGCTCAGGTCTCTGCGGAAGCAGCGCTGTGATCGAGGTGACGATGAGACTGTGGGGTCTTCTCCTGTGCCTGGCGACAGCCCCCCAAGGTGAGTGTCCCAGATGTGGGACAGGGGTCTGCGGGTGGCTGTGACAGCACCTGACTGACAAGACTGATGCTCCTTGTCCCCAGGTGTCCTGTCCCAGGTGCAGCTGCAGGAGTCGGGCCCAGGACAGGTGAAGCCCTCGCAGACCCTCTCGCTCACCTGCACCATCTCTGGCTTCTCTTTAACCAGCTATGGTGTGCAGTGGTCCCGCCAGGCTGCAGGAAAGGGGCTGGAGTGTGTCGGTGCTATGTGGAGTGGTGGAAGCACAGACTACAACCCAGCTCTTAAGTCCCGACTCAGCATCACCAGGGACACCTCCAAGAGCCAGGTTTTCTTGACACTGAACTCCGTGACCAGCGAGGACACGGCCGTGTATTACTGTGCGAGAGACACAGTGAGGGGACCTCAGTGTGAGCCCAGACACAAACCTCCCTGAGGGAGACAGGAGGGGGCGGTGCAGGGGCCGATCAGGTCACCAGGGGGCGCTCAGGTCACACACAGCGCAGCACACACAGACCAGCCCAGCAGCAGGTGCAGAGGGAGGTGGGAAGGGGCGTCCTGTTCAGAGCAGGGATTTCCTCCCATGGGGGCAACGCTGACTTTTTCAACGTGGCTCTAACTTCTCGTATTCTCACTGCTGACTGAAATGGCTGGGGACTTTCCTTCAACAGATTTCTATGCATCTGTTTTCATGTCTCAGCAGAGGGACCATCCTGATGGCTGTCTTCTTCCCTGTGGCTGGAGAATATTTGCACAAAGAGTGACCGGCACAGTGCAGACACCTGTGTGCTGAGCTCAGGCTCTCTGTCCCCACAGGCACACGCTGTCCCCACAGGAGCCCTCCCTTCAGACAGGACACATGCCCACAGGAGTAGGATCAGCCCCCTGAACGCCGCCCAATGCAATTTCTTCCTGCCTACAACACAGTACCCTGCGAGTCTTCACTTAGGGGGATTTTGAAATGCTTCCACATGGCCAAGTGTCATCTTCTGTCCTCCGTCCTGAGTTCCATGGGGCTGGAACCCAGCTCAACGTCCCGGCCTCCACCCAGGCTGGTCGCAGAGAAGGGGTTATGCACATACATGGCATTCACCTGTCTCGACGTCATCTCCTATCGTCCCTCTAACACGTCTGTCCATCTGTGGACACCCAAGTAGGTTATGTCGGGGGGTCTAAAGTGACGTGCTCACCCTACATGTCATGCACACTTACGATTCAAGGTCACACAGACAGTATTGAAGGACATGTCTGGGTCAGGTGGGGGCACAGCTGGCTGCTACCCAAGGGCAGCACTGAGAACTCAGAAACCTGGTGAAAGTAAATATCCTGATGGACCAACGTGCACAGAGCACCAAGCTAAACACCTCACTGTGGCCATGGCGAGCCAGGGTCAGGGAACACGTGGGATGTGCTGGTCACTTCTCACGTCTTCTTATTTTTACATCTCCAGTTCTAGTGTGGTGGGCCCACCTCACCATGACCTCACTTAGCCTTTCGAGCCTCCTCAATCCCCCGTTTAACCACTATCACTGAGAAATCAGACTCTGAGAATTAAATTTGAATAACCAAAATTCAGTCCATAATACTCCACCAGTGCATCCCAAATTTCATATCTTTCTCTCATGCAAAATACATTAACTCTAACCCATCTGTTCCAAACATAGTACTAGCTACAGCACCGAGTCTAAATCTTAGGTCCAAAGTCTCATCTCAGTATCATCTCATTAGATATTGGTGAGACTTGACATACGATTCAGACTGAGTCTAAAGTTCTCTCCAACAGTGAACCCATCAAACCTGATGACTTATGTGCTTCCTAAATACGACGGAGGGGCCGGCAAAGGGTGGAAGCCCCCTCTGGACTCTCTGTGACAGTCTCTCCGTGGCTCTGCTGGGCGGCAGTCACACCCCCAGACACCACCAGGTACTGGTCGATCCAAAGGCTTTGACTGGAGGCCATGTCACCTGTTACTCTGAGGTGATGGCCCAGGCATTGACCAGAGAATCCTCCCTGATCACCTCAGAGTCTCCTCCAAGGTCGTTCTGCCCTTTTCTTAAACTTGCTGCATCTTCACCACCATGTGGGTGATGAGCCTGTTCAGAAAAACCCATGAAGCCTGACACGTCCCGTCATCCACCCCACCTTCTTCCCCCCCTTCCCGGAAAGTGGCTTCTGCTGGAGTCGTCCCTTGCTGGCTGACGCTGAGGTGGCTGATGAGACCCGTAGGACTATACTTTAGATTTTTTTTCTTTTATGAAGCGTTTTGAGCAACACCTTTTCCGCCCTATTCAGAAGATACTCCACGATTTTGGCTTATGGATGAGCTGGGCATTTTTCACAACTCCAAGTTCTGAGTAGCATTTGATTTATACTGCTGTGTCTGATCCATCACTTTCCTATCACATTTTACTGGAAACATCGCAAAGAAGGAAACAAGCAATCCGCCTTTAGCTTAGGAATCCACGGAGCTCAGGACACGCTTTCACTGCTCACAGCCTTACCTTCAACTTCACCTTAAAACTGGCCACGCATATTCTTTGAAACTTTGTGATGAGGTCACGTTTCCTCCAAAAACATGACCTATTCTCATTTCCAAAGACACCGCACATGAGGGAGTCAGGAAGTCCAAGGTCAGCGTGCAGAGACCTTAATTCCAGGTGAGTTCCCGTCCCCGTGGAGTGACTACTGACTCCTCACTGCAGTCTCAATACTGGAGAAAACGAGCAATATCTCTCTTCTCTTCATTGTCTTCTATGGTTCCCATCTGTTGGATGAAGTCCTTCCACGGTATCACCAATTGTGTGTCAGGGTTCACCACATGAGTGGTGGGAGTACGGTTCGCACATAGCGAGACCCCAGGGTTAACAGTGAGCAGGTTCGCTGACCAGAAGGACGTTCATCACGTTCCTGGTTATGTCGGCGCAGACACGGGTTCCTGACAGCAGCGCTTACGAGACGTCCTCACGCAGAGACCAGCGCCTCCCAGACGTGACCGTGGACACCGTGTCCCAGCGCATCTTGGAAGCCAGGACTCCTGGGTCACCTCTGCCTGCTCTCCGCTCCCCCTGGGACAGAGCGCTCTCATGGGTTGGCTTATGTTCAGGAGTGACAGTTCCTGGTGCGGGTTTGCAGTTGCACCTGCTGGGTCCACCCACTGGCACGGATGCCCTTAATAATGTGGCATCACCTGAGGTCTAACAGGTCCCATGGCTGTGGTACTCTCTGAATTCTAATGTCCTGGGAGAGAGTTGATGTTGCCCACATGTTCCGCGATTTCCTGTCCAGTGATGTCAGTCCAGGGGCCACTTACACTGGGTGAGATAGATCCCCACATCTAGTAACAGCACAAATATACCCTGTGCGGGAACCTCTGGTGTGTGCGTCCAGTGCACTGAACAATAAAAGCAGACTTTGTGTCAAGCCAGATGTTCCGTATCTGCATGTACTGTGATATGTCACCTTCATGCAGAGGGACCTAAAGGATATAGAATAGTGTCCAAAGCCTCGAGAGCTTCCAAACTCAGGGAAGAGCAGACTGTGTCAGGGCCTCCGTCAGCCCCAGGGAAGGGGCTCCCTGCTGGCTCACAAAGCCCTTGCTGAGGATCTCCATGCACAGTAACTGGGGGCGAGTGAGGCCAATTCACAACATCAAGAGATGAAGTCAAAAGAACATGGTGTCCTTGAGGGAGCATCCTGAAGTCAGGGCACAGACATTTAATACTGTCCTAGGAACACTGTGGGGTCATGGCCTCTGAGCCCAGACAGGACCCCCCTGCAGCATGGGGACTGACCTGCGGGGGGCGCTCTGAACTGATCACAGGGGTCCTCGCCCAGAGTGTGCAGATAGAGTTGGGCAGGGGATTCCTCTGAGGGCCTGGAGCTTCCTTTTTTTACAAATCATCTAACTTTGTAATTAGACAGAGACTTTAGAAGCCAAAATAGAGGTTCTATTCTGACAGGACCATTTGCCAATCTCAATAGGGCAATGAGAAGCACATAATGATGGGCAGGTCTGGGGCTTCTAGACATCTGCATGTGGGGAGCTGGCGGCAGGGTGTGTGCTACTAGGTGTGACATTTAAAAGACACCCTGACGCAGAAATCGGAGGTTTGACCTCAGAGCCCAGATGCATCCCGTCTCCCCGTGTCACTCAGGAGGGCGCACAGGGAGAAGACATCCTGTCGGACCTGTTCCTCAGAGGTAGAAGCTCTGTCTGCACAGAATGCAAGCACATGACAGGGACACATACCCGCAATAGGCAATTATACTTGGACGCCATATGCTCATTGATCGCGGTTTCTACATCTTCAACTTCTCTGAGGTGGGGCCAAGTTTTCTGCTATGAATACTCTGCCTCATGAATATGCAAATGTGCCAAGGTGCCTTAGGTTAAGTAGGGACCTGTCTGTGTCCTCACAGCACCCGCCATCACGCCTTCCCCCTCAGAGGCCCTGACGGCACCACGCTCGGCATGGACTGGAGCTGGAGCGTCCTCCTCCTGGTGGCACTGGCGACAGGTAAGGGGATCCCCAGTCCCGGGCTGACGAGGGCGCCAGGGCCAGTCAGGGCTCTGCACCCACTGCTGTCTCCTCTCCACAGGTGTGCACACACAGGTGGAGCTGGTGCAGTCTGGGGCCGAGGTGAGGAAGCCTGGGGCCTCCGTGAAGGTCTCTTGCAAGGCTTCCGGATACACCTTCACCGACTACTATATGCACTGGGTGCGACAGGCACCAGGTCAAGGGCTTGAGTGGATGGGAGATATTGATCCGGAAAATAGTAAGACAAGCTACGCGCAGAAGTTCAAGGGCAGAG
Organism: Rousettus leschenaultii; assembly: GCA_015472975.1. Classification (NCBI taxonomy): domain Eukaryota; kingdom Metazoa; phylum Chordata; class Mammalia; order Chiroptera; family Pteropodidae; genus Rousettus; species Rousettus leschenaultii. The sequence goes on along the minus strand of BNJM01000797.1, from coordinate 23,082 downwards.
TCACCATCACCGCAGACACGTCCACCAGCACGGCCTACATGGAGCTGAGCAGTCTGAGGCCTGAGGACACGGCCACATATTACTGTGCGACAGACACAGTGTGACGACCCACATCCTGCGAGTGACAGAAACCCTGAGGGAGAGGGCAGCTGTGCGGGGCTGAGGAAGGGAGGGAACAGCGTCCTCTGACTTCCTCACACAGAGACTGACACCTGACACTATAAGTGACACTCTCACGAGCACACCCGGTACTCAGGGAAAGGTGTCACGAGTCCAGGTGTCCTGCAGGAACATGAGCAACAGCGTCTGCTGACAGGTCCCTGTCATTTGGCATGGCTTCTGCACAGACACAGATGCCCTCCCTGGCCTCTTGGTGAGGGGAGTTAGTTAGACATCGTCTGGGATCACGTGTTAGTGTCCAATTCAGGGCTTGGACTGCAGATCCCCAAGCCCTTCCTCCCTCTTTCCTCTGTTTGTGAAGCACAGAATTGTGCTTGGGGAAAGGTAAGTCTAGAACATCACGCTGTGTCCCTCCTGTCCTCATGTCACATTTCTCTCTGCCTTTCTTCGGTAGAACCCCATAGCTCTGTTGGCCATCTCTCAGGTAATCCAAGAATCGGTTTTACGGCAAGATGTCTAATGATCACAGAATGGCCAAGGGCCATGTTCCATGACAGATTCACAGGTTCTCATTGTCAGAGTTGGTCCTGCACATCTGAGGCCTGCAGAGACACCCGCAGTTACTGTCAATAAAGTCAGGTGTATCCATGACGCAGAAACCACCAGCGGCTCACTTGTCCATTTATGTTGCTGAGCTCTAACCGCAGGATGTAGAATTAGGGTGCCTGCTGGGGTATCCCCTCTGAGCTCCATGCGTGTGGGGGGAATGTAGTGAGCTGTCCAGATG
>BNJM01000797.1:0-20273 GCA_015472975.1 Rousettus leschenaultii | reverse complement strand
GTATTTTTTTCTCCAGTCATGCACCTTGGTACATGTTCTGGCTGACTCCCACGTGCAGTGGAATTAGTGAAAGCAATCCCGAAGATTCCATACAGACATCAAGGTTTCCAGTAAGAAATTTTCATAAAATACACTTCTTTATGCCCAAATCTGTACCTGCGTCTCACCAGAACGTTCCCAAGGTGACTGAGCCTTATTATATCCCCAACATTTGTAACTGGTCCCACAAGGCATTCTAGAGAGAACACGGTAGAAACCAGAGTGGCGAAGCTTCTCTACATCCACCCAAACTCCACTGCAGTGAACAGGACCCCGGAGCTCTGCCGTGTTTCTCTGCAGATTTCATGCTTCTGTTTTCCCGATGAGCCGACACAGACACTCCTCGCCTCTGACACACTTGGTTCACCTGCCCGAGGGTCACACTCTGATCTTAGTTTATCCTCTGAGCTCTTTCTGGAAAATGATTATCAGATGGAACTTCCTGTCCCCTCAGCATGAACCGGCCGCACTTTACCGTCCATCTGGTTGTGGTGGTTGATTCCCCTTGGTGGGTGCATTACTGTTAACCTTCAAAGGCATCTTTTCAAACCTTCACCCTTCCTTTTTCATGCTCTCACATTATTTGTTTCCTGTTGCTTTTTCCACTAGTGTTAAATGTGTTCTAGTGTCCAGTCAGCTGATTGTGAAAACCTCACGAGGCATGTCCACCTGTCCTGGAGTATGATAGGGGAAGCAGCTGGGTGCAGTGCAGAGGACAGAAGAGCAGATACAGGAAGAACTCTTACATACAATGAGTATGGACATGTCGCACTTTGCACCATGGCCGTTATGTCAGCATCCAGCCCCAGAGCTCCCTATATAGATGAAGATTATGTCATCGTGGCCCCCTCTTCTGAGAAAGGCCAGCCCAGCAATGACCCTGCAGCTCTGGGACAGGAGCCCCAGGCCCGGGATTCCCAGGTGTTCCGATTCCGTTACCAAGACTGAACACAGACAAGGCACCATGGACTCGGGCTCTTCTGGTATATCTTTGTTATTATTTTAAAAGGTAAACAATGAAGAAGAAGAGACACTGAGTATGTGAATGGATATGAGTGAGAAACAGGATGTGTGAACGTTTCCTGGCTGGATACCTTTGGGGGTCAGAAATAAACTTCCCTTCAGGGAGACAGAAGGGGCTGGGCTGCAGGTGGATCTCAGGACCACAGGAGCTCTGAGGAACTGCGAGGAGAGATCGGACTTATGAGGAGAGAGGTCAGCCCGCAACTCCTGCACAGAGACAGGTGCTGGAGAATGAGGGGTGCCCTGTCCATGTCCGCAGCGTCCTCTCTTTCCTAACATCATCTCCCCCGAAGACGCGCTCCTCTGCACCTGTTCTAACCAATCCCATGCAGCATGCAACTTTCAAACGCAGTACATGTTATCTATTTAGTTTAATGTGTAGAGATGAAAATGTTCATTTTCTTTTGAATCTCACACGAAGCATGAATTGAAGTGCATAGAGTTGACAGTCTGCCAGGGGTTTATGAACTAGGTAAATGTCCTGGACTTTCTGCGAATCATCATTGTCACTGTCATCAACATCACTGTGATACTCACTCAATAATCAACCTGTTTGTTGTATCATCATGAACACAGATGAACTCTTCCAGAAATTACACCCTCACACATTAGTCCCACAAACCTGGGCACATAGAACCACTCTTCTGGGGTACTGAAGGTTCTCTTGATACCAGGCTTGACACCACCAGCATGTAGAACTCTTCCCTGGAGACTGGGGAGGGGCTATCACAAAGTGAGTGGAGGAAAACAGAAAACAAGACTGGAGGTGTAAGGTGCAGACTTCTGACTTTGTTCTCTTCATCTTACGTGACCAAAAAGGACCAGATCCCTACTTACTTAGTGGCCTCCTAAGTGGTAATTACATTAAATCAGATTTTATCATGACACACACACACACACACACACACACACACACACACACACACACACAGAATGCAGTGTATGTATTAACAAATTCATAGAGAATGTATTTTATAATAAACATACAGGTTTACAAACATATCAGGTTCTTTATTCCTTAAGGGATTTCTTATACTATATGTGTTTTTAAATATCTTCTTTTTCTTAATTAAAAAAATTTTATCTTCACTTTAATCAATTTCCTGTGCATTATATTCCCTAAATTTATCAAAATTTAAAATTTTTAAAATCGTTTTCCTAAATTTATTGGGGTGGCCTTGGTTAATAATTTTAAAGACGTGTCAGGTGTACAAGTCGAGAGCGCATCGTCTGTGTGTCACACGGTGCGCTCACCACCCGAGGTCTCGGCTCCTTCCACGACCATGCCCTAGACCCCCTTCACCCTTTTCTGCAACTGCTGCACGCTTCCCCTCTGCTGACCACATGCCGTTGTTTGTGTCTATGGGTTTTTTGTCTGTTCACTACATTTGTTTGTTCCTTGCATTTTTACCACCTACATCGAAGAAATTATATGGTTCTTGTGTTTTTCCTTTTGATATCCAAATCTTTTATATAATAAATTATGTCCAAAACACCAGATAATGATTTTTCTGAAGTAGCTCGAATGGAGAAAAAGTCACATTCTGAAGGCTGTGATGAAGCCATGACCTTACACATAGGCCTGAGCCCCTCAGATATGATTTTGGACAGCAGGCTCCAGGGCTCGCAAGTCAAGGATGCCTCTGTCTCTTCCGCCCACCTTTGCAAGACCACCGGAATAGTACAGAGTTCTCCTTGGCGTGGCTGGTATTTAAGGACTGAGAGACCCTGGACCTGGACTGAGGGCCCAGGTGAACCCACGGGACCCTGTCCAGGTGTGGAGATGCTTTAGACGTCATCCTCTGCCTTCGGGTGGTGGTCTGGGCCATAATCTCTCTCCTACTCTAGGACCTTGAGCTATGTTCAGGAATCTCCATGAGGGTCATCCAGGGAGGCAGATGCGGGGAAGATGCTGATTCCTGCAGGGAACTGGCTGGTGCAGCGGCGTGGACACTGAGCAGAGTCCGTGTCCAGGTCACTGAGGTCTCTGGGACATGTGGTCAGGTGGGAAGGTGACAAACAGGTTCGAGCACCTGAGATGGATGGACTAAGACTGTCCTGGTAACGAGGTGTCCTGAAGGAGACAGGGACTCCCGCACACGGCTGACCTCACTCACCTACCCAAGGCCTCCCCACCCAGCATTTCACCTGGCAGGGAAGCGTGAGTTGTGTCAGCTGACATGTGCTAACTATATTATGTCAGGTCTCTCAGGTGACTCCCCTTCCACAAGTGTGGGGATCCAAGGGACACCCAGCTGCAAGCCCCTGTGGTCTAAGGGTTAGCTCAGTTTTACTTCCAGCCCCCTCAGAGCAAGTCTGGTCCATTGTACCCTGGAACCTGGCTACAGAACCAGCAATAACAGGGGACAGATGCATGTCCTTCCACAGTCTCTGGATGGCGGACTCTTGACTCGGCTTTCCAAAGCAAGTCCGCAATCAGGCCAAGAGACGGTGTGGGGGCCCTGTCCATGTGCTCTGTTTGGGAAGGGAAAAAATTGGGGTCCACTACTGTGAAAAACAGCCACAGTGTGCGTGTGAGTGTCTAGTGTATTGAACAGCACGTGCAGAGGGTGTATGGTGGGCCGTGAGGCAAACGCAGAAACTCTCGGATGTCACCTTGCACCAGAGGACCTGAAAGAGATGAGGACCCCACAGTGTGGAGGGTCTGCACCTGGAGAGTGGACTGTGTCAGTGCATCTGGCAGCCCCAGAGGTTGGGATCCTGGTGGTTTCACGGAGCCCTTGCTTGCGGTTCCCTTGCAGAGTAATTGGAGTCGCTGAGGGCATATCATCATTTCCAGAGGTGATGCCAAAAGCATTGGTGTTCCTGAGGGAGCATCCTGACAGGGCACAGACGTTAATACTGCATTAGGGACACTTAGAGGTCATGCTCTGTGAGCCCAGACAGGACCCTCCCCTGCAGGATGTGGGCTGGGCAGCAGGGGGCGCTCAGGACCCACTAAGCAGGGGCTGCAGCCCAGGAGCAGGTGCACAGGGAGCAGGAAAAGGCATTTTCTGAGGGCCTGGGGCTTCCTTTTCCATAAATCGTCTAAATTAACAGTCAGACAGGGCCTGTTGAAGCAACAACGATGTCCTGTGCTGTCAGGACCTTTTGCCAAACTCAAGAGGCACTGAGACCGCACGAGAGGCAGGTCTACGGCTTCCAGGTGTCTGAATAGTGTGGAGCTGTGGCAGGGATTGTTTCCCTAACTCACTAGGTGTGGCATTTAGGAGAGACACGGACCCTGCAATAAGATATTTGACACCAGAGGCCAGACTGTGTCTGGTGTCTCCATGTCACTCAAAAGAAGATGGCAGTGAGGAGATGTCCTCTGGGGCCTGTTCCTCAGAGGGTGGAGCTCTGTCTCCACAGAGATCTAGGACCTGTGAAGGAACACGTGTCCTCCACAAAAGGTTGAGACTTGGGCCCTGATATACTCATGGAGTATGGTCCACTGTCACTGAACTCCCTAAAAGGGGACAAGAATTCACCTATAAATAGTCTTCCTCATGAATATGCAAATGAGCTGAGGTGCCCAAGGTTAAGTAGGGACCTGTCTGTGTCCTCACAGCACCCGCCATCACGCCTTCCCCCGCAGAGGCCCTGACGGCACCACCCTCAGCATGGACTGGAGCTGGAGCGTCCTCCTCCTGGTGGCACTGGCGACAGGTAAGGGGATCCCCAGCCCCGGGCTGACGAGGGCCCCAGGGCCGGTCAGGGCTCTGCACCCACTGCTGTCTCCTCTCCACAGGTGTGCATACCCAGGTGCAGCTGGTGCAGTCTGGGGCCGAGGTGAGGAAGCCTGGGGCCTCCGTGAAGCTCTCCTGCAAGGCTTCCGGATACACCTTCACCAGCTACTATATGAACTGGGTGCGACAGGCTCCAGGTCAAGGGCTTGAGTGGATGGGACAGGTTTTCCCAGCTTTTGGTAGTACAAACTATGCGCAGAAGTTCCAGGGCAGAGTCACCATCACCGCAGACAAGTCCTCCGGCACAGCCTACATGGAGCTGAGCAGTCTGAGGCCTGAGGACACGGCCGTGTATTACTGTGCGAAAGACACAGTGAGGGGACTTTATTGTGAGCCCAGTCACAAACCTCCCAGAGGGAGACAGGAGGGATGATTCGGTAACTAGCAGGAGCTCAGGACACCAGGGGGCGCTCAGGGCGCACACAGCACAGCGCACACAGACCAGCCCAGCAGCAGGTGCAGAGGGAGCTGGGGACAGGGCTTCCTGCTGGGAGCAGCGATTTCCTCTCACTTCTCTCAGCTGCCTCCCAGGAGAATCACTGCTTATTCTTTGTGGCTCTAGCTTTCCACATTCTCACTCAGACAAGGAATGAAGGAGTAGCCTGTCTGTAGGTGGCATATCAGCAGTGCCTGGGCACCTTTCCGTCACCAGCTTTCAATGTCTCCTTTCTTCATTCCTTGGCAATGAGACCATCCTGAGTGCTGTTGTCTCCCTGTGGTGGGGAAGCATTTCCAACACGGCACAGTGCAGGAACCTGTGTGCTGAGCTCAGGCTCTCCCCGCCCCCCCCCACAAGCTGTCCCCACGTGGACCTCCCCTCAGACAGGAGATATGACCCACATGGGGGGACCTGTCCCCCAGGACCTCTGTCCCACAGGGTCCCTGTCCTGCCTGCAGCACATGAACCTCTTGTTCCTCATTTACTCGGGTGGACGTTGAAACACCCCAACACCACCTACTGTCCTGGTTATACTAGATCCGTTTAGTCACGTGTCCCCTGTGCTGGAGTCCCCCTCACTCTCCCAGCTCCCCACGTACCAGACAGAGTATTGGGTTTAAGCAAATACCTGGGCATTCCCCTGCCTCCCCTTTATCTCATAACATTCACTGAATGTGTCTGTCCATTGCGGACACCCCAGGCCAGGTTCCATGCAGGGTGTCTAAAGGTGGTCTTGCTGAGGCCCCACATCATGCACACACGAGTGAAGCTCACGCAGCACTAATGATGGACAGGACTGACCAGCCCTGATGTTCCATGAGACGTTTCTGAGATAAAGTTCTGGAAAACACTCGAAGCAACGCTAAGACTGCACTCACAACTGGAAGTCTGCTTAGAGGACAAAATTTTAAAATAACAAAAACACATGTGTGACGTGTACTTAAGAAGTTGAATAAAGAATAGAATTAAAAGTTATTTTTGTACAAGCACTTAAATTTCTGTTTTCTCTGGTTTCTTTTATTGACTCACTTCTTCCAACAGTATCAATGGATTGTGTGTTTGAGTCAACCATGAAAAAAATTTGCATGCATCAAAACAACTGCTAGACCGTTTTGCGATTCGAATAATCGTAAGTCCTGCAAAGTGTTCTCATCAGCTGTGATCATATCCTTTTCGCTTCCTTCAGCAAAACACTAACCTTACAAGTGAGTCTTCTACCTAAAATCATTGATGGAAGAGAAACTTGGTCACTTGTCTGCATCACGCAGTCTGTGTGACTTAGAGCGTTCAATAAGGCACCTATCACATCCACAGCCTTTTACCAGGACATCCGGTAAGATGAGCCCAGCTTGGTATTACAAGAAAAAAATGACAATGTCTTTTTGCACAATTACACTAAAAATATGCTTGTCAAAACGACTTTCAATGGATTAGAACTCAAAAACCAAAATCCTGCTTTATTTAGAAGAGGATGCTGTGTTCTCATTGTGACTACATCCTTGAATTTTAACTGGACACCCCTCCTATGATTCTGCACTGGGCCCTGGCATGGCACAGTCGGTCTGCTGTTGTGCTTCAGACCCCATCACGGTCTTTGCTGTAGATCCTCCCCACACCCGGGGATGCTCCCAGTAAGAGGGTAGCTGCAGGTGGTGTGACCAGAACGGTGAGTGTTCAGGCGAGGGACCCTGTGTGTTTGAACTACCCTCTGGTTCCTGGTCAGACAGAGGAAGGAGCACTGTGAGCTTCCCACAGACGTGGCCTCCTCTTTACTCTGAAGAGCATTTCTCTGCCCAGGCCTCTGGGGTGGCCCAGCACCCCTAATACAACTGAACAAAGATTGATCGCTCTACCTTGTAGGCCACTAACCTGTTTAGATCTACTTATAGAAGCGAGCCTCTCTAGTGCACCTGCATTGTGTCCTGGATAAAGGCTGAGGTATCTCTCTTATCAAACAGAACTGAATCATGTGGTGGGAAGAAGAATCACTCCCTAGACCAGGAATGTATAGGAATCCGCATTCAACACTGAAGATACAGCCCCTGGCCCTAATCAAAGCCTCAGGCTGAGCTGAATCGCAGTGGGGAGCTGAATCCAGAGTCAAGGAGGAAGCAGATGCTCATTCCTCGTGTGCTCAGGGGCCTTGCAAAGGACCTCTGAGGGTACGACTGTGTGTTTCAGGCCTGTTCCCATGGTCCACAGTGGAGGATGAAGGATGTGATGATTTTCTCACATGAAACAGAGAATGAATAGGGCATGGGGACCCTCTTGAGAATGCATGAGGTCACCTTCTGAATTTTGTGTATATGTATTTTATTGCTTTCTACATTATGATGTTGTAACATCTTTACAAAGCTTTCCGGATGGGGAGAGACTTCCCCTCATGGGGACCAAATCCTTAGAGTCAGCACAGGGCCCAGCTTGGAGCAAGCCTTTCACATGGAAACTAACCCACCAGGGCATCCGCCTGTGTCTGCCCGCATGCTCCGGAACACGATGCTCCTCTGCCTTCGTCATCCTCGGCCCAGCCTACTGCAGAACCACGTCCAGCTCTGAACCAATTAAAATTGTTCACACTAGCCAGTCACAAGCTCTTCAAGTGTCCTGCTCATCCTGTACCAGGGAAATCGCAAAAAACCTGGTTCTAAGTTCTCCTCTCCGTCCTGTTCATAGCTCCTGACACCCTGGTGTTCCATGTGGCCCCTGGTGACAGCCAGGTTTCCAGTCTCTAGGATTCTGAGTGTTATAATCTCTCTTTTGCCCTGATTCCCTCCTGCAATAATCGAGGTCGCACGGCACTGGAAGGGGACGTGAACCAGATCGATAAGCCAGAATATGTGTCACTTGGATCAGCCAAGGGGTTCTTCGATGTGACACACAGGTTGGACCTTAAAGAAACAATATGCAAATAAAAATGCATGACAATTGAATATTATTTGAAAAATTAGTTACAACTTCACATAACATAATAGCAGTAAAATATGTCATTAAAATTTATACAGACTATATTAAGGCTACTATGCAATAAAAAATAAGAAAAAGCACAATATAAAATGTCCAGCATCGGCACTTAGGTGTCTTCAAGACTGACTGTTGGTCTGAATCAGCTACTTAGACAAAAGCCAATGATATGTGCTTAAATGAAGAGGGAGACGGGAAAAGGTCGACTATTATTTTGGATAAATATATCATAACAATGTTGAAAAAAGGTATTATTTTATGTCGAATACATTTACAAATAGTTGAACCCATACATATATTCAGTGTGTTTGATGTAAGATTGTGCCCGACCATCATGTTAATCACTTTCATGATTATGAGAAACTTTTAGAAGTTTAAAAAATGGTGATCTCCTCAACTAGTCCAGCATTTTATACTAGGAAAAGCAGAGATTTCCTCTGACCTGTTCCAATGTACCTGAGAGATTGGTTGCTCTGCCATCCCGCACTCAGACAATGCACGTGTTAAAGGGAAGAGACCCAGCTGGACCCCAGAGCCAGACCCAGTCCCTCCCCACTTATGAGGAGCAGGTCTCACACATGCAAATCCCTCCTCCAGCCCCAGTGTAAAACCTGTCTGGGCTGTGGGCGCTCACAGCTCTCTCCTCACTCAGGGCTCAGGTCTCTGCGGAAGCAGCAAGCAGCGCTGTGGTCGAGGGACGATGAGACTGTGGGGTCTTCTCCTGTGCCTGGCGACAGCCCCCCAAGGTGAGGGTCTCAGATGTCAGACAGGGGTCTGTGGGTGGCTGTGACAGCATGTGACTGACAAGACTGATGCTCCTTGTCCCCAGGTGTCCTGTCCCAGGTGCAGCTGCAGGAGTCGGGCCCAGGACAGGTGAAGCCCTCGCAGACCCTCTCGCTCACCTGCACCGTCTCTGGGTTCTCTTTAACCAGCTATGGTGTGCAGTGGTCCCGCCAGGCTGCAGGAAAGGGGCTGGGGTGGGTCAGTGCTATGTGGAGTGGTGGAGGCACAGACTACAACCCAGCTCTTAAGTCCAGACTCAGTACCACCAGGGACACCTCCAAGAGCCAGGTTTTCTTCAAACTGAACTCCGTGACCAGCGAGGACACGGCCGTGTATTACTGTGCGAGACACACACTGAGGGGACCTCAGTTGAGCCCAGACACAAACCTCCCCGTGAGATGGAAGAGGGAGCTGCAGGGGCCGATCAGGTCACCAGGGGGCGCTCAGGGCGCACACAGCGCAGCCCACACAGACCAGCCCAGCAGCAGGTGCAGAGGGAGGTGGGAAGGGGCGTCCTGTTGAGAGCAGGAATTTCCTCTCAAAGTTCTTAATTGCCCACGGGCACAACCCTGACTTTTTCAACATGACTCTAAATTCTCCTTCTCTCATTGCAGACTAAACTGAAAACTTACCTTGCCTGTCTGTAGACGACATATCACCCGTGGCCGGGGACCTTCCTTCACCAGTTTTCCATGTGTCTGTTTTCACGTCTCAGCAGAGTGACCATCCTGAGGGCTGTCTTCTTTTCTGTGGCTGGAAAATACCTGCACAAAGAGAGACCAGCCCAGTGCAGACTCCTGTGTGCTAAGCTCAGGCTCTCTGTCCCCACAGGCGCACGCTGAGCCCTCCCTTCAGACAGGACACATGGCCACATGGTTAGGATCAGCCCCCAGGACTCCACCCAATGCCTTTTCTGTCCTGCCTACCACACACTACCCTCCAAGTCTTCACTTACCCAGGTGGATTTGGAAACCCACCCAGCACAAACAGGTGTCATCTACTGTCCTAATTTCACTAAGTCTGTCCTACACCCTGAGCTCCATGGGCTGGAACTCAGCTTAATCTCCCAGTGTCCACTCTGCCTGGTCACAAGGAGCGATTATGTAAATACTTTGCATTCACGTGTCCCCATTCATCTCCTGTTGTCCCTCTAACATGTCTGTCCATTTGTGGACCCCCCAGGAAGGGTATCCTCAGGGAGTCTAATGTGACTTGCTTAGCCTACATGTCATGCACACATGGGATTCAAGGTCATACAGGCACTATTGAAGGACAGGTCTGTGTCAGGTGGGGGCACAGCAGGCTACTGACCCATGGGCAGCACTAAGAACTCTGAAACCAGATGAAAGAAAATATCTTGATGGACCATTGTACACAGAGCACCAAGCTAAAAACCTCATTGTGGCCATGGTGAGCCAGGGGTCAGGGAACACGTTGGACGTGGTGGTCACTTCTCACGTCTCCTTCTTCTTAAAACTCCTAGTGGGGTGGGACCATGACACCATGACCTCCCTTAGCCTTTCGAGCTTCCTCAAGACCCTATTTTAAACACCAGCACTGAGAAATCAAATTTCAGGGTAATTATTTTGAAGAACCAAACTCTATCCATAGGATTCCACTAATGGAACTTAAAATTCATGTGTTTATTTATGTAAAATATATTAACTCTAACCTAATTGTCTTAAATGTCATACCCATCACACGACCAACTCTGAAGTCTTAGGTCCAAATCTCAAGGAAATATCATCTCATCAGATATTGGTGAAACTTGGCATATGTTTCAATCTGAGACTACAATCCTCTCCAACTGAGAATCTGTAAAACATGATGAATTATGTGCTTCCAAAATATGATGGAGGGGCTGGCATAGGGTGGAATCCCCCATTCCACAATGGTTAAAGAGGAGAGAGGGAAGGAGCGAAGGGCGCCAAGCTGGCCCAAACGCTAGCGAGGCAAGTCCCATGGGATCGTTGGCTGGAGATAATCTTCCTTGGCTGGATGTTTGCACCCTGAACCCAGTGGATTTGGTCTCACCTCATGGACACACTTAAATGCTGTCGCCATCGGGACTCTCTGTGACTCTGCCGGGTGGCAGTCACGCCCCTGTCACTGCCAGGCGGTGGACAATCCAAAGGCTTTGATTGGAGGCCGTGTCACCTCGAACACTGAGGCGATGGCCCAGGCCTAGAAATCAAGAAGTCGTCCCTGATCCTCTCTGAGAATCCTCCAAGGCCATTCGTCCCCTTCTTAAAAATACTGCGTCTCCGTGGCCAGTGTGGGCGATGATCCTGTGTTGTAAAATCCGTGAAGTCTGACAGCTCCCTCCATTCCACCCCACCTCTTCTCCCCTTCATGTCAAAGAGGCATCGCTTCTGCTCGAATCACTGCATCTCCCTGACTGGAAGACGCTGAGACGGCCGATGAGACCCGCTGGTCAGGCCCTAGATTGATCGATTGATTGGTTAATTGATATTACTTCATTTTTTATATTATTTTTTTTACTTCCCCTTCCCACTTCCCTCTGGTAACCACTAGTCCATTGTCCTTGTCCGTGAGTCTGGTTGTTCGTCCTCTTCATTTGTTGCTTTTCTGTTTATATCCCACATATAAGTGATATCATGGGATTTTTTTTTGTAAAATCATCTTTAGCAATGCCTTTTCATCCGTCTTCAGAAGACACTCCACGATACTGACTTAGGGATGGACTGGCCATTTTCACTCCTCTACATTCTGATTCGCACTTGATTCCTACAGCTGTCCTTGCTCCATCACTGTGCTATCACACTTTACTAGAAGCAGCAGAATGAAGCAAACACTCCTGCCCTTAGCCTAGCAATTCCTGCAGTTAAATACGCACTTTCACTGCTCACAGCTCTGCTTTCAGCATCACCGTAAAACCTGGCCACCCACGTGCTTTTACCTTGAGACAAAGTCACCTTTTCTCCAGAAGCCGTGACCTGTTCTCATTTCCATGGACACCACATCAGAACGGCTCCCAGTGTCCACACTCCAACCACCGTTGTCCTCGTGACCGTGTGCACGTTCTCTCTGGGTGTGGGAGCTTCTTCCATGCTCTCTCGTCCTCCCTCTGAGCTCTGCACACAGTCACCTGTAACACCCCTCGCAGCAAGCTTGGGATTTCCTAGCAGGCACTTACAAGACTCCCTCCTCCTACCCATCACCTGACTCCACATCTTCTTATAACATATTCAGTGCTTGTTCCAGCAGCACCCACTCCTCAGTGCCACAGTCTGTCTCGTGTGCTCAAGCTGCCATCACAAATGCCAATGACTTGGTGGCTTATATGACAGAAATGTATTGTCTCACATTGTGGGCACTGGGAAATCCACAGTCAGTGTACAGAGACCTTGATTCCTGGTGAGAAATCTTTCCCTCGGGGAGGCAGCTGACTTCTCGCTGCAATCTCACATGCTGGAGAAAGTAAGAAATATCACTCTTTCTATTCATCTCTTATACAGCCACCAGTTCTAATGGACGAGGACATAAACTTAACTTCATTTATCCCTGAACTTCCTAAGAGTCCTTCTCCGGTACAGTCAACTCTGTGTTAGGGCTTCACCTCATTGATGCTGAGGGATACAGCACAGTGTGTAGCAAGCTCCCCAGGGTTAACTACCTGTGTGCAGGTTCGCTGACCAGCAGGACGTTCATCACGTTCCTGGTTATGTCGGCACAAGGCAGGTTCCTGACAGCAGCGCTTACGAGACGTCCTCATGCAGAGACCAGCGGCTCCCAGACATGATCGTGGACCTCATTTCCCAGCACATCCTGGAAGCCAGGACTCCTGCGTTTCCTCCCGCCTGCTCTCAGCTCCCCCTGGGACAGATCGCTCTCATGGGTTAGCTTATGTTTCAGGATGACAGCTCCTGGTGCGGGTTTGCAGTGGCATCTGCTGTTTCCACCCAGTGGCACAGATGCCATTAAGAATGTGGAATCACTGGAGGTCTAACAGGTCCCTTGGCTGTACTACTTTTTGAATTCTAATTTCCTGGAAGAGCCTTGATACTGCCCAGATGTTCAGTGATTTCATATCCAGTGATGTCAGTCCTTGGGCCACTTACACTTGGTGAGATAGATCCCCACATCTAGTAACAGCACAAATATACCCTGTGAGGGAACCTTTCAAACACGGGGCTTAAAGGATATGAAACCTCTCTCAAACCCTCGAGAGCTTATAAACTCTGGGAAGAGCTGACTGTGTCAGGATCTCTGTCGGCCCAAAGGAAGGGGCTCCCTGGCGGCTCACAAAGCCCTTGCTGAGGATCTCCCTGCAGCGGAATTGGGGGTGAGTGAATTCAATTCACTATATCTAGAGGAGAAGCTAAAAGCAGATGGTGTCCTTGAGGGAGCAACCTGAAGTCAGGGCACACACATTTAATACTGTCCTAGAAACACTGTGAGGTTATGTCCTCTGAGCCCAGACAGGAACCTCTACTGCAGGATGTGGGCTGGGCTTCAGGGGGAGCTCAGGACCCACCCAGCAAGGGATTGTGCGCCCAGAGTAGGTGCAAAGTGCATGGAATTAGAGAATTCTCTGAGGGTATGGAACTTCTTTACTTCCCAACAGACTGGGACTGTGAGCAAAAATAGATGTTCCGTTCTGATAAGATCATTTGCCAAACTGAAGAACACAATAAGAAACACACACAAGGGGCAGGTCTGGGCCTCTACACATCTGCATGTGGGGAGCTGGCAGCAGGGTGTGTGCTACTAGGTGTGACATTTAAGAGACACCCTGACGCAGAAATAGGAGGTGTGACCTCAGAGCCCAGGAGCATCCCGTCTCCCCGTGTCACTCAGGAGGGCGCACAGCGAGAAGACATCCTGTCGGACCCGTTCCTCAGAGGTAGAAGCTCTGTCTGCACAGAATGCAAGCACATGACAGGGACACATACCCACAACAGGCAATTATACTTGGACACCATATGCTCATTGACCACGGTTTCTACATCATCAACTTCTCTCAGGTGGGGCCAAGTTTCAGGCTATGAATACTCTGCCTCATGAATATGCAAATGAGCCGAGGTGCCCTAGGTTAAGTAGGGACCTGTCTGTGTCCTCACAGCACCCGCCATCACGCCTTCCCCCTCAAAGGCCCTGAGAGCACCACCCTCGGCATGGACTGGAGCTGGAGCGTACTCCTCCTGGTGGCACTGGCGACAGGTAAGGGGATCCCCAGCCCCGGGCTGACGAGGGCACCAGGGCCGGTCAGGGCTCTGCACCCACTGCTGTCTCCTCTCCACAGGTGTCCACGCCCAGGTGCAGCTGGTGCAGTCCGGGGCCGAGGTGAGGAAGCCTGGGGCCTCCGTGAAGGTCTCCTGCAAGGCTTCTGGATACAGCTTCGCCAGTTATATTATGCACTAGGTGCGACAGGAACCAGATCAAGGGCTTGAGTGGATAGGACTGGTTTACCCTAATGATGGCAGCAGAGTCTATGCGCAAAATTTCAAGGGCAGAGTCACCATCACCGCAGACAAGTCCACCAGCACAGCCTACATGGAGCTGAGCGGTCTGAGGCCTGAGGTCACAGCCACATATTGCTGTGCGAGAGACACAGTGTGACGACCCACATCCTGCGAGTGACAGAAACCCTGAGGGAGAGGGCAGCTGTGCGGGGCTGAGGAAGGAAGGGAACAGCGTCCTCTGCCTTCCTCACACAGAGAGAGAACCCTGACACTATAAGTGACACTCTCACGAGCACACCCGGCACTCAGGGAAAGGTGTAACGAGTCCAGGTGTCCTGCAGAAAGATGAGGGGCAGCGTTTGCTCACAGGTCTCTCTCATTTGTCATGGCTTCTGCAGAGGCCACGGATGCCCTCCCTTGTCTCTGGGTGAAGGGAGTTAGTTCGAGCATCGTCTGGGATCACATGTTGGTGTCAGATTCAGGGTTTGGACTGCAGATCCCCCAGCTCTTCCTCCCACTTTCCCCTGGCTCTGAAATGGGAATGATGATTCAATACCAGTAAACATAAAGACTGAATGATGAACCCCTACGTCCCAGTCTGGGGTCCAGCACCAAGCCCATGACCTTCTGGGACGACGATCCCGACTCCTGGTAGCAAAGTCATGGTGACGGGTGAGCCGGGTTCTAGCAAAGTCCCCCTCAGTTCTGTCCTGCAGGTCTGAGCTCCTGAAGAGAATCCTCGCCTCCGACCACAGCCTGCGGTGTCCCTGTCCCTGGGGCAGGACTGCTGACCTCACACACGGGGAAAAGTGTGGGGAGACCCTTGTTGACGTGGGACCCGCATCTAGCACGTGTGACTTCCCTGTCCCTGCTCAATCACAGTACCACACACTCGGGGTAAAGTCTACACACACTGACTCCTCACAGTCTAGAAGTCAGATCAGGAAGTCAGTCTCCCTGGACAGTCATCAAGGTGCTGGCAGGAACACACGTGCCCAGAGGCTTGGGGGTGGGGCTAGATCTGAACACGTGTGCTCCCCAACATTACATATTGAAATCCTAACCCCACAGAGGACCGTGTAAGGAGGCAGGGTCTCTGGAGGTGCTGGGTGATGAATCTCCATGAGGGGGATCAGATCCCTTCTAAATGGGGCCCCGGAGTCCATGTGTGCCCCTTCCCCATGTGAGGACAGAACAAGAATTGCCAGATATGAGCCCTTAAGTGGTGCCTCATCAGTGGTGGCCATGCTGGTACCTTGACCTGGCAATGCCGCCTCCAGAGCTGTGTGAAATACAGCGATGTTGCTTACGTGATACCCAGGATTCATATTCTTCCAAGGCAGCCGAGCAAACTCAGACAGCGTCTGCTCCTGTGTCTTTCCTGGCTCAGGAGCCGCTTTCCTTACATCCTGACTCATGCCCCGTTCTCCATCCCCACTGCCTGGAGGAAGTCACCTGAAGTCACTGGTCACATTGCATAACTTCCTCTCCTGGAGTCTAACCTCCCCTGCCTCGCTCTGGCATGAACACTCGTGGCTGTATCAGGAATGTCTCAGATGAAACAGGAAGCCATGTACCTCAAGATGTCTAGTGGTCCTGGAATGGCAACGTGCATTGTGCCCTGGAACAGTCACAGCTTCCGAGCACAGAGCGACTGAAACAGCCCTCCGAATACTCACATCCACCCCACGGGCCAGTTCCAGTAAGCTCATCCCAACATCCCCCAAAGCTGATGCATTAAAGCATGACCTTAAGCCCAAAACACTGAAGAGCATCACGTCCAAAGTGCCGAGTGTAACCTCTGACTCAGGTGTCAGTGAGGATTCGGGTGCTTGTATCCTGGGGCAGAATCCTCTCCAGCTGCAGACCTGTGGTTCTAGACGACCAGTTACCTCATTCTAGAATGCCCTGCAGGGCAGGTGCATGGTCACAGTGCAGACACCTCCCTTCCTAAGGGAGGAAATGGGAGTTAGAGAGAAATCACCAGCCGAAGATGGTGTTACGCACATCTGAGAGAACTCCGTCAGGTCTTATGAGATGGGAATGAGCTGCTGAGGCTCAGACCCAACCTTGGCCTGTAGCTCTGTCCTCGGATCTACTTTCCTGGGTCCTGAGGAGCCACCTGATGGAAGAGGAGCTCGCTCAGCACCTGTGTCCTGCCAGGAGATGACTGAGACTTGACACCTCCTTCACTTTGTTCTGTCACTGTGATTTGAAAAATGTCCTCCAGTGATTGCTCAGTGTGAAAGGAAGGTTTAGGTAAGACCCTTGCAATTAAAGTATCACCACAGCAGAGAGTCAGGGGCACCGTGGGAGCAGCGGAGGCAGCTGGGGACTTGTGGCCTAGGGGCAGATGGTAGTGTCATCTGACAGAAATAACTACGAGGGGACATGGATTGCACAGGAGGGTCCACATGCCTGTACTGGGAGGGACGCAGCACTGAATGCTGGGTAAGTGGAGGGCCGGACGAGTCTCTGTTTTTCTGTGGGGCTTTGAAGGAAAAGTGTGCTGAGGACACAGGGGGTCAGGGATTATGGGGTCCGGGCCTCCAGGGGGTCGGGATCTGAGGGGGGTCGGGGTCTGAAGGGGGCACACAAACCCCACGGACTTGTGTCTCGGCCCCAGCGTCTCGTGCAGATGGAGACTCGGGGCCGGGGTCCTGTGTGATCCGTGGCTCACCGTCCTTGCAGGAGCATCGCGGGAACCTTGGTACATTTATCATTCCCCACTTTCCTCTAACGCTTCTGAATAAAACATGTAGGCGTTCTTGTTTTCTTTTACTGACAATGCGTGTCACGTTTATCACCCGCACAAGACGTAGAGGTCACTCACTGAGGCAGAAATGACTCTGCTAGATGTCACCACATCAGAGTGCAGAGACAGCTCAAACCTCCTGCAGACGCTGTCAGGCCCCAGTGCAAGTCCGACCCTGAGAGCAGACAGAGGGGCAGCTGGCGGGCGATGTTCCCGAGTCTCCTGCACTGGGAGGAGGGTCCAGCACGTCGTCCCTCCAAAGCCTCACTCAGAGGATGTCCAAGTCCCTCAGCAATGGTTTCCCCCCGTGTCCTTGTTGTGCCCAGTCCCAGAGGGAGAGTCTCACAGGTGTGAGGTTACAGCACTAGCCCGGTGATGGGATCTGGAAGCTGCTGCCTGATGTGTCCTACGGGGTGCCCACTACATAGAGATGACGGCTACTTTAGGACTGATGCACTGTGCTTGGCGTTTGTGTCAGAAAACATGGTTGTGCTTGTTATCGTGAAGGACGTAAAGGAGCAAACGTGCGTCCTGCGATCAGTTCAGCCTCATCTCTGTAGTGCCTCACCGCGAGCCGTCAGGGGGCCGAGCCTGACCTGCCTCCCTTGGTGTCAAAGGAGCCTCAGCTGAGCGTCCAGGTCCCTTCTCCTCATTCTGCCTTCCACAGAACACAGGGGAAACACCTCACACGAGTTCCCCACGGTCCATAACAAGGACCGCCTCCCTCCAGGTTCCAGTGAGAAGTTTCTGCACCATCCGAGCACCCTTCATGATGGCCGTCGTCACCCACATTTCTGCATCTGCTCAGCACGGCTGAGGTTTCCTCCACGAAGACTGAGGCTGCCCCCCGGCTCCCGTCTTTCTCCCTGAGCTCCCCCCAGATCCTCCTCTACAGGCCCATCCACAGCATGGACATTCTTCTAACACGCACCTCAACACCCTTCCCGCCTCTCTGCCCAGCTCGATACCGACGCAGCATCCAGCTTTATGTTTCTATCACAGCAGCACCCGCATCTCTCTGTACCGATTTCATAGTCCATGTGAGCTGCTATAAAACAGTAACAGAGATGAAAAAGCTTAAAAAGACAACTGGAATTAACTTCACACAGGCCTGGGGGAGAGGAGCCCATGGTAAAGACAACCACAGACTCGGCATCTTGAGGTCTCGCTTCCTGGTTCACACAGAGCCTTCTGTGCCCTCACGGGGAGAAGTGCTCCCTGATATTCAGGACACTGGCTGTACGAAAGATTAACTCTTTGTAGTTAAACTTTTGTTCTTTCTATGTCTTTGCCCTCCATAGACCTATCACATGAGCAGACTGAGCTTGGTCCCTAATTTTTTGCAGGCACCTGACTATCCAGACCTAGGTAACCAGCTCTGTGTGATGTCCAATACCGGATCTGTGAAGAAATTGATTGTTTTTCACTTAGTGCAGCGGCTGGTCACTGTGGCTGTGTGTCATAAGAAGAAGAACATTTTCTCAGGTCTCTGCACTTTCAGGCTGAGAATTGGCTTTCTTTGTAGAGTCAGGGACTGGGGACACTCCAGCACCCCTCAGCAGCCACACAGACTCACTGGGAGGTGGACGCACTCATCGGAACAAGACTCAGCACTGACCCGTGCCAGCCGGGCTCACATCACACGCTGCATTTCCAATTATGATGCTGAGGATGTAACATGTACATCATGTATGTGCGTGAGGTTCTACTGTACCCATCATCCTGGCGTGGCTGTGGCTGACAGAGCTCTGCCACAGCAAGACGACTACCGTGCAAGTGCAGTTATCAGTAGACAGAGAAAGTCAGAGGCACAGAGAGTGACACTCAGATGGGACAGACGCCTGCCACACCCCTGGGACCCTGGTCCTCGCACGTGCTCCCCATCAGCACTAGAGGGCAGCAAATCCCACACGCGCTCACACAGGACCGAGACCTGCACCTCACTGGGCACAATCCCTCTGTCCTGGAGTTGGCCCAGGGAAGCAGTGGGTACAGTGGGAAGCATGCAGAGCCAGACGCATGAGTTTCATTTTGTACATGTGAACTCTTACACCATCAAGCTCTTTGTGGTCCTTTTTGGCCTTAATCACCTGTGATGCAGGTAAATGATATCATATCACATGACTTACATGCACGAGTAAAATGAGATAAGATGATGGTCTAAGTGTTTAAGTAACATTGTCACAATAAAAGTCGTATTTTACCGAATAGGCTCATTGCCACGACGTGCCCAGAGACACCCACGCCTGCTCTGGGTCTCTGCCCTCTCTGTGGGTCCCCAGCCCCAGAGCTCCTTATACAGGCGGAGCACATGCAAATAGGGCCCCTCTGCTGATAAAAGCCAGCCCGGCCCCGAGCCTGCAGCTCTGGGACAGGAGCCCAGCCCTGCGACTCCCAGGCGTCCCCATCACGGGATCAGGTGTGAACACGCACCCGCACCATGGCGTTGGGGCTCAGCTGGGTTTTCCTCGTGGCTGTTTTACGAGGTGACTGATGGGGAACAAGGGACACTGAGCACGTGAGTGGGTGTGAGTGAGGAGCAGGGACGTGTGACAGTTTCCTGACCCGGACGTGTCTGTGTTCACAGGTGTCCAGAGTGAGGTGCAGCTGGTGGAGTCTGGGGGAGGCGTGGTGCGGCCCGGGGGGTCTCTGCGACTCTCCTGTGCGGCCTCTGGATTCACCTTCAGTAGCTACGGCATGCACTGGGCCCGCCAGGCTCCGGGGAAGGGGCTGGAGTGGGTCTCCTACATTAGCAGTGGTGGTAGCACATACTACGCGGACTCCGTGAAGGGCCGATTCACCATCTCCAGAGACAACGCCAAGAACACGCTGTATCTGCAAATGGGCAGCCTGAAGGCTGAGGACACGGCCGTGTATTACTGTGCGAAAGACACAGTGAGGGGACCTCAGTTTGAGCCCCGTCACAAACCTCCCTGAGGGAGACTGGAGGGTGCTCAGGGCACCAGGGGGCGCTCAGGGCGCACACAGCACAGCACACACGGACCAGCCCAGCAGCAGGTGCAGAGGGAGCTGGGGACGGGACTTCCTGTTGGGAGCAGCGATTTCCTCTCACATCTCTCAGTGCCTCCCAGGAGGTT
>BNJM01000781.1:29158-39707 GCA_015472975.1 Rousettus leschenaultii | reverse complement strand
ACAGTTAAATTCTCAAACACATTGGATGAGAGAAAGCTGCGTTCTTCTGGAAACATGAGGTTGGAATTTCTCGATCATTCATGTTTTTTCACAAATACTCTATAACTAGAAGAGGTTCTCAAAATACAAAGCACTGGTCCTTCTCTTCTCATCACAATGCCAAGAAAATTACCACTTTACTGTCTTTTTTTCTTTCTCATTTGTTCTCAATTCTAAACTTTCCTATCTGTTTAATATTGTTATGAAACCCTCTCACTTCCAACTGCTCTTGCATCATTAGTAGAAAACCTTCTTTATTGCAGTTTCCTCTACTTCACTGACATTTTTCTTTTTCTACTTTTTATTTATTATTATATAAAGAATATTTTTCCAGGTAGTTACACAGTTTCCCAACAACTTTTTTGAATAATATATTTTTTTTCAGTAATTTGACATACTGCCTTAAACCTTATTCCAAAATATACCTACTACGTTCTATGTCAGGGTATGTATTCATTTCACTGATACATATATTTTATTACTAATGCATATTTTTATAATTATTGTAGCTTTGTGCTACAACTTAGTAAATGGTAGACCTTTTCTTATTTCATGTCCAAAGTTACCTGCCCATGTTTTGCATATTTATTTGTCTATATGAATGAATTTGTCTAGTTAAGAAGTGAATGATAAATGACATTGTTGGGCAACTCTTTAATGTGTAGGTTACCTCGTGGAGATTTAACCTCCTGGGTGTTGAGTGTTATTAGGCTATCAGGCAGGATTAGTGATATTAAAGGAAGTAACCCCTGGAACTCACATGGAACCTAGAATAGTTGCGGTTTCCCATTCACCAAAATGGAAAACCTCATAATTCACAGGGAACCAGGTCAAATGTTCCAAAACACATAGCCTCAGTAGTGAGGAAGAGTTAATCGTAAACACTGCTCTAGTCTCACTGAACAAAATTCAATAGTTATATTTACACAAAAGATCCAGTAACCAAAGTAAAATTAATAATGCCTAACATACAAATGAAAATTACAAAACATGCAAAGAAGACACAAAACATAATTCAAAATATGGTGGGGAAAACAATCATTTTAAACTAACAATACATGACAATACTTAAAGAATTACTAAATGAGTACATTAAAATGACTATTATAACGATATCAAATATTTTTAAGAAGGTACAGACAAGATCGAATATAGTAAGTAGAGACGTGGAAAATATAAAAAGGTTCAACTTAAAATTCTTATGATAAAAAATACAATAACTAAGATGAAAAACATACTGGGCAGGAGATTAACCAGAAGATTGAGTGCTGCAGTAGAAAAGATTCGTAAGCTTGAAGATATAGCTATAGAAGCTAACTAAAAAGAGGAAAAGGGCACCAAAAAAAACAATATACAGAACGTCAATAAGCAATGGAATATTTTCAAACAGCCCACCATAAGAGTAATGAGAATCCTCAAAGAATTGAATAGGGGAAAGGACAGATAAAAATATATTTAAAGAAATAATGGACACATTTTTTCCCCAAATTTAATAAAACTTGTAAATCCACAGAGCCAAGAACCTCATAAACCCCAAGCACACACAAAAAAAGCCATGGCAAAAATTACAATGAAAGAGACTTCATAACCAATTGATCAAAAGTAGTAAGAATGAGACAATGTTAAAAGAAACAAAAACAAAAACAAACAAACAAACAAACAAACAAACAGCCAAAGAGAAAAGACACTTTATGTACAGAGGAATAAAGATAAAAATTAGAGCAGACTTCTCACTAGAAACCATGGAAACCAGAATACGGTGGAGTGACATCTTTAAAGTACTCAAACAAAATTTGTCAGACTAGAATTTACTATTCATCAAAAATATCTTTCAAACACACAAGTGATGTAAAGACTTTCAGACATACCGTACAAAAGTCAATGAATCCACCAGGAGTGGTAAATATACATGGAAGTACAAATAATGTGCTTTCTATGTCAGCAAAAGTCAACATTAATTTATTTTTCCTTATTTTAAAATGTGAGTTTTGTCACAAATAAGAGAGTTTCCATCTAAAGGTTTTCCCATCCATATACCAAATATTAAAAACCCAAATATAGCCAAAGCCTCCTTCCTAAATCCTATGAAAGTTAAATGTGCTGGCCCCAAATTGTGCTGGCTAAAACCTGAAAGTATTGTAATTTTTAAAGCCTCTTGGACTATGAAAAATATCGGACATGCATCAAAAATGTCCTCATCTTAAGGAAAGAACCAGTAGATTTTAAGGAATAGCTCTATGATGTAATGATTCTGCATTGTCAGGTATCTATCAACTTAAGTAATTGTCTTGCTCTCTGAGATTCAAAATGTCACCCACAAAAAAAGAAGCAAAGTGAGCCAGCCCTATGTCCACGATCTAGGTGGAAAATGACACTGTGGAAAAAGAAGTGACTTGTACGATCTAGTCCATGAAAACTGATTGGAACCACATTTACAATCGTAGGTACAATAAAGTGGAAGAATCTTGCTAATTACAGGAACAGTTAGCGACACACATTTGGGATAAAATCGGGATAGATAGTTGTGACAACATGGATGGATCTCGATAATCACGCTAAGTAAAATAAGTCAGATAGGAAGGGTTGAGAATCATATGCGTTCTCTCGTATGTGGGATATAAAAATGAAAGCAACAAACAAACAAAACCAACAAAAACTACAAAAACTCATAGACACAGTCAACAGTTCAGTGGTTACCAGAGCGGAAGGGAGGAGGGTGAAGGTAGATAAGAATAAAGGTAGTCAAATATATGGCGATGGAGGGGGATTTGACTTTGGCTGGCAAACATACAATGCCATGTACATATGACTTTATTGAATTGTTCATTTGAAACCTATATAATTTTATTAACCAATATCACTCCAATACATTTAATTTTTAAAAGTTATGTAAGTGGAGAGATTAAAAAAAAAAAAAATCAGAGTAGATGATGCTCCACAGAGTGCTTCTGGGCTAGAAGCAGCAGCTGACCCTTGTGGCTTGCTGCCAGATTTAAGATGTTTTCAAATATGTTTGGAGAAGGCACCAAGCAGACCATTTACAGAACCCTCACGTGAAGCACAACACTGTTCAGAACTTTCAGGGAAAAATAAAGAGACAGAGGCCCTTAACCTGGGGGGAAAAGAAAAAGCTTATTACTAAAGAGTTGACAACATATCTGTTTAAAAATGGGAAATTTATCACCCCTGCAGACAAACAACTTAGCCAATGTTGATAAAAGCTCAGATAAAGACCAATGTCTAGGACAATTTCCTAAACAGGTAAAGGAACAGCCACACAACCTCATGCCTGCCCAAATGAGGGTAACCCTGTTAAATGGTCCTTTTTGCAGCTCTGCAACCCTTTGATCACTTTGGGCCATAGGCGATCTTCCCTTCAGGTGGCGCTCAAGTCAAATAACAAAATAGGTGCCACTCCGAGTTTCACTTAGTTCTTCATTTTGTACTTATCAATACTTTCTATCATAAGACGTTCTGAGAGATAGGAAGTTTATGAAGATAGAAGATCTGCAAGTGGTCATACTTCACAAGTTTCCATCCAGAAGCCAGAGTGAGACAAATCAAGTTCTATACTAAAGCAGAAAAGAGGGTCATGAAACATTGGAGAACTTTCTTAGTTTGGTTCTTGAAACTTTATGGAGGAAACTATACCTGCTCTCTCCTCTCAGCTCTTTAAATTTATTTATTCACTTATTGATTGATTGATTGATTGATTGATGTACTGGAAAAGCACAAGTTACATGTTTTTTCTACACTGAATACTTATAGTAATGCCCAGAAAAGTTTGTGAATGCCGAAGGCAGGCTTTCAGCCTCAGCAGCTCCAAGGAAACTATAATTCCCAACTCAAGCACCAAAGAATGTCCAACGAGTTACCACACTCGGATAATCCCAGAGTAAAAACAAACCTTGGGGTTAATTAGTTAAATATCAACTCATTACGACCTGCAAGTAAGGGCAATCTGTTCCTTTCTCTGTAGAATTTGTTTAAGACCATGTCTTCTAGGGGCATGAAAGTGTTTGAAGCCTGTTAAAGTCTAACATTGATGAAATGTGTATAGTAGACACGAGTCCCAGCCCTACCACTTACCAGCTATGTGATTTAAGCAAGTTTCTTAACCTCTTGAGTTTCCAATTTTCTCTTTGTAAAAGGCAACTTGTATTATTATTTTAACTTATTATTATTAAGTTCTCCCACTTCTAATCCTATGGGGGTTTGGTGGGTTAACTTTTTTCACTAACAGTTGGCATTTAATATTATTTACAACAGCCAAGATATAGAAACAACCTAAGTGCCCATTAATAGACGATTGGGTAAAGTAATTGGAGTGTATATATACAATGGAATATTACTTGGTGATAAAAAAGAATCAAGTCTTAATGTTTGCATCAACATAGAGGGACCTGGGAGGTATTATGCTAAGTGCAATAAATCAGACAGAGAAAGATAATCCTATCCATTTTTCTATCAATGTAGAAAGTAAGAAAGAAGGAGAAAGAAAGGAATCCTTAAATACTTGTCTTATGTGTTTTCTTTTCATTTTTAAAGATATATGCCCTTCCACGTACAGGAGAGCAAGTTAGATCTTTGCTTTTTGAGTGGTTGCAAGTTATTAAAGATGGAATAGATTATATTACATTACTTTCCTACCTGAGAAACCATATTACTAGCCAGTACTCTGGCCTAAGAACTGTCCACAAGGTTTGACATTGCCTAATCTGTACCTTCAGGGAGAATGAAGCGAAAGATCCAGAGTAAAAGTAGAAGGAGAGAGGTGGGAGAACCCAATGTAAGTGGGAGAACGCCGGGAATAGATTGCAGCTTGCTTATGCACTTTTGCTGAAGGGTCTAGTGACAACCAGCACACTCCAGTGTCTCACAGAAACATCATAGAGAAAATTGCATTCGAACGCTGGGGCTTTGTTGTTGTAAATGGACTAGAAGAAAAAAGAAGAAGGTTTTAGGGGTATCACTTAAAGCCTCAGCTTCTCCATCAATTAAATGAGCATATGAAGACCTACCTTTAAAGAGTTTCTATAAATATTAAAATATACAACATATGAAAGAAAGAATCCCTGGTTCAGAGAATGTGCAGAGAAAATAGTTGTGCTTCTATTAAACCTCCTTAAACATGAAGACTTGAGGACCAAAGAAGTGAAATAACTCATGAAAGATTCTACAGCCAACTCGTAACAGAACTGAATCTAGAATCCAAATTTCTTATGTACAAGTCTAAATTTATTTTATCTTAAGAATGTATATAATAACAGCACAAGATTCCTTGGCCTGCAAAACAAGAGCAGCCAAGGAATAAGCCCCTGCCTTAAATTTCCTAGTCATAAAGCCTTAAACTGACCACTTACCACTGAGTGTATGGTCTTTTATAATTTCTACAAGATCTGAGGGAACTCGCTCAGGAGTGCTTGTAAAAATTCATCGGGAACCATCGGTTTCACTTATACATGGGACTTAAAACTGAAAGTAACAAATGAACATTTCAAACAAACAGAGACTTATGAATGCAGATAACAGTATAGTGGGTACCAGAGGGAAATGAAGAAGGAGGTGGAAGATAAGGGTAAACGAGGTCAAATACATGGTCATGGAAGGAAATTTAACTTTGGATGGTGAACACACAATGCACTATACATATGATGAACTTTTGAATTGTACATTTGATATCTATGTAATTTTATTAACCTATGTAACCCCGAATATTATTTTAATTAAAAAAAAATTCATTGTCGACTGAATGACTGAATTACCTAACTGCACTCCAGGTTCTTTCAAAGCAACATTAGCGTTTTATTGAATGCAGTTGACTGTGGACATTCAATCGTGGAAACTGTAGAAATGGGAATAGAGGACAACCGAGTAAAAACTGAGCTTTGTACTATTTAGGGTCTGATTTGCCTGTCTCATGTGTCATCTTTGGATGAATTCAGACCCTAATTTAAACTCTGCTCCTTTAAAGTTTCATTTTACTAAGGTAAGATTTCCTGCGAGTAATTCAAAAACTTCTGCCAGGTTAAACCATCTAAGAAAATTTGTGACAATAGACAGTTTTATTTGGATCAGAAATATTTTCAGAATAAAAACAAAAATGTTGAGAGCAATATTTATTTTTCCAGGAAATGGAAGAAGAAGAATGAGAAAAAGAGTGGATAGAGAACAATGGCTTTATTTTCCATTTGAATTTGTGTATATTACATTTAAATTTTGCATATGGAAACTTAACAAGAATTTAAAAGTTATTTTAAATACCCTACTCTTTGTTAGGTCAAAGTATGAATTATAAGTGCATCAAGATCTAAGGGCCAACATCAGCAACAAGCATATTCCTTTGCCAAATTTGACACTTCAATCTGTTACTGTTTTAAAAAGGGTTAAATTTAAATATGGAAAGATATTTCGTTCATTCATTTACCCAAGAGATATTTACTAAGCTCCCACATTGGGCTGTTCTAGATAAATGACACATCAATGAGTGAAAGATAAAATAAAAATTCCCTGATTAATAGCTTACAGTCCATAAAAGGAGGCAGACAAAAAAAAAAGCATATAAATTATATAATATATTAGCAAGTGAAAATTCTCTCAAAAATAAAACATAGGTAATGAGAAGAGTCATGAAAGCTAAGGTATGAGATGTGATTTTCAAAAGCATAAAAGACAAAAGGTTTATACGATATGTGGAGAAATCAAATATAGTCATGAGTCACAGAAGCAACTACAGTTGAAGTACTGAGAACACTCGGATCTCTTCTTTTCCTGAGCTCTGATTTTTTCATCAGTCACCAAATCAATGTCCTAAATATAAACATCTTTTCACTTGAAATAGTTTGAGCAAGTTTCTTTTTCTAATCTGTAAGGTGTTTTAATCTTCCCTCCGCAAAGCATGGAATGAGTAACAACAGATCCGATAAGTAATTTCTCCTTCATTTTTTTCTTTTTTTTTTCTTTTTTTGATGTTTATATTCTAAGCAAGTACAAAATTCAAATCTCTAATTTACATATGAGGATACTGAGTTGACAAGTCCTTTAAGGGTGAAAATCGTACTTCTTGACTCCATGTCGATGCTTTCTTTTTATTGCATTACATTACTTCCCATCAAACAAGGCCCTTCCACATAAAGTTTTAATGAAAGACAATTAGGTTTTTCCATCTTCACTTCAAATTGTTTTCAAAGTTTAATGTTTATCTGCACTACAAACCACGGTTATTCTCTTCCACACATTGCACATGGCATTTTTCACTTCCTTATTTCTGAAGGTGTAAATCAAAGGATTGAGCAAGGGAGATAGGGTGGTATAAAATGCTGTCAGCATTTTGTCAAAAGGGAAAGCAGACATAGGATGGGCATACTCAAATATGCACGGGATAAAGAACAAAACCACAACAGCAATGTGAGATCCGCACGTAGAAAGAGCTTTCTGCCGCCCTTCCCTACTGTGGGTTCTCAGAGAGAACAGGATGACACCGTAGGAGACAAGCAACAAGGAGAAAATTATGAAGCACATAAACCCACTGCTGGCGACCATCAAAAGGCCAAAGACATGAGTGTCAGTGCAGGCAAGCTCCAGTAAAGGGTACAAGTCACACAGGAAGTGATCAATGACATTGGGGCCACAGAAGGGCAGCTGCAATGTAAAGAGAATTTGTATAATGGAATGCAGGAAGCCCCCTGCCCAGGCTACCCCCATCAGAAGGCCACAGAGCTTCAAGTTCATGATAGAAGAGTAGTGCAAGGGCTTGCAAATGGCAACATAGCGGTCATAAGCCATGGCTGCAAGGATGATCCCCTCCGCCCCAGAAAAGAAGTGTCCCGCAAAGAATTGGGTCATGCATCCTGCAAAAGTGATGGTTTTCCTCTCACAGAGAGAGTCCACAATCATCTTTGGGACAATGACAGTGGAGAAGCAGGCATCCAGGAAGGACAGAAAAGCCAAGAAGAAGTACATGGGAGAGCGCAGGAGTGCCGGGCTGCTGCCGATGGTCACCACGATTAGCAAGTTGAAGCTAACAGTTGTAATGTAGCAGAACAAAAATATAACAAATATTACTTTCTGAACATTTGGATTATGTGAAAGCCCCAGAAGGACAAACTCAGTGACCCAGCTCTGGTTTTGCATGAGTCCCAAGGAAAATTTAAAAGCTACCACAATGAGTGTGTAAAATCTGCAATTATGAAAAAAGAAAAGTTTACCTCAGACCAGTTCATGGCATTATCATAGTCAAAAACAAGTTGCTGTATTGGTATGAAAACTTACTTCACTTGCTCTGTCATCATTGAGAACACAAAACTAGAAATTTGTTGAGGGTGGTGGTGGGAGGTCAGGCAGAACTGAGGAGGAAACAAATTATTAAATAATTTGAAATAGCCAGAACTTCAATATGGGACAAGGGAAGTATCTACATTTGATAGGGATGAAAAATAGTTTTCATCTCAAGTGCCAACTCTGATCACTTAGTACCAGTTTCATGGAGTGGATTGTTGAGATGGATTTGGAAGTTACACCCAAGTTCTGAGGATGCAGGAATGTAATTTATTGGTCATGCCTTCCATTAGCATGGAGTGGGAGCAGGGATGACTGAATTGCCACTGTTAATCAGGAGACCGCCTACTCTACACATAGAAGCAATGACCACCACTTTAATAGGTGTTTGAAAATCTTAACTAGTTTTCCAATTCCTTTTTTAAAAAGTCTTAACTGACTTGGACCTCTAAGATGAATTACTTCATTCCTTACAAATGGTAAAGATACGTGGTAAAGTGTCTAGCTCTATACCCACCCACAGCAAGTATGCATGAATTGAGTTGTTTTTTTTTAACCTTCATTCATTGTTTAAAATAAGTACAGAAGTTTATAAAAATAATAATACATACTTAAGAGCATTGTCATGATGACTAATTTAAATAACGCAAAGAAAACAATTGTACAGGGCTGAGTGCCTAGGAAGTAGTCCACATTATATTTTATTCACAGTTTACTGGTAGGCAATTCATGCTTACAGAGATAACATCAAACAGATAACAGATGCTGGTTCAGAAATTTTAAAACAAAACCTCTGACTCCAACAAACAAGTATTCCCATGGGGTCAACAGAGAACGGAGCAAGGATTTTTCTTTTCTAGCAAGAACTTAAGAGGAAGACTAACCTTTCTACTGTCTCCATCCACCTTTAGAAAAAAAAGCCATCTGAGTCCTCTGTTGATGTTAGACCGAGGCTCCGTGATAAAGTTCATGGAGTAAATGATGCAGATTCATAAAGGAATGGTCTCATTACTACAGATACAAACTGGCAAAAGCCACTAAAGCAAGCATAGCAACAATATGGTGAATACAGAGTCTTGAGACTTTTAAAATTCTTTCCTAATTATTTATACTACGTGGCCCAATGTAATCTAGTACAACTTGCCATTTACATGACTTTACAGTAAACTAGGGATATTCACATGTAACCCACCCCACTCATCTCACAGGATTATGATGAGGCCCAAATTGGCAAATGTAAAAGTTGTTCATGATAAATGCCCTTACCCATTATAGTCACTATTCACTCACCTAAAAAGCCAACCTCCTTAACCATGGAAAGTTTTTCCATGAGTCATCACATAATAACTCCACACTGACACAGAGCAGAATATGACAGTGTGTTTACTCCTAATTTCTGCTTGACTGTGACCAAGGTTGATAAGTATTTTTATGCATATTTTTATTTATTCAAAAATATAAAATATTTTCGGTCATAGTACAGATGTGGTATTTAAATGTACAACACTTACAAACTGTCTTAATAATCCTGGAATAAATTATTGTGACCCTCAGACACACATGTCCAGTGATTTTTGTTGGTAGTTTCATTATACAAAGAAAACCCAACAAGCTGAAGAGATGGAGAGACGATCATGGCTCTATGTTTAATAATTAATTCTTGGGCTCACCACTTTATCTGGGGAGTTTCTAAGAGTACTATTTTAGAATAAAAATATTGTTTAGATAGAAACAAATCAACCCCTCCTTTTTTCAGATAACAGGAAATTCCAATGTAGTGTCAAAACTTCAACAATGGAGTACAGTGTCGTCAGTTTACAATAACAAGGTTTTTGATTTTAAGTCATTTAAAAGGTAATTGTTCCAAATGAAATGTTTTGTCCTGGATTGAATCCTAGAACAGAAAAGAGACAAGTTGTAGAAAAACTAGTGACATGTGAAGAAAATCTGGTGTTTCATTAAGAGTAATATGTCGATATTTATTTTATAGTTTTGACAAATATACACATAGTAATGTAGCATGTACTATTAGGGAAAACCTAGTGAGGGGTATATGGGAGCTGTCTACAATATCTTGGAAACTTTTCTATTCATCTATAAAACATTAATTTACGATAACATGATCATTGTTCAGTGTTTGTTATCAAAAAGTTAGTCATTACAGCTTTATCACTTAATAGTCATGTGTCAGTAAAGAAAACAACAGGCCTCAGCAACTTCACCCTTAAAATAG
>BNJM01000769.1:376634-431566 GCA_015472975.1 Rousettus leschenaultii | reverse complement strand
AATGGGACCATTTTCCAGAAAGCTCCCATTGCGGCTTGAAATTGAGGGCAGAAAAATGTGTTTTCCCAATCCTCCATGTATATATGTGTATATATCTAGATATATCTATCAATAGATGTAGATGTAGATATATCTATATATGTATCTGCAAGTATGTGAAAGAAATGCCCGTAGAAATGGAACATTTTCAGAGAAAAACGGCTCAGTTTACCACAGACTTTGTAACATATAGGCCGTTCACCACTGATCGTTGTGTCTCAGCAAGCCATTCAGTTCCATTTGTACGTGTTTCCCATGGAATCCTGAACCTCACAGAGGTGACCACACAGGTGAGAAGTGACCGAATCAGAAGTGAGACCCTTAGGAGTCTGAAACGTGCCAAAAGTGACCTCTATCCACGAATTCGTGGCTGCACTCTGCGTTTTCCCTGACAAGGAAGACTAGCGTTGGTACCATGTAATGGGGGACCTGGCATGTCTGGGCATGCCCGCTGTGGCTGGCCCTGAATCCGCAGGGAGGTTTCAGAAGGCAGGCAGACAAGCTTTGGGCGCCAAGGGGCCCTGTGGGTTGGAGAGAGCCTCTGTAATTTCTACGGCCACCGCCCGCAATTGACCGAACAATCCCTGCAAAACCCTAGGCCGCGGGGAAGCCTGTGCTTTCCCCGCAATGGGACCATTATCCAGAAAGCTCCCATTGCGACTTGAAATTGAGGGCAGAAAAGTGTGTTTTCCCAATCCTCCATGTATATATGTGTATATATCTAGATATATCTATCAATAGATGTAGATGTAGATATATCTATATATGTATCTGCAAGTATGTGAAAGAAATGCCCGTAGAAATGGAACATTTTCAGAAAAAACGGCTCAGTTTTCCACAGACTTTGTAACATATAGGCCTCTCGCCACTCACCGTTGTGTCTCAGCAAGCCATTCAGTTCCATTTGTACGCGTTTCCCATGGAAACCTGAACCTCACGGAGGTGACCACACAGGTGAGAAGTGACCGAATCAGAAGTGAGACACTCAGGTGTCTGAAATGTGCCAAAAATAACCTCTATCCACCACTTCGTGGCTCCAACTGCGTTTCCTTGACAAGAAAGTCTAGCGCTGGGACCCTGCAATGGGAGGCCAGGCATGCCCGGGCATGCCTGCAGGGGCTGACCCTGAATCCGCAGCGAGGATGCAGAGGGTAGGCGGACAAGATTTGGATTCCAAGGAGCCCTACGTTGGGCGAGAGCTTCTCTCATTGCCACGGCCACCGTCCGCAAATGAACGAACCATGCCGACAAAACCCTAGGCCGCGGGGAGGCCTGTGCTTTTCCCGCAAGCGAGATCGTTTCCCAGAAAGCTCATATTGCGGCTTGAAATTGAGGGCAGAAAAGTGTGTTTTCCCCATCCTCCTTGTATATATGTGCATATATCTAGATATATCTATCAATAGATGTAGATATAGATATATCTATATATGTATGCACGTGTATGAAAGAAATGCCCGTAGAAATGGAACATGTTCAGAAAAAACGGCTCAGTTTTCCACAGACTTTGTAACATATAGGCCTCTCACCACTCACCGTTGTGTCTCAGCAAGCCATTCAGTTCCATTTGTACGCGTTTCCCATGGAAACCTGAATCTCACGGAGGTGACCACACATGTGAGAAGTGACCGAATCAGAAGTGAGACCCTTAGGAGTCTGAAACGTGCCAAAAGTGACCTCTATGCACGAATTCGTGGCTGCACTCTGCGTTTTCCCTGACAAGGAAGACTAGCGTTGGGACCATGTAATGGGGGACCTGGCATGTCTGGGCATGCGCGCTGTGGCTGGCCCTGAATCCGCAGGGAGGTTTCAGAGAGGAGGCAGACAAGCTTTGGGCGCCAAGGGGCCGTGTGGGTTGGAGAGAGCCTCTGTAATTTCTACGGCCACCGCCCGCAATTGACCGAACAATCCCTGCAAAACCCTAGGCCGCGGGGAAGCCTGTGCTTTCCCCGCAATGGGACCATTTTCCAGAAAGCTCCCATTGCGGCTTGAAATTGAGGGCAGAAAAGTGTGTTTTCCCAATCCTCCATGTATATATGTGTATATATCTAGATATATCTATCAATAGATGTAGATGTAGATATATCTATATTTGTATCTGCAAGTATGTGAAAGAAATGCCCGTAGAAATGGAACATTTTCAGAAAAAACGGCTCAGTTTTCCACAGACTTTGTAACATATAGGCATCTCGCCACTCACCGTTGTGTCTCAGCAAGCCATTCATTTCCATTTGGACGCGTTTCCCATGGAAACCTGAACCTCACGGAGGTGACAACACAGGTGAGAAGTGACCAAATCAGAAGTGTGACCCTTAGGAGTCTGAAACGTGCCAAAAGTGACCTCTATCCATGAATTCGTGGCTGCACTCTGAATTTTCCCTGACAAGGAAGACTAGCGTTGGGACCATGTAATGGGGGACCTGGCATGTCTGGGCATGCCCGCTGTGGCTGGCCCTGAATCCGCAGGGAGGTTTCAGAGAGCAGGCAGACAAGCTTTGGGCGCCAAGGGCTCCTGTGGGTTGTAGAGAGCCTCTGTAATTTCTACGGCCACCGCCCGCAATTGACCGAACAATCCCTGCAAAACCCTAGGCCGCGGGGAAGCCTGTGCTTTCCCCGCAATGGGACCATTTTCCAGAAAGCTCCCATTGCGGCTTGAAATTGAGGGCAGAAAAATGTGTTTTCCCAATCCTCCATGTATATATGTGTATATATCTAGATATATCTATCAATAGATGTAGATGTAGATATATCTATATATGTATCTGCAAGTATGTGAAAGAAATGCCCGTAGAAATGGAACATTTTCAGAAAAAACGGCTCAGTTTTCCACAGACTTTGTAACATATAGGCATCTCGCCACTCACCGTTGTGTCTCAGCAAGCCATTCATTTCCATTTGGACGCGTTTCCCATGGAAACCTGAACCTCACGGAGGTGACATCACAGGTGAGAAGTGACCAAATCAGAAGTGTGACCCTTAGGAGTCTGAAACGTGCCAAAAGTGACCTGTATCCATGAATTCGTGGCTGCACTCTGCATTTTCCCTGACAAGGAAGACTAGCGTTGGGACCATGTAATGGGGGACCTGGCATGTCTGGGCATGCCCGCTGTGGCTGGCCCTGAATCCGCAGGGAGGTTTCAGAGAGCAGGCAGACAAGCTTTGGGCGCCAAGGGGCCCTGTGGGTTGGAGAGAGCCTCTGTAATTTCTACGGCCACCGCCCGCAATTTACCGAACAAACCCTGCAAAACCCTAGGCCGCGGGGAAGCCTGTGCTTTCCCCGCAATGGGACCATTTTCCAGAAAGCTCCCATTGCGGCTTGAAATTGAGGGCAGAAAAGTGTGTTTTCCCAATCCTCCATGTATATATGTGTATATATTTAGATATATCTATCAATAGATGTAGATGTAGATATATCTATATATGTATCTGCAAGTATGTGAAAGAAATGCCCGTAGAAATGGAACATTTTCAGAAAAAAACGGCTCAGTTTTCCACAGACTTTGTAACATATAGGCCGTTCACCACTGATCGTTGTGTCTCAGCAAGCCATTCAGTTCCATTTGTACGTGTTTCCCATGGAAACCTGAACCTCACAGAGGTGACCACACAGGTGAGAAGTGACCGAATCAGAAGTGAGACCCTTAGGAGTCTGAAACGTGCCAAAAGTGACCTCTATCCACGAATTCGTGGCTGCACTCTGCATTTTCCCTGACAAGGAGGACTAGCGTTGGGACCATGTAATGGGGGACCTGGCATGTCTGGGCATGCCCGCTGTGGCTGGCCGTGAATCCGCAGGGAGGTTTCAGAGAGCAGGAAGACAAGCTTTGGGCGCCAAGGGGCCCTGTGTGTTGGAGAGAGCCTCTGTAATTTCTACGGCCACCGCCCGCAATTGACCGAACAATCCCTGCAAAACCCTAGGCCGCGGGGAAGCCTGTGCTTTCCCCGCAATGGGACCATTTTCCAGAAAGCTCCCATTGCGGCTTGAAATTGAGGGCAGAAAAATGTGTTTTCCCTATCCTCCATGTATATATGTGTATATATCTAGATATATCTATCAATAGATGTAGATGTAGATATATCTATATATGTATCTGCAAGTATGTGAAAGAAATGCCCGTAGAAATGGAACATTTTCAGAAAAAAAGGCTCAGTTTTCCACAGACTTTGTAACATATAGGCATCTTGCCACTCACCGTTGTGTCTCAGCAAGCCATTCATTTCCATTTGGACGCGTTTCTCATGGAAACCTGAACCTCACGGAGGTGACATCACAGGTGAGAAGTGACCAAATCAGAAGTGTGACCCTTAGGAGTCTGAAACATGCCAAAAGTGACCTCTATCCATGAATTCGTGGCTGCACTCTGCATTTTCCCTGACAAGGAAGACTAGCGTTGGGACCATGTAATGGGGGACCTGGCATGTCTGGGCATGCCCGCTGTGGCTGGCCCTGAATCCGCAGGGAGGTTTCAGAGAGCAGGCAGACAAGCTTTGGGCGCCAAGGGGCCCTGTGGGTTGGAGAGAGCCTCTGTAATTTCTACGGGCACCGCCCGCAATTGACCGAACAATCCCTGCAAAACCCTAGGCCGCGGGGAAGCCTGTGCTTTCCCCGCAATGGGACCATTTTCCAGAAAGCTCCCATTGCGGCTTGAAATTGAGGGCAGAAAAGTGTGTTTTCCCAATCCTCCATGTATATATGTGTATATATCTAGATATATCTATCAATAGATGTAGATGTAGATATATCTATATATGTATCTGCAAGTGTGTGAAAGAAATGCCCGTAGAAATGGAACATTTTCAGAAAAAACGGCTCAGTTTTTCACAGACTTTGTAACATATAGGCCTCTCGCCACTCACCGTTGTGTCTCAGCAAGCCATTCAGTTCCATTTGTACGCGTTTCCCATGGAAACCTGAACCTCACGGAGGTGACAACATAGGTGAGAAGTGACCGAATCAGAAGTGAGACACTCAGGTGTCTCAAATGTGTCAAAAATGACCTCTATCCACCGCTTCGTGGCTCCAACTGCGTTTCCTTGACAAGGAAGTCTAGCGCTGGAACCTTGCAATGGGGGGCCAGGCATGCCCGGGCATGCCCGCTGTGGCTGACCCTGAATCCGCAGCGAGGATGCAGAGTGTAGGCGGACAAGATTTGGACTCCAAGGAGCCCTACGTTGGGCGAGAGCTTCTCTCATTGCCACGGCCACCGTCCGCAAATGAACGAACCATGCCGACAAAACCCTAGGCTGCGGGGACGCCTGTGCTTTTCCCGCAAGCGAGATCGTTTCCCAGAAAGCTCATATTGCGGCTTGAAATTGAGGGCAGAAAAGTGTGTTTTCCCCATCCTCCTTGTATATATGTGCATATATCTATCAATAGATGTAGATGTAGATATATCTATATATGTATCTGCAAGTATGTGAAAGAAATGCCCGTAGAAATGGAACATGTTCAGAAAAAACGGCTCAGTTTTCCACAGACTTTGTAACATATAGGCCTCTCGCCACTCACCGTTGTGTCTCAGCAAGCCATTCAGTTCCATTTGTACGCGTTTCCCATGGAAACCTGAACCTCACAGAGGTGACAACACAGGTGAGAAGTGACCGAATCAGAAGTGTGACCCTTAGGAGTCTGAAACGTGCCAAAAGTGACCTCTATCCACGAATTCGTGGCTGCACTCTGCGTTTTCCCTGACAAGGAAGACTAGCGTTGGGACCATGTAATGGGGGACCTGGGATGTCTGGGCATGCCCGCTGTGGCTGGCCCTGAATTGGCAGGGAGGTTTCTGAGAGGAGGCAGACAAGCTTTGGGCGCCAAGGGGCCCTGTGGGTTGGAGAGAGCCTCTGTAATTTCTACGGCCACCGCCCGCAATTGACCGAACAATCCCTGCAAAACCCTAGGCCGCGGGGAAGCCTGTGCTTTCCCCGCAATGGGACCATTTTCCAGAAAGCTCCCATTGCGGCTTGAAATTGAGGGCAGAAAAGTGTGTTTTCCCAATCCTCCATGTATATATGTGTATATATCTAGATATATCTATCAATAGATGTAGATGTAGATATATCTATATATGTATCTGCAAGTATGTGAAAGAAATGCCCGTAGAAATGGAACATTTTCAGAAAAAACGGCTCAGTTTTCCACAGAATTTGTAACATATAGGCATCTCGCCACTCTCCGTTGTGTCTCAGCAAGCCTTTCATTTCCATTTGGACGCGTTTCCCATGGAAACCTGAACCTCACGGAGGTGACAACACAGGTGAGAAGTGACCAAATCAGAAGTGTGACCCTTAGGAGTTTGAAACGTGCCAAAAGTGACCTCTATCCACGAATTCGTGGCTGCACTCTGCATTTTCCCTGACAAGGAAGACTAGCCTTGGGACCATGTAATGGGGGACCTGGCATGTCTGGGCATGCCCGCTGTGGCTGGCCCTGAATCCGCAGGGAGTTTTCAGAGAGCAGGCAGACAAGCTTTGGGCGCCAAGGGGCCCTGTGGGTTGGAGAGAGCCTCTGTAATTTCTACAGCCACCGCCCGCAATTGACCGAACAATCCCTGCAAAACCCTAGGCCGCGGGGAAGCCTGTGCTTTCCCCGCAATGGGACCATTTTCCAGAAAGCTCCCATTGCGGCTTGAAATTGAGGGCAGAAAAATGTGTTTTCCCTATCCTCCATGTATATATGTGTATATATCTAGATATATCTATCAATAGATGTAGATGTAGATATATCTATATATGTATCTGCAAGTATGTGAAAGAAATGCCCGTAGAAATGGAACATTTTCAGAAAAAAAGGCTCAGTTTTCCACAGACTTTTTAAAATATAGGCCTCTCACCACTCACCGTTGTGTCTCAGCAAGCCATTCAGTTCCATTTGTACGCGTTTCCCATGGAAACCTGAACCTCACGGAGGTGACCACACAGGTGAGAAGTGACCGAATCAGAAGTGTGACCCTTAGGAGTCTGAAACGTGCCAAAAGTGACCTCTATCCACGAATTAGTGGCTGCACTCTGCGTTTTCCCTGACAAGGAAGACTAGCGTTGGGACCATGTAATGGGGGACCTGGCATGTCTGGGCATGCCCGCTGTGGCTGGCCCTGAATCCGCAGGGAGGTTTCAGAGAGCAGGCAGACAAACTTTGTGCGCCAAGGGGCCCTGTGGGTTGGAGAGAGCCTCTGTAATTTCTACGGCCACCGCCCGCAATTGACCGAACAATCCCTGCAAAACCCTAGGCCGCGGGGAAGCCTGTGCTTTCCCCGCAATGAGACAATTTTCCAGAAAGCTCCCATTGCGGCTTGAAATTGAGGGCAGAAAAGTATGTTTTCCCAATCCTCCATGTATATATGTGTATATATCTAGATATATCTTTCAATAGATGTAGATGTAGATATATCTATATATGTATCTGCAAGTATGTGAAAGAAATGCCCATAGAAATGGAACATTTTCAGAAAAAACGGCTCAGTTTTCCACAGATTTTGTAACATATAGGCCTCTCGCCACTCACCGTTGTGTCTCAGCAAGCCATTCAGTTCCATTTGTACGCGTTTCCCATGGAAACCTGAACCTCACGGAGGTGACCACACAGGTGAGAAGTGACCGAATCAGAAGTGTGACCCTTAGGAGTCTGAAACGTGCCAAAAGTGACCTCTATCCACGAATTCGTGGCTGCACTCTGCGTTTACCCGGACAAGGAAGACTAGCGTTGGGACCATGTAATGGGGGACCTGGCATGTCTGGGCATGCCCGCTGTGGCTGGCCCTGAATCCGCAGGGAGGTTTCAGAGAGCAGGGAGACAAGCTTTGGGCGCCAAGGGGCCCTGTGGGTTGGAGAGAGCCTCTGTAATTTCTACGGCCACCGCCCGCAATTGACCGAACAATCCCTGCAAAACCCTAGGCCGCGGGGAAGCCTGTGCTTTCCCCGCAATGGGACCATTTTCCAGAAAGCTCCCATTGCGGCTTGAAATTGAGGGCAGAAAAGTGTGTTTTCCCAATCCTCCATGAATATATGTGTATATATCTAGATATATCTATCAATAGATGTAGATGTAGATATATCTATATATGTATCTGCAAGTATGTGAAAGAAATGCCCGTAGAAATGGAACATGTTCAGAAAAAACGGCTCAGTTTTCCACAGACTTTGTAACATATAGGCCTCTCGCCACTCACCGTTGTGTCTCAGCAAGCCATTCAGTTCCATTTGTACGCGTTTCCCATGGAAACCTGAACCTCACGGAGGTGACCACACAGGTGAGAAGTGACCGAATCAGAAGTTAGACACTCAGGTGTCTGAAATGTGCCAAAAATGACCTCTATTTACGAATTCGTGGCTGCACTCTGCGTTTTCCCTGACAAGGAAGACTAGCGTTGGGACCATGTAATGGGGGACCTGGCATGTCTGGGCATGCCCGCTGTGGCTGGCCCTGAATCCGCAGGGAGGTTTCAGAGAGCAGGCAGACAAGCTTTGGGCGCCAAGGGGCCCTGTGGGTTGGAGAGAGCCTCTGTAATTTCTACGGCCACCGCCCGCAATTGACCGAACAATCCCTGCAAAACCCTAGGCCGCGGGAAAGCCTGTGCTTTCCCCGCAATGGGACCATGTTCCAGAAAGCTCCCATTGCGGCTTGAAATTGAGGGCAGAAAAGTGTGTTTTCCCAATCCTCCATGTATATATGTGTATATATCTAGATATATCTATCAATAGATGTAGATGTAGATATATCTATATATGTATCTGCAAGTATGTGAAAGTAATGCCCGTGGAAATGGAACATTTTCAGAAAAAAACGGCTCAGTTTTCCACAGACTTTGTAACATATAGGCCGTTCACCACTGATCGTTGTGTCTCAGCAAGCCATTCAGTTCCATTTGTACGCGTTTCCCATGGAAACCTGAACCTCACGGAGGTTACCACACAGGTGAGAAGTGACCGAATCAGAAGTGAGACACTCAGGTGTCTGAAATGTGCCAAAAATGACCTCTATACACGAATTCGTGGCTGCACTCTGCGTTTTCCCTGACAAGGAAGACTAGCGTTGGGACCATGTAATGGGGGACCTGGCATGTCTGGGCATGCCCGCTGTGGCTGGCCCTGAATCCGCAGGGAGGTTTCAGAGAGCAGGCAGACAAGCTTTGGGCGCCAAGGGGCCCTGTGGGTTGGAGAGAGCCTCTGTAATTTCTACGGCCACCGCCCGCAATTGACCGAACAATACCTGCAAAACCCTAGGCCGCGGGGAAGCCTGTGCTTTCCTCGCAATGGGACCATTTTCCAGAAAGCTCCAATTGCGGCTTGAAATTGAGGGCAGAAAAGTGTGTTTTCCCAATCCTCCATGTATATATGTGTATATATCTAGATATATCTATCAATAGATGTAGATGTAGATATATCTATATATGTATCTGCAAGTATGTGAAAGAAATGCCCGTAGAAATGGAACATTTTCAGAAAAAACGGCTCAGATTTCCACAGACTTTGTAACATATAGGCCTCTCGCCACACACCGTTGTGTCTCAGCAAGCCATTCAGGTCCATTTGTACGCGTTCCCCATGGAAACCTGAACCTCACGGAGGTGACCACACAGGTGAGAAGTGACCGAATCAGAAGTGTGACCCTTAGGTGTCTGAAACGTGCCAAAAGTGACCTCTATCCACGAATTCGTGGCTGCACTCTGCGTTTTCCCTGACAAGGAAGACTAGCGTTGGGACCATGTAATGGGGGACCTGGCATGTCTGGGCATGCCCGCTGTGGCTGGCCCTGAATCCGCAGGGAGGTTTCAGAGAGCAGGCAGACAAGCTTTGGGCGCCAAGGGGCCCTGTGGGTTGGAGAGAGCCTCTGTAATTTCTACGGCCACCGCCCGCAATTGACCGAAAAATCCCTGCAAAACCCTAGGCCGCGGGGAAGCCTGTGCTTTCCCTGCAATGGGACTATTTTCCAGAAAGCTCCCATTGCGGCTTGAAATTGAGGGCAGAAAAGTGAGTTTTCCCAATCCTCCATGTATATATGTGTATATATCTAGATATATCTATCAATAGATGTAGATGTAGATATATCTATATATGTATCTGCAAGTATGTGAAAGAAATGCCCGTATAAATGGAACATGTTCAGAAAAAACGGCTCAGTTTTCCACAGACTTTGTAACATATAGGCCTCTCGCCACTCACCATTGTGTCTCAGCAAGCCATTCAGTTCCATTTGTACGCGTTTCCCATTTAAACCTGAACCGCACAGAGGTGACAACACAGGTGAGAAGTGACCGAATCAGAAGTGTGACCCTTAGGAGTCTGAAACGTGCCAAAAGTGACCTCTATCCACGAATTCGTGGCTGCACTCTGCGTTTACCCGGACAAGGAAGACTAGCGTTGGGACCATGTAATGGGGGACCTGGCATGTCTGGGCATGCCCGCTGTGGCTGGCCCTGAATCCGCAGGGAGGTTTCAGAGAGCAGGGAGACAAGCTTTGGGCGCCAAGGGGCCCTGTGGGTTGGAGAGAGCCTCTGTAATTTCTACGGCCACCGCCCGCAATTGACCGGAGAATCCCTGCAAAAGCCTAGGCCGCGGGGAAGCCTGTGCTTTCCCCGCAATGGGACCATTTTCCAGAAAGCTCCCATTGCGGCTTGAAATTGAGGGCAGAAAAGTGTGTTTTCCCAATCCTCCATGTATATATGTGTATATATCTAGATATATCTATCAATAGATGTAGATGTAAATATATCTATATATGTATCTGCAAGTATGTGAAAGAAATGCCCGTAGAAATGGAACATGTTCAGAAAAAACGGCTCAGTTTTCCACAGACTTTGTAACATATAGGCCTCTCGCCACTCACCGTTGTGTCTCAGCAAGCCATTCAGTTCCATTTGTACGCGTTTCCCATGGAAACCTGAAGCTCACGGAGGTGACAACACAGGTGAGAAGTGACCGAATCAGAAGAGTGACCGTTAGGAGTCTGAAACGTGCCAAAAGTGACCTCTCTCCACGAATTCGTGGCTGCACTCTGCGTTTTCCCTGACAAGGAAGACTAGCGTTGGGACCATGTAATGGGGGACCTGGCATGTCTGGGCATGCCCGCTGTGGCTGGCCCTGAATCCGCAGGGAGGTTTCAAAGAGCAGGCAGACAAGCTTTGGGCGCCAAGGGGCCCTGTGGGTTGGAGAGAGCCTCTGTAATTTCTACGGCCACCTCCCGCAATTGACCGAACAATCCCTGCAAAACCCTAGGCCGCGGGGAAGCCTGTGCTTTCCCCGCAATGGGACCATTTTCCAGAAAGCTCCCATTGCGGCTTGAAATTGAGGGCAGAAAAGTGTGTTTTCCCAATCCTCCATGTATATATGTGTATATATCTAGATATATCTATCAATAGATGTAGATGTAGATATATCTATATATGTATCTGCAAGTATGTGAAAGAAATGCCCGTAGAAATGGAACATGTTCAGAAAAAATGGCTCAGTTTTCCACAGACTTTGTAACATATAGGCCTCTCGCCACTCACCGTTGTGTCTCAGCAAGCCATTCAGTTCCATTTGTACGCGTTTCCCATGGAAACCTGAACCGCACAGAGGTGACAACACAGGTGAGAAGTGACCGAATCAGAAGTGTGACCCTTAGGAGTCTGAAACGTGCCAAAAGTGACCTCTATCCAAGAATTCGTGGCTGCACTCTGCGTTTACCCTGACAAGGAAGACTAGCGTTGGGACCATGTAATGGGGGACCTGGCATGTCTGGGGATGCCCGCTGTGGCTGGCCCTGAATCCGCAGGGAGGTTTCAGAGAGCAGGCAGACAAGC
This sequence comes from Rousettus leschenaultii, assembly GCA_015472975.1. NCBI lineage: Eukaryota > Metazoa > Chordata > Mammalia > Chiroptera > Pteropodidae > Rousettus > Rousettus leschenaultii. The sequence continues at coordinate 419,750 of BNJM01000769.1, read as the reverse complement.
TTTGGGCGCCAAGGGGCCCTGTGGGTTGGAGAGAGCCTCTGTAATTTCTACGGCCACCGCCCGCAATTGACCGAACAATCCCTGCAAAACCCTAGGCCGCGGGGAAGCCTGTGCTTTCCCCGCAATGGGACCATTTTCCAGAAAGCTCCCATTGCGGCTTGAAATTGAGGGCAGAAAAGTGTGTTTTCCCAATCCTCCATGTATATATGTGTATATATCTAGATATATCTATCAATAGATGTAGATGTAGATATATCTATATATGTATCTGCAAGTATGTGAAAGAAATGCCCGTAGAAATGGAACATTGTCAGAAAAAACGGCTCAGTTTTCCACAGACTTTGTAACATATAGGCCTCTCGCCACTCACCGTTGTGTCTCAGCAAGCCATTCAGTTCCATTTGTACGCGTTTCCCATGGAAACCTGAAACTCACGGAGGTGACAACACAGGTGAGAAGTGACCGAATCAGAAGAGTGACCCTTAGTAGTCTGAAACATGCCAAAAGTGACCTCTCTCCACGAATTCGTGGCTGCACTCTGCGTTTACCCGGACAAGGAAGACTAGCGTTGGGACCATGTAATGGGGGACCTGGCATGTCTGGGCATGCCCGCTGTGGCTGGCCCTGAATCCGCAGGGATGTTGCAGAGAGCAGGGAGACAAGCTTTGGGCGCCAAGGGGCCCTGTGGGTTGGAGAGAGCCTCTGTAATTTCTACGGCTACCGCCCGCAATTGACCGAACAATCCCTGCAAAACCCTAGGCCGCGGGGAAGCCTGTGCTTTCCCCGCAATGGGACCATTTTCCAGAAAGCTCCCATTGCGGCTTGAAATTGAGGGCAGAAAAGTGTGTTTTCCCAATCCTCCATGTATATATGTGTATATATCTAGATATATCTATCAATAGATGTAGATGTAGATATATCTATATATGTATCTGCAAGTATGTGAAAGAAATGCCCGTAGAAATGGAACATGTTCAGAAAAAACGGCTCAGTTTTCCACAGACTTTGTAACATATAGGCCTCTCGCCACTCACCGTTGTGTCTCAGCAAGCCATTCAGTTCCATTTGTACGCGTTTCCCATGGAAACCTGAACCTCACGGAGGTGACAACACAGGTGAGAAGTGACCGAATCAGAAGAGTGACCCTTAGGAGTCTGAAACGTGCCAAAAGTGACCTCTCTCCACGAATTCGTGGCTGCACTCTGCGTTTTCCCTGACAAGGATGACTAGCGTTGGGACCATGTAATGGGGGACCTGGCATGTCTGGGCATGCCCGCTGTGGCTGGCCCTGAATCCGCAGGGAGGTTTCAGAGAGCAGGCAGAAAAGCTTTGGGCGCCAAGGGGCCCTGTGGGTTGGAGAGAGCCTCTGTAATTTCTACGGCCACCGCCCGCAATTGACCGAACAATCCCTGCAAAACCCTAGGCCGCGGGGAAGCCTGTGCTTTCCCCGCAATGGGACCATTTTCCAGAAAGCTCCCATTGCGGCTTGAAATTGAGGGCAGAAAAGTGTGTTTTCCCAATCCTCCATGTATATATGTGTATATATCTAGATATATCTATCAATAGATGTAGATGTAGATATATCTATATATGTATCTGCAAGTATGTGAAAGAAATGCCCGTAGAAATGGAACATTTTCAGAAGAAACGGCTCAGTTTTCCACAGACTTTATAACATATAGGCCTCTCGCCACTCACCGTTGTGTCTCAGCAAGCCATTCAGTTCCATTTGTACGCGTTTCCCATGGAAACCTGAACCTCACGGAGGTGACAACACAGGTGAGAAGTGACCGAATCAGAAGTGTGACCTTAGGAGTCTGAAACGTGCCAAAAGTGACATCTATCCACGAATTCGTGGCTGCACTCTGCGTTTTCCCTGACAAGGAAGACTAGCGTTGGGACCATGTAATGGGGGACCTGGCATGTCTGGGCATGCCCGCTGTGGCTGGCCCTGAATCCGCAGGGAGGTTTCAGAGAGCAGGCAGACAAGCTTTGGGCGCCAAGGGGCCCTGTGGGTTGGAGAGAGCCTCTGTAATTTCTACGGCCACCGCCCGCAATTGACCGGAGAATCCCTGCAAAAGCCTAGGCCGCGGCGAAGCCTGTGCTTTCCCCGCAATGGGACCATTTTCCAGAAAGCTCCCATTGCGGCTTGAAATTGAGGGCAGAAAAGTGTGTTTTCCCAATCCTCCATGTATATATGTGTATATATCTAGATATATCTATCAATAGATGTAGATGTAGATATATCTATATATGTATCTACAAGTATGTGAAAGAAATGCCCGTAGAAATGGAACATGTTCAGAAAAAACGGCTCAGTTTTCCACAGACTTTGTAACATATAGGCCTCTCGCCACTCACCGTTGTGTCTCAGCAAGCCATTCAGTACCATTTGTACGCGTTTCCCATGGAAACCTGAACCTCACGGAGGTGACAACACAGGTGAGAAGTGACCGAATCAGAAGTGAGACACTCAGGTGTCTGAAATGTGCCAAAAATGACCTCTATCCACGAATTCGTGGCTGCACTCTGCGTTTTCCCTGACAAGGAAGACTAGCGTTGGGACCATGTAATGGGGTACCTGGCATGATTGGGCATGCCCGCTGTGGCTGGCCCTGAATCCGCAGGGAGGTTTCAGAGAGCAGGCAGACAAGCTTTGGGCGCCAAGGGGCCCTGTGTGTTGGAGAGAGCCTCTGTAATTTCTACGGCCACCGCCCGCAATTGACCGAACAATCCCTGCAAAACCCTAGGCCGCGGGGAAGCCTGTGCTTTCCCCGCAATGGGACCATTTTCCAGAAAGCTCCCATTGCGGTTTGAAATTGAGGGCAGAAAAATGTGTTTTCCCAATCCTCCATGTATATATGTGTATATATCTACATATATCTATCAATAGATGTAGATGTAGATATATCTATATATGTATCTGCAAGTATGTGAAAGAAATGCCCGTAGAAATGGAACATTTTCAGAAAAAACGGCTCAGTTTTCCACAGACTTTGTAACATATAGGCCGTTCACCACTGATCTTTGTGTCTCAGCAAGCCATTCAGTTCCATTTGTACGTGTTTCCCATGGTAACCTGAACCTCACAGAGGTGACCACACAGGTGAGAAGTGACGGAATCAGAAGTGAGACCCTTAGGAGTCTGAAACGTGCCAAAAGTGACCTCTCTCCACGAATTCGTGGCTGCACTCTGCGTTTTCCCTGACAAGGAAGACTAGCGTTGGGACCATGTAATGGGGGACCTGTCATGTCTGGGCATGCCCGCTGTGGCTGGCCCTGAATACGCAGGGAGGTTTCAGAGAGCAGGCAGACGAGATTTGGGCGCCAAGGGGCCCTGTGGGTTGGAGAGAGCCTCTGTAATTTCTACGGCCACCGCCCGCAATTGACCGAACAATCCCTGCAAAACCCTAGGCCGCGGGGAAGCCTGTGCTTTCCCCGCAATGGGACCATTTTCCAGAAAGCTCCCATTGCGGCTTGAAATTGAGGGCAGAAAAGTGTGTTTTCCCAATCCTCCATGTATATATGTGTATATATCTAGATATATCTATCAATAGATGTAGATGTAGATATATCTATATATGTATCTGCAATTATGTGAAAGAAATGCCCGTGGAAATGGAACATTTTCAGAAAAAACGGCTCAGTTTTCCACAGACTTTGTAACATATAGGCCGTTCACCACAGATCGTTGTGTCTCAGCAAGCCATTCAGTTCCATTTGGACGCGTTTCCCATGGAAACCTGAACCTCACGGAGGTGACAACACAGGTGAGAAGTGACCGAATCAGAAGTGAGACACTCAGGTGTCTGAAATGTGCCAAAAATGACCTCTATCCACGAATTCGTGGCTGCACTCTGCGTTTTCCCTGACAAGGAAGACTAGCGTTGGGACCATGTAATGGGGTTCCTGGCATGTCTGGGCATGCCCGCTGTGGCTGGCCCTGAATCCGCAGGGAGGTTTCAGAGAGCAGGCAGACAAGCTTTGGGCGCCAAGGGGCCCTGTGGGTTGGAGAGAGCCTCTGTAATTTCTACGGCCACCGCCCGCAATTGACCGAACAATCCCTGCAAAACCCTAGGCCGCGGGGAAGCCTGTGCTTTCCTCGCAATGGGACCATTTTCCAGAAGGCTCCCATTGCGGCTTGAAATTGAGGGCAGAAAAGTGTGTTTTCCCAATCCTCCATGTATATATGTGTATATATCTAGATACATCTATCAATAGATGTAGATGTAGATATATCTATATATGTATCTGCAAGTATGTGAAAGAAATGCCCGTAGAAACGGAGGATTTTCAGAAAAAACGGCTCCGTTGTCCACAGAGTTTGTAACATATAGGCCTCTCGCCACTCACCGTTGTGTCTCAGCAAGCCATTCAGTTCCATTTGTACGCGTTTCCCATGGAAACCTGAACCTCACGGAGGTGACCACACAGGTGAGAAGTGACCGAATCAGAAGTGTGACCCTTAGGTGTCTAAAACGTGCCAAAAGTGACCTCTATCCACGAATTCGTGGCTGCACTCTGCGTTTTCCCTGACAAGGAAGACTAGCGATGGGACCATGTAATGGGGGACCTGGCATGTCTGGGCATGCCCGCTGTGGCTGGCCCTGAATCCGCAGGGAGGTTTCAGAGAGCAGGCAGACAAGCTTTGGGCGCCAAGGGGCCCTGTGGGTTGGAGAGATCCTCTGTAATTTCTACGGCCACCGCCCGCAATTGACCGAACAATCCCTGCAAAACCCTAGGCCGCGGGGAAGCCTGTGCTTTCCCCGCAATGGGACCATTTTTCAGAAAGCTCCCATTGCGGCTTGAAATTGAGGGCAGAAAAGTGTGTTTTCCCAATCCTCCATGTATATATGTGTATATATCTACATATATCTATCAATAGATGTAGATGTAGATATATCTATATATGTATCTGCAAGTATGTGAAAGAAATACCCGTAGAAATGGAACATTTTCAGAAAAAACGGCTCAGTTTTCCACAGACTTTGTAACATATAGGCCTCTCGCCACTCACCGTTGTGTCTCAGCAAGCCATTCAGTTCCATTTGTACGCGTTTCCCATGGAAAGCTGAACCTCACGGAGGTGACAACACAGGTGAGAAGTGACCGAATCAGAAGTGTGACCCTTAGGAGTCTGAAACGTGCCAAAAGTGACCTCTATCCACGAATTCGTGGCTGCACTCTGCGTTTTCCCTGACAAGGAAGACTAGCGTTGGGACCATGTAATGGGGGACCTGGCATGTCTGGGCATGCCCGCTGTGGCTGGCCCTGAATCCGCAGGGAGGTTTCAGAGAGCAGGCAGACAAGCTTTGGGCGCCAAGGGGCCCTGTGGGTTGGAGAGAGCCTCTGTAATTTCTTTGGCCACTGCCCGCAATTGACCGAACAATCCCTGCAAAACCCTAGGCCGCGGGGAAGCCTGTGCTTTCCCCGCAATGCGACCATTTTCCAGAAAGCTCCCATTGCGGCTTGAAAATGAGGGCAGAAAAGTGTGTTTTCCCAATCCTCCATGTATATATGTGTATATATCTAGATATATCTATCAATAGATGTAGATGTAGATATATCTATATATGTGTCTGCAAGAATGTGAAAGAAATGCCCGTAGAAATGGAACATGTTCAGAAAAAACGGCTCAGTTTTCCACAGACTTTGTAACATATAGGCCTCTCGCCACTCACCGTTGTGTCTCAGCAAGTCATTCAGTTCCATTTGTACGCGTTTCCCATGGAAACCTGAACCTCACGGAGGTGACAACACAGGTGAGAAGTGACCGAATCAGAAGTGAGACACTCAGGTGTCTGAAATGTGCCAAAAATGACCTCTATACACGAATTCGTGGCTGCACTCTGCGTTTTCCCTGACAAGGAAGACTAGCGTTGGGACCATGTAATGGGGTACCTGGCATGTCTGGGCATGCCCGCTGTGGCTGGCCCTGAATCCGCAGGGAGGTTTCAGAGAGCAGGCAGACAAGCTTTGGGCGCCAAGGGGCCCTGTGGGTTGGAGAGAGCCTCTGTAATTTCTACGGCCACCGCCCGCAATTGACCGAACAATCCCTGCAAAACCCTAGGCCGCGGGGAAGCCTGTGCTTTCCCCGCAATGGGACCCTTTTCCAGAAAGCTCCCATTGCGGCTTGAAATTGAGGGCAGAAAAATGTGTTTTCCCAATCCTCCATGTATATATGTGTATAAATCTAGATATATCTATCAATAGATGTAGATGTAGATATATCTATATATGTATCTGCAAGTATGTGAAAGAAATGCCCGTAGAAATGGAACATTTTCAGAAAAAAACGGCTCAGTTTTCCACAGACTTTGTAACATATAGGCCGTTCACCACTGATCGTTGTGTCTCAGCAAGCCATTCAGTTCCATTTGTACGTGTTTCCCATGGAAACCTGAACCTCACAGAGGTGACCACACAGGTGAGAAGTGACCGAATCAGAAGTGAGACCCTTAGGAGTCTGAAACGTGCCAAAAGTGACCTCTCTCCACGAATTCGTGGCTGCACTCTGCGTTTTCCCTGACAAGGGAGACTAGCGTTGGGACCATGTAATGGGGGATCTGTCATGTCTGGGCATGCCCGCTGTGGCTGGCCCTGAATCCGCAGGGAGGTTTCAGAGAGCAGGCTGACAAGCTTTGGGCACCAAGGGGCCCTGTGGGTTGGAGAGAGCCTCTGTAATTTCTACGGCCACCGCCCGCAATTGACCGAACAATCCCTGCAAAACCCTAGACCGCGGGGAAGCCTGTGCTTTCCCCGCAATGGGACCATTTTCCAGAAAGCTCCCATTGCGGCTTGAAATTGAGGGCAGAAAAATGAGTTTTCCCAATACTCCATGTATATATGTGTATATATCTAGATATATCTATCAATAGATGTAGATGTAGATATATCTATATATGTATCTGCAAGTATGTGAAAGAAAAGCCCGTAGAAATGGAACATTTTCAGAAAAAACGGCTCAGTTTTCCACAGACTTTGTAACATATAGGCCGTTCACCACTGATCGTTGTGTCTCAGCAAGCCATTCAGTTCCATTTGTACGTGTTTCCCATGGAAACCTGAACCTCACAGAGGTGACCACACAGGTGAGAAGTGACCGAATCAGAAGTGTGACCCTTAGGAGTCTGAAACGTGCCAAACGTGACCTCTATCCACGAATTCGTGGCTGCACTCTGCGTTTTCCCTGACAAGGAAGACTAGCGTTGGGACCATGTAATGGGGGACCTGGCATGTCTGGGCATGCCCGCTGTGGCTGGCCCTGAATCCGCAGGGAGGTTTCAGAGAGCAGGCAGACAAGCTTTGGGCGCCAAGGGGCCCTGTGGGTTGGAGAGAGACTCTGTAATTTCTACGGCCACCGCCCGCAATTGACCGAACAATCCCTGCAAAACCCTAGGCCGCGGGGAAGCCTGTGCTTTCCCCGCAATGGGACCATTTTCCAGAAAGCTCCCATTGCGGCTTGAAATTGAGGGAGAAAAGTGTGTTTTCCCAATCCTCCATGTATATATGTGTATATATCTAGATATATCTATCAATAGATGTAGATGTAGATATATCTATATATGTATCTGCAAGTATGTGAAAGAAATGCCCGTAGAAATGGAACATTTTCAGAAAAAACGGCTCAGTTTTCCACAGACTTTGTAACATATAGGCCTCTCGCCACTCACCGTTGTGTCTCAGCAAGCCATTCAGTTCCATTTGTACGCGTTTCCCATGGAAACCTGAACCTCACGGAGGTGACCACACAGGTGAGAAGTGACCGAATCAGAAGTGAGACCCTTAGGAGTCTGAGACGTGCCAAAAGTGACCTCTATCCACGAATTCGTGGCTGCACTCTGCGTTTTCCCTGACAAGGAGGACTAGCATTGGGACCATGTAATGGGGGACCTGTCATGTCTGGGCATGCCCGCTGTGGCTGGCCCTGAATCCGCAGGGAGGTTTCAGAGAGCAGGCAGACAAGCTTTGGGCGCCAAGGGGCCCTGTGGGTTGGAGAGAGCCTCTGTAATTTCTACGGCCACCACCCGCAATTGACCGAACAATCCCTGCAAAACCCTAGGCCGCGGGGAAGCCTGTGCTTTCCCCGCAATGGGACCATTTTCCAGAACGCTCCCATTGCGGCTTGAAATTGAGGGCAGAAAAGTGTGTTTTCCCAATCCTCCATGTATATATGTGTATATATCTAGATATATCTATCAATAGATGTAGATGTAGATATATCTATATATGTATCTGCAAGTATGTGAAAGAAATGCCCGTAGAAATGGAACATTTTCAGAAAAAACGGCTCAGTTTTCCACAGACTTTGTAACATATAGGCCTCTCGCCACTCACCGTTGTGTCTCAGCAAGCCATTCAGTTCCATTTGTACGCATTTCCCATGGAAACCTGAACCTCACGGAGGTGACCAGACAGGTGAGAAGTGACCGAATCAGAAGTGAGACCCTTAGGAGTCTGAAACGTGCCAAAAGTGACCTCTATCCACGAATTCGTGGCTGCACTCTGCGTTTTCCCTGACAAGGAAGACTAGCGTTGGGACCCTGTAATGGGGGACCTGGCATGTCTGGGCATGCCCGCTGTGGCTGGCCCTGAATCCGCAGGGAGGTTTCAGAGAGCAGGCAGACAAGCTTTGGGCGCCAAGGGGCCCTGTGGGTTGGAGAGAGCCTCTGTAATTTCTACGGCCACCGCCCGCAATTGACCGAACAATCCCTGCAAAACCCTAGGCCGCGGGGAAGCCTGTGCTTTCCCCGCAATGGGACCATTTTCCAGAAAGCTCCCATTGCGTCTTGAAATTGAGGGCAGAAAAGTGTGTTTTCCCAATCCTCCATGTATATATGTGTATATATCTAGATATATCTATCAATAGATGTAGATGTAGATATATCTATATATGTATCTGCAAGTATGTGAAAGAAATGCCCTTGGAAATGGAACATTTTCAGAAAAAACGGCTCAGTTTTCCACAGACTTTGTAACATATAGGCCTCTCGCCACTCACCGTTGTGTCTCAGCAAGCCATTCAGTTCCATTTGTACGCGTTTCCCATGGAAACCTGAACCTCACAGAAGTGACAACACAGGTGAGAAGTGACCGAATCAGAAGTGAGACACTCAGGTGTCTGAAATGTGCCAAAAATGACCTCTATCCACCACTTCGTGGCTCCAACTGCGTTTCCTTGACAAGGAAGTCTAGCGCTGGGACCCTGCAATGGGGGGCCAGGCATGCCCGGGCATGCCCGCTGTGGCTGACCCTGAATCCGCAGCGAGGATGCAGAGGGTAGGCGGACAAGATTTGGACTCCAAGGAGCCCTATGTTGGGCGAGAGCTTCTCTCATTGCCACGGCCACCGTCCGCAAATGAACGAACCATGCCGACAAAACACTAGGCCGCGGGGACGCCTGTGCTATTCCCGCATGCGAGATCATTTCCCAGAAAGCTCCCATTGCGGCTTGAAATTGAGGGCAGAAAAGTGTGTTTTCCCAATCCTCCATGTATATATGTGTATATATCTAGATATATCTATCAATAGATGTAGATGTAGATATATCTATATATGTATCTGCAAGTATGTGAAAGAAATGCCCGTAGAAATGGAACATTTTCAGAAAAAACGGCTCAGTTTTCCACAGACTTTGTAACATATAGGCCTCTCGCCACTCACCGTTGTGTCTCAGCAAGCCATTCAGTTCCATTTGTATGCGTTTCCCATGGAAACCTGAACCTCACGGAGGTGACAACACAGGTGAGAAGTGACCGAATCAGAAGAGTGACCCTTAGGAGTCTGAAACGTGCCAAAAGTGACCTCTATCCACGAATTCGTGGCTGCACTCTGCGTTTTCCCTGACAAGGAAGACTAGCGTTGGGACCATATAATGGGGGACCTGGCATGTCTGGGCATGCCCGCTGTGGCTGGCCCTGAATCCGCAGGGAGGTTTCAGAGAGCAGGCAGACAAGCTTTGGGCGCCAAGGGGCCCTGTGGGTTGGAGAGAGCCTCTGTAATTTCTACGGCCACCGCCCGCAATTGACCGAACAATCCCTGCAAAACCCTAGGCCGCGGGGAAGCCTGTGCTTTCCCCGCAATGGGACCATTTTCCAGAAAGCTCCCATTGCGGCTTGAAATTGAGGGCAGAAAAGTGTGTTTTCCCAATCCTCCATGTATATATGTGTATATATCTAGATATATCTATCAATAGATGTAGATGTAGATATATCTATATATGTATCTGCAAGTATGTGAAAGAAATGCCCGTAGAAATGGAACATTTTCAGAAAAAACGGCTAAGTTTTCCACAGACTTTGTAACATATAGGCCTCTCGCCACTGACCGTTGTGTCTCAGCAAGCCATTCAGTTCCATTTGTACGCGTTTCCCATGGAAACCTGAACCTCACGGAGGTGACAACACAGGTGAGAAGTGACCGAATCAGAAGAGTGACCCTTAGGAGTCTGAAACGTGCCAAAAGTGACCTCTATCCACGAATTCGTGGCTGCACTCTGCGTTTTCCCTGACAAGGAAGACTAGCGTTGGGACCATGTAATGGGGGACCTGGCATGTCTGGGCATGCCCGCTGTGGCTGGCCCTGAATCCGCAGGGAGGTTTCAGAGAGCAGGCAGACAAGCTTTGGGCGCCAAGGGGCCCTGTGGGTTGGAGAGAGCCTCTGTAATTTCTACGGCCACCGCCCGCAATTGACCGAACAATCCCTGCAAAACCCTAGGCCGCGGGGAAGCCTGTGCTTTCCCCGCAATGGGACCATTTTCCAGAAAGCTCCCATTGCGGCTTGAAATTGAGGGCAAAAAGTGTGTTTTCCCAATCCTCCATGTATATATGTGTATATATCTAGATATATCTATCAATAGATGTAGATGTAGATATATCTATATATGTATCTGCAAGTATGTGAAAGAAATGCCCGTAGAAATGGAACATTTTCAGAAAAAACGGCTCAGTTGTCCACAGACTTTGTAACATATAGGCCTCTTGCCACTGACCGTTGTGTCTCAGCAAGCCATTCAGTTCCATTTGTACGCGTTTCCCATGGAAACCTGCACCTCACGGAGGTGACAACACAGGTGAGAAGCGACCGAATCAGAAGTGAGACACTCAGGTGTCTGAAATGTGCCAAAAATGACCTCTATCCACCACTTAGTGGCTCCAACTGCGTTTCCTTGACAAGGAAGTCTAGCGGTGGGACCCTGCAATGGGGGGCCAGGCATGCCCGGGCATGCCCGCTGTGGCTGACCCTGAATCCGCAGCGAGGATGCAGAGGGTAGGCGGACAAGATTTGGACTCCAAGGAGCCCTACGTTGGGCGAGAGCTTCTCTCATTGCCACGGCCACCGTCCGCAAATGAACGAACCATGCCGACAAAACCCTAGGCCGCGGGGAAGCCTGTGCTTTCCTCGCAATGGGACCATTTTCCAGAAAGCTCCCATTGCGGCTTGAAATTGAGGGCAGAAAAGTGTGTTTTCCCAATCCTCCATGTATATATGTGTATATATCTAGATACATCTATCAATAGATGTAGATGTAGATATATCTATATATGTATCTGCAAGTATGTGAAAGAAATGCCCGTAGAAACGGAGGATTTTCAGAAAAAACGGCTCCGTTGTCCACAGAGTTTGTAAAATCTAGGCCTCTCACCACTCACCGTTTTGTATCAACAAGCCATTACGTTTCATTTTTACGCATTTCACATGGAAAACTGAACCTCACGGAGGTGACCACACAGGTGAGAAGTGACCGAATCAGAAGTGAGACACTCAGGTGTCCGAAACGTGCCAAAAAAGACCTCTATCCATGACTTCGTGGCTCCACTCTGCGTTTTCCCTGACAAGGAAGACTAGCATTGGGACCGTGCAATGGGGGGCCCGGCATGCCTGGGCATGCCCGCTGTGGCTGGCCCTGAATCCGCCTCGAGGAATCAGAGAGCAGGCGGACAAGCTTTGGACTCCAAGGAACCCTAAAGGTGGGCGAGAGTTTCTCTAATTTCTACGGCCACCGCCGGCAAATGTCCGAACCATTTTTACAAAACCCTAAGCCGCAGGGAAGCCTGAAAATTTCCCGAAAGCGAGACCATTTCCCAGAAAGCTCCCATTGCGGCTTGAAATTGAGGGCAGAAAAGTGTGTTTTCCCAATTCTCCATGTATATATGTGTATATATGTATATATATCTATCAATAGATGAAGATATAGATATTTCTGTATATGTATCTCCAAATATATGAATGAAATGCTCGATAAATTTAGGATTTTCAGAAAAAAATGGCTCAGTTGTCCATAGACTTTGTAAAATATAGGCCTCTCACTACTCACCTTTGTGTGTCTGCAGGCCATTGAGTTCCATTTATATGCATTTCACATGGAAAACTGAACCTCACGGAGTTGACCACACAGGTGAGAACTGACAAAACAAGAAGTGAGACCCTCAGGTGTCTGACATGTGCCAAAAATGAAGTCCATCCACGACTTCGTGGCTCCACTCTGCATTTTACCTGACAAGGAAGACTAGTGTTGGGACCATGCAATTGGGGAACAGGCATTCCCGGTCATGCCTGCTGTGGCTGGCCTTGCATCCGCAGCGAGGATACAGAGAGCAGGCGGACAAACTTTGGACTCCATGGAGCCCTGTGGGTGAGCGAGTGTTTCTCTAATTTCTACGGCCAAAGTCCGCAAATAAACGAGGCATCCCTACAAAACGTTAGGCCACGGGGAAGCCTGTGCTTTCCCGCAAGCCACACCATTTCCAGAGAGCTCCCATTGCGGCTTGAAATGGAGGGCAGTAAAGTGTGTTTTCCCAATCCTCCATGTATATATGTGTATATATCTAGATATATCGATCAATAGATGAAGATATAGATTTATCTTTATATGTATTTGCAAATATAGGAATGAAATGCCCGATAAATGGAGTATTTTCAGAAAAAATGGCTCAGTTTTCCACAGACTTTGTAAAATATAGGCCTCTCACCTCTCACCGTTGTGTGTCAGCAGACCATTTTGTTTCATTTATACGCATTTCACATGTAAAACTGAATCTCACGGCGGTGACCCTACAGGTGAGAAGTGACCGAATCAGAAGTGAGACACTCAGGTGTCTGAAATATGCCAAAAATGACCTCTATCCACCACTTCGTGTCTCCACTCTGAGTTTTCCTCTACAAGGAAATCTAAGGTTGACCATGCAAAGGGGGAACAGGCATGCCCTGGCATGCCCGCTGTGGCTGGCCCTGAATCCGCAGCGAGGATACAGAGAACTGGCAGACAAGCTTTGGACTCCAAGGAGACCTATGGGTGGGCGAGAGTTTCTCTAATTTCTACGGCCACCGCCGGCAAATGACCAAACTATCCCTACAAAACCCTAGGCCGCGGGGAAGCCTGTGCTTTTCCCGCAAGCGAGACCATTTCCCAGAAAGCTCCCATTGCAGCTTGAAATTGTGGGCAGAAAAGTGTTTTTTCCCAATCTTCCATGTATATGTGTGTATATATCTAGATACAACTATCGATAGATGGATATATAGTTATATGTATATATGTATCTGCAAATATATGAATGAAATGCCGGTATAAATGGAGGATTTTCAGAAAAAATGGCTCAGTTTTCCACAGACTTTGTAAAATATAGGCCTCTCACTACTCACTGTTGTGTGTCAGCAGGCCATTGAGTTCCATTTATACGCATTTCACATGGAAAAATGAACCTCACGGAGTTGACCACACAGGTGAGAAGTGACCGAATAAGTGAGACCCTCAGGTGTCTGACTTGTGCCAAAAATGAAGTCCATCCACCACTTCGTGTCTCCACTCTGCGTTTTGCCTGACAAGGAAGAATCGCGTTGGGACCATGCAATGGGGGGACAGGCATGCCTGGGCATGCCCGCCGTGGCTGGCCCTGAATTCGCCGTGAGCAAAGAGAGAGCCGGCTGACATGCTTTAGACTCCAAGGAGCCTTCTGGGTAAGCGAAAGCTTCTCTAATTTCTACAGCCACCGCCCGCAGCCGAATGAACCTTCCCTACAAAACGCCAGGCCGCGGGGAAGCCTGTGCTCTTACCACAAGCGAGACCATTTCCTAGAATGCTCCCATTGCGGCTTGAAATTCAGGGCAGGGAAGTGTGTTTTCTCAATCTTCCATGTATATATGTATATATATCAAGATATATCTATCGATAGATGTAGATATTGATATATCTATTTATGTATCTGCAAATATATGAATGAAATGCCCGTATAAATGGAGGATTTTCAGAAATGTGGCTCAGTTTTCCCCAGACTTTGTAGAATATAGGCCTCTCACCACTCACCGTTGTGTCTCAGCAAGCCAATGTGTTCCATTTATACGCATTTCACATGGAAACCTGAACCTCGCAGAGGTGACCACACAGGTGAGTAGTGAGCGAATCAGAAGTGAGACCCTCAGCTGTCTGAAATGTGCCAACAATGACCTCTATCCACCACTTCGTGGCTCCACTCTGCAATTTCCTCGATAAGGAAGACTAGCGTTGGGACCATGCAGTAGTTTGCCAGTGATGCCCGGGTATGACCGCCATGGCTGGCTCTGTAACCTCGTGAGGATACAGAGACCAGGCAGACATGCTTTGGTCTCCAAGGCGCCCTATGTAAGGGAGAGAGCTTCTCTAATTTCTACAGCCACCGCCCACAGCCGACTGAACCTTCTCACTAAAACCGCAGGCCGCGGAGAAGCCTCTGCTTTTTCCGCAAGTGAGACCTTTTCCCAGAAAGCTCCCATTGCGGCTCGAATTTGAGGGCAGAAATGTGTGTTTCCCAATCCTCCATGTATATATGTGTATCTATCTAGATAAATCTATCGATATCGATATATCTATATATGATTCTGCAAATATGAATGAAATGCCCGTATAAATGGAGGATTTTCAGAAAAAATGGCTCGTTTTTCCCCAGACTTTGTAAAATATAGGCCTCTCGCCACTCACCGTTGTGTCTCAGCAAGCCATTGTGTTCCACTTATATGCATTTCACATGGAAAACTGAACCTCAAGGAGGTGACCACAAGGTGAGCAGTGACCGCTTCAGAAGTGAGACCCCAGGTGTCTGAAATGTGCCAAAAATGACCTCATTCCACCAATTCGTGTCTTCACTCTGTGTTTTCTTCGACAAGGAAGACTAGCATTGAGACCATGCAATGGTGGCCCAGGCATGCCTGAGCATGCCCACCGTTGCTGGCCCTGAATTCGCCGTGACCAAAGAGAGAGCAGGCTCACATGCTTTAGACTCCAAGGAGCCCTCTGGGTGGGCGAGAGCTTCTCTAATTTCTACAGCCACCGCCCGCAGCCGACTGAACCTTCCCTACAAAACGCCAGGCCGCGGGGAAGCCTGTGCTTTTGCTGCAAGCGAGACCATTTCCCAGAAAGCTCCCATTGCGGCTTGAAATTCAGGGCAGGAAAGTGTGTTTTTCCAATCCTCCATGTATATATGTGTATATATCTAGATATATCTATCGATAGATGTAGATATAGATATATTTATATATATATATTTCTGCAAATATATGAATGAAATGCCCATATAAATGGAGGATTTTCAGAAATGTGGCTCAGTTTTCCCCAGACTTTGTAGAATATAGGCCTCTCACCACTCACCGTTGTGTCTCAGCTAGCCGTTGTGTTTCATTTATACGCATTTCACATGGAAAACTGAACCTCACGGAGGTGACTACACAGGTGAGTAGTGACCGAATCAGCACCTATGGGTGCTGAGACACACCGGTCCTGGATGAGAGGCCTGTATTTCACAAATTTTGTGGACAACTGAGACATTTGTTCTTAAAAACCACCATTTATATGGGCATTTCATTTATATATTTACACATATATATATAGATATATCTGTATCTATATCCATATATCTATCTATCTATCTATCTATCTATCTATATAGATAGATAGAGAGAGAGAGAGAGAGAGAGAGAGAGAGTGAGAGAGAGAGAGAGAGACGTATATACTTGGAGGATTGGGGATACATACATTTCTGCCATCAAGTTCAAGCCGCAATTGGAGCTTTCTGAGAAATGGTCTCGCTTGCGGGAAAAGCACAGGCTTCCCCGTTTCCAGGGGTTATGTCGGGAAGTTTCAGTCACGTGCGGGCGTTTGCTGCAGATCTTTGAGTAGTTCTCGCCCAGCATAGGGATCGTTGGATTCCATAGAATGGCCGCCCGCTCTCTGGACCTCACCGCCGATGCAGTGCCGTCCCGAATGGACATACCCGGGCAAGCATGGCCCACCATTGCATGGTCCCAACGCTAGTCTTCCTTGTCATAGAAAGCGCAGAGTGGAGCCATGAAATTGTAGATAGAGGTCATTTTTGGCACATTTCAGACAGCTGAGGGTCTGACTTCTGATTTGGTCACTTCTCACCTGTGTGGTCACCTCCGTGAGGTTCAGGTTTCCATGGGAAATGCGTATAAAAGGACCACAATGGCGAGCTGAGACACCCCGGTGAGAGGTGAGAGGCCTATATTTCACAAAGTCTGTGGACAACAGTGCCATTCTTTCTTAAAATCCTCCATATATATGGCCATTTCTTTCATATATTTGCTCGTGTATATATATATATATATATATATATATATATATATATATAGATAGATAGATATATATCTACGTCTATATATAGATATATCTATATATATACACACACACACATATATATATATATATATATGGAGGCTTGGGAAAACACACTTTTTTGCCATCAATTTCAAGCTGCAATTGGAGATTTCGAAGAAATATCTCACTTCCCAGAAATGCACAGGTTTTGCTGTGGCATGGGGATATATAAGGAAGCTTCCGTCATCTGTTGTCGGTGGGTGCAGAATTTTTAGAAAATCGTGCCCACCCATAGGGTTCCTTGGAGTTCAAAGTTTGTCCCCTTGCTGTCTGTTACCTCACGGTGGATTCAGGGAAAGCCATAGAGGGTCTGCCCTGGCATGCCTGGCTCATCATTGCATCATCCCAATGTGCATCCTCCTTGGATAGGAAAACACACAGTGGATCCTGGAAGTGGTGGAAAGAGGTCTTCTTTAGCAGATTTCGAACAGCTGTGGGTCTGAGTTCTGATTTGGTTACTTATGACTTGTGTGGTCAGCTCTCTGAGGTTCAATTTTCCATCTGAAATGCATATAAAAGGATCTCAACTATGAGCTGAGACAGGGCGGTGAGAGAGTGAGAGGCCAATATTTTAGTAGAGCTGTGGGCATCGGAGCCATTTTTATTAAAATCTTCCATATATATGTGCATTATATCCATATATTTGCACATATATATATAATACACACATATATGTATACATATATATGTAGAGAGAGAGAGGAGAGATGCATAGATAGATAGATAGATAGATAGATAGATAGATAGATAGATAGATAGATAGATGTATGGTAGTTTAGGCAAAACACACGTTTTTGCCATCAATTTCAAGGCAATTGGAGCTTTCTGAGAAATGTTTCACTTCGGAGAAATGCACAGTCTTTTCCGTGGCCCAGGGAAATGTTGGGAAAGTTCAGTCATCTGCGGTCGGGGGTTGCCGATCTTTGAGAAGCTCTTGCCCACCTATAGGGCTCCTTGGTGTCCAAATTATGTCCGCTTTCTCTCTATCCTCACATCGGATTCAGGGCCAGTCACAGTGGGCCTGCCCAGGCATGCCGGGCCCACCATTGCATTGTCCCAACACGCATCCTCCTTGTCAAGGAAAATGCGGCGTTGCAGCCTCGAAGTGGTGGAAAGAGGTCGTTTTCCACAGAAATCAGACAGCTGTTTTCTGTATTCTGATTAGGTCACTTATGACCTGTGTGGTCACCTCTCTTACTCTCAGTTTTCCATCTGAAATGTGTGTAAGAGAATCACAATGACGAGCTGAGACACAACGGTGAGAATGTGAGAGGCTTATATTTTTAGAAGATCTGTGGGCAACAGTGCTTTTTTTTTTCTAAAATCCACCATATATGCATACACACACACACACACACACACACACATACACACACACATATGGTAGCTCTGTCAAAACATACTTTATTGCCATCAATTTCAAGCCACAATTGGAAATTTCTGAGAAATGTCTCACTTGCTGGAAATGCACAGTCTTCCCTGTGGCCTGCGGATATGTAGGGAAGGTTCACTCATGTGCGATTGATGGCTGCAGTATTTGGAGAAGCTCTCGCCCACACATAGGGCTCCTTGGAATCCAAAGTATGTCCTCTTGGTCTCTGTATCCTCACGGTGGATTCAGGGCCAGCCACAGAGGGCCTGCCCAGGCATGCCTGCCCCACCTTTGCATTCCCCCAACACCCATCCTCCTTGTCAAGGAAAACCAGAGTGGTTGCCTCACACTGGTGGAAAGAGGTCATTTTCGGCAGCCTTCAGACAGCTGTGGTCTGAGTTCTGATTCTGTCGCTTATGACCTGTGTGGTCACCTCTCTGAAGCTCAGTTTTCCATCTGAAATGCGTATATAAGAGCACTACGACGAGCTGAGACACAAGGTTGAGAGGGTTAGAGCCGTTTTGAGGCAGAATTAAACTGCCAGTAAAGCTGAGACTTTTGCAAAGTTGGTAAGCTGTGTAGTCCGCTGGCTGGGAGGAGATACACCTGGCCTAGGTGGAGAGAAACTGAAGGTTCTTTGACCATGGGAAAGAGTATGTTAAGGTGGCTACAAAGTTTCCTGAGTGAATATCATCAATTAATTACATCCTTGTGGGTGTTTATTTCTCATGGGCTTTGTAGAGTACAAACATGCTGTGCTAAATAAACTCGGGGCTGCAGCAGTGAGATTGTAGGCCCTCCCAAAGCACTTTCCTGTCTTCTTTTTTTTTTCCTTAGGCCTCACCTCCCCCCACCCCTTTCAGGTGCTGTTCGACTCTATCTGGCTGGCTCTGGCAAGTGGCGCCCGAACAGGGAGCTGAAAACTGGGACGGAACGTTTATGAATGTTGAGGTGGAGACCGCCACCGCAGAAAAAGCGGGGCCCCCGAGTATAAAGCCGAATAAGCAGCAAAGGTGAGTACGGTGGAACAGTCCGGGAGTTTTGTAAATACAAAGAAATAAGAGAAAAGTCGACTTAATAAAAGAAAAATGGGTAATGGAAATAGTTGGCTGCTTTTTATACATAATGTTAAGAATATGCTCCGAGTCAGAGGAGCTAAGGTAGGGCATCAACAATTGTGTAATTTTTTAGAATGTATAGAGAAGGTTTGTCCTTGGTTCCCTGAGGAGGGAACAGTAAATTTAGAAACAATGAAAAAGGTAGGAGAAAAACTACAAGATTATTTTGATTTTCATGGACCTGGCAAAGTGCCTGTAGATTTCTTTGGTTTATGGACTTTAATTAGAGATAGCTTTGATCCTAGGTCTGAAAGGGACAAGATAAGGGGACAGACCTTAGATTCTCTCACAATAAAGGGGATGGGGCCAGGCTGCATGGGGGATGCCCCTGTGGCTTAGGTAGAAAGTAAAGTTAAACCCTCCTCTCCGCCAGCTAAGCTAGTTTGTGCAGAGTCCTGGGGAGAGTATACTGGTGTTTTATCTCGGTTATGTACGGTCATTGTCAGGGCGTTGGCTCTTCCTGAAGTCCAAGAATTACTCTTAGAATCTCTAGCTTATAAAAATGGAAATGCTGAGTGTCAAAGGGCTTTAAGCCCCCTGAAAGCCAAAGGGGCACCTTTAGAAAAATATATTAAAGCTTGTCATGATGTTGGCTCTTTAACACAACAAGCTACTTTGTTAGCAGGAGCTTTACAGAAAGGGTTTCAAAAGTTCTGGAATGAAATGTTATCAACGTGGAAAACTAGGACATTTTCAAAAAGGCTGCAAGAGAGAGAATAAGGAAGAAGGAAAAGTAGTGTACACAAACCCCCCTGGTAGGGAACAGGCCTCTAACAAAAGAGAAATTAGAAGTGTGACAGCAACTAGTAGATGTACAATTGGCCAGTAATCATATTGAACACTCTTCTTCTCCATGGAATTCACCAGTTTTTGTTATAAACAAGAAGTCAAGAAAATGGAGCGTGTTAACAGGTGTAAGAATAAACAATACTGTCATTCAGTCTCTGGAAACTTTGCAATCTGGCCTCCCTAACCCCACATTAATCTCCCTGAAATTGGGTTTTAAAGATTATAGATTTAAAAGATTGCTTTAATACTATGCCTTTACAGCTTCAGGATAGAGAAAGGTTTGCATTGACTATTCCTACTTTAAATAATGCTCAGCCTACTCAGCGATATCAATGGAAAGTGTTACCACAAGGCATGCTCAATAGTCCTACCATGTGCCTAGCATTTATAAATATACCTTTTCAAGAAGTGAGGAATAAATTTCCTTGGGGACTTGTGTATAACTACATGGATGATATTCCTTTTGGGCATAAAACGAAAGAAATATTAGAAAATATGTTTTCATTTGGAAAAACTGCTCTGGAAAAGTATGGGCTCGAGATAGCTCCAAAGGAAATACAAGAATCTGTTCCTTATCAATACTTAGGACATAAAACTTAGCAACAAAAAATTACCCCTCAGAAAATAGGAATTAGGCGTGATGCTCTCAATACTTTTAATGATTGTCAAAAATTAGTAGACAATATTAATTGGCTCCGTCCTTCCCTCGCTTCCTCACATGTGCTTTAACTAACTTGTTCTCTATTTTAGAAGGGCCCACAGGATTGAAGAGTCCTCGGGAACTAACGCTGCTGGTGGGAAAGGAATTTTAAATACGGTATTATTAAAAGACACTCTTGTAGTCACAAACTTACATTGCTCAGGTTTTGTTATTGTGTGGTAAAGGATTTCTCTAACTTAAAATTTAAAAACTATTAATGATTTCCTTTTTCTTTTATTAGCGAATTAGTCTAAAACTTAGGACATTTTAGCAAGGAGTCAACAGTGAAAATAACATGATTTTGTATTGGAGATGAGAAAAGTAATGACTGAATTACAAAATTCAGTGCTTTTTAAGGTACCTTTCTGTTCCTGTTTCTGTTGACCGGTCACCAGGGGTCTGTGGAGAGACTGGACACAGTCATATCTCCCGGACCATGGCCAGACTGCGGGACGCCGCCTCCTGTGCCCTGTTGTCAAAGTCTGTTTATTGTCTTTGGTCTTGTCTAGGTAGTAGGTGGCAAACTTCCCTAGGCCCACCTACACCCCAGTAATTGTCCTTGTCCGAGTGTCTGTTTTGTGTTCTCTCTTTTGTGTTCTCTGCGCAAGCAATTGGGGGGGGGGTATAAAATGCCTCAAGAAAAAGGCTTAATAGAGCTTTATATACTTTAAATTTTTGACATCAAGTTGAACAAGGCAGCACAGAGGCTCATCGACATTGGGTGAAACAGGCCAGTGAGTCTTTGCAGCAACCAGAATACTGCAAGGCTCTAACAAGAGATTGGGTACCTGCTGAGGTACTGAAATGGGGCCGAGGTTTTGCTTATATCTCTACAAGCACAGAGAAGCTTTGGATCTGAGCCAAGAATGTCAGGCTCCGTGAGCAGAGAGAAGCGGCAGGTAGTCACTAAGTTGGGGCAAGAGATAACTCCAACTACTCTGTTCCTTTCAATGAATGACAGCCCTGATTACAGCACAGGTAAGAGGGGTACAAGCTGAGACAGGAAATTATTCATATTGGGCGTATGTCTAACTAGATGCTTAGACCTTAAGATACTAGAGGGCCTCTCAGGCCTGAAGAAGAAGGGAGAGTGATTGAGAGCTATACGGTAAGAACGGAAGGGATGCCAATTTGCATAGGAGGAGCTGGAGAGCACTGTTTACAGCTAGGTGCTCGAGTATAGTTGATAATTTTTCAGACTTCTGAACAGAATGCTAAGGTAGATCACTTGTTTTTATGAAGTATAGAAGGATTTAAAAATGTTCTTCACTGTCTTCGAGCCTGTGTTCGGCTCCCCTATATCATTATGAAGGGCAAGGTGAAGTGGAATAAAACTTTAGGTTATGTTTCATAAATACTGTTCTTTTGACACTTGTATTAACTATTCTATTTCTTTTAACAAGTCATATAAAAGCTTATATATTCTCAGAGCTAGAACTGGATATAGATGCCGGTTAGATTGTCTCGACCCTGGCAGGACTCTCCTGCCACTATGATATTGCACCAGCTGATGGATCCTGTTAAAAGAAGAGCTAAAAGATTCCTTGGCATGCTGATCACTGCTGTTATGGGTATCATCACCGTTACTGCTGCTGCTGCCACGGCTTGAGTAGCTCTGCATCAATCTGTACAGACTGCTGATTATGTTAGAACCTGGCACCACCAAATGGGCTTCTTGGGTTCCAAATATGACCCCTTGCTCTCTGTATCCTCATGGCGGATTCAGGGCCAGCCACAGAGGGCTTGCCCAGGCATGCATGGCCCACCATTGCATCGTCCGAACATGCACCCTCCTTGTCAAGGAAAACGCAGAGTGGTAGCCTCGAAGTGGTGGAAAGAGGTCATTTTTGGCAGACTTCAGACAGCTGTGTGTCTGAGTTCAAATTCTGTCACTTATGACCTGTGTGGTCACCTCTCTGAGGATCAGTTTTCCATCCGAAATGCATATAAAGGACCACAACGACAAGCTCAGACACAATGGTGAGAGAGTGAGAGGCCTATATTTTTTTTTCTGTAAATCAAACGACTTAAGAACTCGGCAGTCTCATTAGGAGAAAGAGAAATAGAGAGATACAGAAAATCTCTCCTTCCCCCACCAATATTTCAATATTTCAGATAAAATTTTTAAAAATGTTTTCATAAAATGTCTCCTTCCCCCACCAATATTTCAATATTTCAGATAAAAGTTTTTAAAGTGTTTTCATAAAATGTGATGATTAATTTGAAGTATGGATATATTTTTAAAATCGTTTTTTTTAATGTCCCACCTAACAAAGGGGTATTATCTAGCTGATATTGTCATGGCGCCTATCAAAGTATCTTTCTTCTTTGGCAAATTCGTTCACTTCAGGAAAAACATGTTGCCAAGACAATTAGTATCTGTCATGCATGGGGTAATCTAAGATACATACTTTACTACAGAAATTATAGAATGTGGAGTTTGAGACTGTGGCCACTGATCTGAGCTAGAATTATAGGTCCTCATGAAAATTGTTTTGAAAGGACTCTTTACACTTGGAATTTACTGGTAGTAAAAATCAGGTAGACACTATGCTAAAGAGGGCTCCTCACTTCATGTTGCTCTCTTCCTCACTCCTAATGGAAGGGTCACCACAACAATATCCATACCCCAGGAGTGAGCCCTTTTGATGCTAAAATGAAAAACTTTTCATCTTGAACGATATGGAAAATGTTATTGTCCAAACACTTCTCTCTTTTCCTGGATTTCGACTGCCTGAGAACTAGTTTTATGTGGTTATTTGGTCTTGGTCAACCTCCAGTATCTTCATTCACCATTTCACTTGAATCTCCATTTCCTCACACACTAAAGCTCTGCTCTATTGCTTTCCCTTTCTTCCTATTATGATGTAAAGTTTTATAAATACAGGGCAAGTAAACTAGCCAGAGATTGATACCAATGGCAAGAATATAACCAGAGCTGAATAGTAAGACAGCTGGAGTCCACCATGAACGGGCAAAGCAGAGCACCAAACAGTGCTTCCCTATTCAGTTAATAAAATGCTGAATGCTGTCAGCCCAGTTGCAGAGACAATCAACCTGACTTTCATGGACAGTCACAGCGACTCATTGATCAGCTCTGTACCTTGAGACAGTTAGTAAAGGGAAGGAGATATCTCTCCTTCCACCCTGGTGGTATGAATCCATGACAGCAGGAAGGAGAAGGGAGGAGGGCAAGATGTGTAGGCGTAAAGCACGAAGCCAGGCCTGTGGAAAACCAGGGGGAAATCGCAAGTGAATGTGTCCGGGGATACACGGCATGAGCCATCACTGACACGTGGACTCCCCAGCACCTCTGAAGCCCGTTTCAGAGGTGGCTGAGTGATGCAGCTCAGAGACATGAAAGTGAGAACCATATTTTTAACTCAATCAAATGTAAAATATATGGAAAAATTGGAGACTTATTGAAGCAAGATTGTCTCAGAAAATCCAAATATTATGTTGGCAATCCCATGAGGTACCAATTTTTTTCAGTCAAACAGATTATGGTGTGTGTAAACTTTGCTGATAGTTGATGTTCATTTATTTCCTTCATGGATTTACTTTATTACTATATATAGAAACATGTATGTTACTATGTGCTATATATAGTGCACATGTTACTAAGTGCTATATGTCTTTTGCTAGGTACTAAGATTTATTCCTCACCAAAAGTAGAATGAACGTGGGGCTAGACAGAGATGGCCACTGTGTATCTGAGTTAGTTCAGGCAAGAAGCTTGAGAGGGCTCTAGAAGGACAAGGCATTTAGGCTGGATCTTAAAGGCTAAGTAGGGTTTTGATAGACAAAGTAGGCGGCAACAGGATGTTTAGGAAGAAACAGCACAAGGGATGACACAAAGGTGTGAAATGTGTCCTCGGGTAGGAGTACACCAGGGAGGTTGGAGGGTGGGTATGTGGAAGCGAGTGATGGAAGCTATAAACAGAACAGCAGGGTATGGAAACCAAGTTAGACCTTTGGAACTTACCGTCTAGACAGTGGAAGCAGTTGAAAGTTTGTGCAAGGGGTCACATGATTTAGGAGAGTATACACATCAGTATGAAGGATCAATTATAGGAGAGACTGAGGCAGCGAGATCGCTTAAGAGGTTATTGTGATAATATCCCTGATAGAGGGACTGAAACACAACATAGGTTCAATGAGCTGTCCACTGTGCATGGAGCTTGAGGGAGGATGCGTTTCAAACTTGATGTGCTCGTGCATCACTGGTCTTGTGAAATGGACATTCTCAGTCGGGAGGTCTGAGTGGGGACTAGGATTCTGTGTTTCTAACAGACTGCTAGTCCATGAATTGTGTTTTGAATGACCAGATTTGGGATAAGTCCAGGGAACCATCTTGTGGGGCTGGCTCTGTGTTTCATTAAATGAGATGTTTGGATCAGGGGAAGATACAGAATCCATACCCAGAAACATTCATTATGAGGCAGCGCAGCCAAGTGGTAGAAAAGTGAATTGTTTCAGAGTGAGCTGAAGTGGGACTGAATCAGAAATCACTAGAGGAAGGAGGAAAGGAGAAAAGTGCGTGGCAAAGATCTCCCAGGGAGCAACTGTGTTAACAAAGGGGTCCCAGACAGAATGTGATGGGCGATGTGGAACCAAAAGTACGCTTCATATCTACTTCTTCACGGCACCAATGCATGTGCCTTTGTTTATTTATTTGCATGTATGAGAAATAAGTTTTGGTCACCCAATTAACAGCTTCTTTATTTCTCCTAGTCCACTGACTGACACGTGGTTTTATGACCTGTGGTAGCTCTTATGCACAGATCCCACACTGAGAGGTGCTGATGTGCATTTTGGATGTTTCTTGTTGAGTTGTAGATGTTCAGCTTATTGTTGTTCAAGGGGAGAGATCTAGGGATTTCTCTCACTCCGCCGTATTCCTGAAAAATCTTCAGGTCTTACATTTTAATCACCTGCATTTGTGCAACGTTCAAAGTCTGGAGAGGGCTTTCTCACATTTCCTCCTTCCAGTCATCATGAGAGCCAGGCAGCATGCTCCCTCTAGTACAGATGAGCAAAGTGGATCTTAGAGTTCAGTGACCTAGCTCAAGATCACATAGCTAGTATGAAAAAAATTTAAAACTTGCAGTTGAATGTTCTTTCCACTAAATAGAGGCAGCTATGGTTGTAATATAAAGGGATTCCAGAAGGCACCTAGCGATTGGTAACCAAACAAATTATGTGGAAATAATATGGGACAGGATACCGGTCTATGCTGGAGGCGACTGAAAATGTTTGTGGAGAATAATCAGCACTTCTCTATTGCTGTGGGCTGAGTGATGTCAAGGAAGGTGTTTTCAACAGGATGCCAGTATTATCAGCAAAAAACCTCGTTCCTGCTGCGAAATCCTTTGTGTTTTTTGGTTAAGCAACACGAAGCTTTTCTATAGAAACACAGCCCTTAGCGTAGTGCTAATGAGCTGTATTAAGTTTGTGGAATAAAACTGTAATTTTTTCCCTTGGCCTGTATACGACAATCTGTTGCTGGGTGGCACATGTAAGTGCTATATGGCGGGGCCCTCTCCACACCTCTGTGCAAGTACTTAGCACGTTTTCCGTGGCTCTTTAGCCCCTCACGTCTTGCTCGGACTTTTTAAGTATGGCCTTCATACATCCGTCATTACTTTGAATCTATGCACTGTTAGCTTTCTGCAATTAAAAGGGAAATCTTATATTTGGAATACAATTCCAAGTGTCTTCTCCGGAAAGGTATTTGAGTTTAAATATGTCTAGAAAAGAGACCTTTTTTTCACCCATGTTTCTATTTTAGTACTTCAAGTCGTTGTCAACCATTTAGAAAGACTTGAAGAGATCATCTGAAGCACTGATCAACTAAATTCTTAATGTGCTTATTCTCTTTAAGTAAATATTTGCCTACCTTTCAATTCTTGGAATTCTGCAAAATGTAGGAAATGCGAGGAAAAGGTGTCAGAAAGTTCAAGCAAGTATTCATAGAAAAGATGATATTGGAATGGCCCTAAGGAACTAGGTGGGGAATGTACTTATGGAAAGACTTTCTTTCTCCTAAGCCTTGGCCTTGTCTTTCAGTAGGATCTCTACTCGTCTCCTAACCCTATTGAGACAGAGCATGTATAATGGAGGGATTGTTCATCTTGGGACTTATTTGTATTTTCCTTCATTTTGTGATCTGTTAGGCAAGTTCTACAGCTTGATGTTTTAAGATTCTTCTCTAATAATGACTGGGACCCAAGTGATCCTGTTGGAGATAGTGAAAAGTGATTGGGATTTGGATGTATTTTGAAGTTAGAAAGTTAGAACAGACAGTACTTAATCAGATGAAAACGAGAGTGACTGAGAGACAGAGACGTAGAGAGACAGAGACAGAAGGAGGGGAAGGATGGAAGGAAATAGAAAGTTAGAGTCAAGGACTGTTCAAGAATGGTAGAATTGAGTTTTCTTCAATCTACGCCTGTGAGAAGAGCAGATATGTTAAATTTGCTGTATCTGTTAGGTGTCCACTTGGCAATTTGCGCTAAGCGTTTGGTTGGAAGGGTCCAGCTAGGTTCAGGTAGAGATACAAATGTGAAAATCGCCATGGTGCATTGGTATTTAAAGCAGTGAAATTGCAGGAGACCGTAAGTGGAGTCAGTAAAAAGGAGAGGTCAAAAGACTAATTCTTCGGGAGCACTCTAACGTTCAGAAATGTGAGGGATGAGTAGAAACTAATAAAAGAGACTAAAAGGGAGGGAGCAGACAATTAGGAAGGAAATCATGAGTTTTGTCCTTCAAGTGAAATCAAATTTCCAGGCATGGGAAGTGATGCTGGTGGCACGTCAGCTAAGTTGTGGACTGATTGTTGGTTTATGAACATGAATCTTGTCTATAACCTTGAGAAGGGAAATTCCTATGCAGGGACAGGAACTCTGAACAGTGAATATGTATGAGTTTTGAAGTGCTGTCTTATAAAGGAAAAAAAGTAATTAGATGGTACCTGGAGGGGAAAGTGGAGTCAGGAGGGTGTTTTATGTATAAACATTATGCTTTATAGACATTTCTGTTATTAACCATCCAGCATCCACTGCTCCTGTCCCTGCCTGTTAATTTGTTATAATATTTTAGTAACTTTTCTCTTTCCTCAACCAGATCATTTTGCTTGCTGTGAGAACCACATTTGATCTCCATTTCCTATGTTCTGAGATTCCATCTCTTTGTGTTATATGGTCCCATTAACTCTCCTTATCTTCTTGTCTTATCATCTTAAAGTTTTAATACTGCCTCTCACTTTCTTCCTTAGCTCTTGAACCCTTATTTTATCTCCAATAGTGTATATTGTTTCTTTATTATTAATCAAGTGAAATCAATTTTTAGTGCAACATTATAGAGAATCTAAATTCATGTTAAAAATTGAGAATGCATGCATAGGAGAAAACAAATGGTGTAGGTGATAGAACCTCTACTCATCTTGCTGGCGATCAAATCAAAGTTGATGGAAACAAGGAGCAGCAGCAAAAAAAATCACCTGAGATCTAGATGAACAAGACGCACGACTATGGAGAAATACAAGAACGCACCTGCAAGGGCAGAAGGTAGGACGGGGTGAGGACATGAGCCTGCCCAGGCCGAGCGGCTGAGTGAAACATAGGGTGTAGCTGCAGTAGTATCGTATTAAAGGGGCTGTGTCTGCGACCAAACTTTCACGGTGACAGAATTGCTTGCTCTGAGCAGCGGCACCAGGTTGGCTGTGCAAGGAGCACCAGGGACTTGCAAAGAGACTCCGATTTTTCTGCTGAGGTTTGGAGGCGAGGCATCCTCCCTGGCAGATTCCCACAATGACCGTCGTTCCCTAGTAGCCCTCCCCACTGGCAGTGTGTGGTCACAGCGCTGCCCTAGCTATGGCATCAACACACTGGGTAACAGAGGTCACCACACCAAGAGGATTTCCTGGTACCCCACTTCTCCCAACTCGGACGTACCCAAGCCACATCCAGGTGTTCCCTCAGCGAGTCAGATGCCTCTCGCTGAGACTCACACTGGTGGAGGCATCTGACCCCCATTTCGGGCATGGCCTTTCAAGGCAACTATAAGCACAGCATCTGTTGATTGCTTGCTGATTCCTAATAGGTGACCCTGAAGGGGCAGAGGCTTGGGGCAAATTTGGCCTGCAGCTGAACTCCTTTCAGGACTGTGCCACTGGACACATACTTTACAAATCCACATTAATAAAACCAGGAGA
Source organism: Rousettus leschenaultii (assembly GCA_015472975.1). Lineage (NCBI taxonomy): Eukaryota > Metazoa > Chordata > Mammalia > Chiroptera > Pteropodidae > Rousettus > Rousettus leschenaultii. The sequence continues at coordinate 390,911 of BNJM01000769.1, read as the reverse complement.
CTGAGGAGCTTTTCTTAGTACATACAAACAGAAAAAGAAAGGCAGCCAAAATGGGAAGATAAGCAGATATCATAAGAGTGAAGAGAGCAGGGATCCATATATAATGGAGTTAATAATCTCACAGATGCAGAGTTTTGAAAATTAGTTAGAAAGATGCTCCATGAACTTTTGGGAAGTGCAGAGGACTCCAGAAAAGAGATGAAAATGGAAATGAAATTATAAAAGGGAACCAGTCTGAAATGGAGAACACATGATTTGAGATGAGACATATGTTAAATGACATAAACAAAGGAATAAAGAAAGTGAATAAAGAAGAGGAGTGAATGCCCTATCTAGAGGACAGGAAACCAATCAGGGCCCTCAATGAGAATGGCAAGAAAAGTGATGCCAGGACTATAAAGATAATTGAAGGATATATGAGACACTATTAAGTCTCCAAATATTCGTCTGATCAGCATACAAAAGAAAATCAAGATGTTCAGCAACTATTTGATGAATAATGTTCGAAAACTTCCCTAACTTGGTGAGAGAAATGGACATAAAACCCAAGGAAGCTCAGAGAATTCTCCATATCAGGGATCCAAAGAGGCCCACGCCAAGACACATCATAATTGAAATGCCAAAGGTTAAATACAAAGAAAGAATATTAAAAGCAACAAGAGAAAAAGAAATAATTACTTATAAGGGAATGAATACCCATAAAACTGACAGCTGATTTCTGAAAAGAAACTGAGCAGGACAGGAGGGCTTGGAAAAAAAACTATTTGACAGGATGAAGACCCAGGATCTACAACCAGGAATGATTTATCCAGCAAAGCTATCTTTTAGAGCTGAAGAACAGATAAAGAGCTTCCCAGACAAAAATAATCTCAAGAAATTTATCACCACATTATTACAGGAAATGTTGGAGGGACTTCTTTAAGAAGAAAAAACATGTATCAAAAACAGGAATAAAAACTGGATACAACTACATTCCTATCAATAAGTCCCTTCAATGGAGAAGAACTCAGTGCTCCAACAAAAAGACAGAGTGGCTAAAAGGATAAGAAAACTAGACTATTGCATATGAAAAGGAAGGGGATGGAAAAGATATTGCTTTGATGGACATAGAAGGTATTTAAGTCAGATAAAGATAACCACTATATGACTTCCCTGATCAATGGAGTTAAAGGAATAAAAAGAACCAAGGAATGAAAAACAGACTCACAAAGATAGTGTACAATGTGTTGACAGACACCAAATTGGCAGTGGGGTTTCTGAGGCTGGAGAATGGGGTGAAGGGTTCAAGAAGTAGAAATTAGTAGGTGATGGATGGTCACAGGGATGGAGAGCAAGGCATAGGGAATGCAATTAATATATTGGCCAGTAAGAGTGTCAGGGGAGAGAGGGAGCAATTGGGGGATCATTTTACTAATTATATAGATGTGTAACCAATGTTCTGTATACTTGAAAGTAATTAAAATTTTACAAAAAGTGGGGAAATGTGCCAAACTGGTAGATCCTATAAGGGGCAGAGGCCTGAGTCACTGAAAATGACGGGTCCTGTGGACTTAGAAATAGTCAGTTCGTCTCTGCAGCTCAAATACTTTAACCTATTCTACATAACCATAATTTGGCATAAAAATTATAAAATTAATCTAGTTTGGTTAAAATGGTACATGATATCATAGTATCAAAGGAAATCTTTTAAGACTAAAAGGTTAAATTAGAGGAAATAATAACTTGGTCCTTCCTCTGCCTAAGGTGCACAGAAACAAGCTAAAAATAGCTAAGGTAATTTCCTCAGAAAGGGGTTTTAAAGTTCACTCCATTGTTAGTAAAGACATAGAGGCCCCATTATGAAGGCTAGGTACATATGCAAACTTGCAGAAATCATATACCCCAGTTTACTCATGTGTGTAATGAATGCAAAAACATGTGGCATCGGTTAAAGATAGATCATGGTGCATTCTGATAAAGCTACTAATGGTTAAATGATATGTGAGATATTATTTGAGATAATAAATGTGAAAATGTAGTTCCTGACATCAAATACTTAAAGTTTTGCTGTTCTAATTAGTGCCGTCTATATGTTGTTATAATTTGAGAATCAAATGAGATAATATGTAGAATGTCTCTTAAATAAATGTACTTTTTAATATTTAATTATCAAAGTGGTAATTTGTTAAGTATTTGAGAAAGTGCTTTTAAAATTATTTTTTATCTTCTTATTTGTATTATATAAAAGAAAGTATGCAACCGATATAGTCATGGTCTGGTCCTACAAGACGATATTTTCCATTACTCCAGTTGGGAAAAATATTGTTTAGTTTCTAGCAGACATAAATGAAATAACTTTTTAAAAAATATATAATGCATGCAATGACAACATTTTAAATAAAGCCAGAATCAGTATGGTATTATGGGTTTTTCCTTTTTCCTTCAGGGCCGGTATGGCACCAGGCACTTTTACTCATTGTATTTTTTCCCCTTAGTTTCAAGTATATAGTTTCAAGTATGTTGGTTAGACATTTGTATGGTTTATAAAACGATCCCCTTATTTGCTCCTTCTCTCCTCCGGTTTCCACCTAGCCTAATTATTAATGCTAGCCACATTCCCTAGGCTGTGCTTCCTATCACCATGCCCATCTATCAACCAGTCATGTGTACTTCCTTCACCCTTCATATCCTTCTTCTAGTCCCCAAACCACCATCCTCTCTGTCTGTGACCAAATTTTCCTTTATATTTGAGAGTCAGACTTCCATTAGTTTGTTCTTTTTGTTCCTTGATTGTGCATATAAGGAAATCGTATGGTGTCTTTCTGTCTCTGTCTGGTGATTTCACTCAGCATAATAATCTGTACGTCCACTCATGTCATTGCAAATGCTAGGATTTCAAGTTTGGGATGGCTGAGTAATATTCCATTATATATATGAACCATTCATTTTATCCAATCATCTCCTGATGGACATTTAGTTGGCTTTTATGTCTTGGCTATTGTAAATTGTGCTGTCATGAATATTGGGGTTCATAGATTATTGTTTTGGTTTTTTTTAATAATAAATCTCCAGAAGTGCAAATGCAGGGTCAAAAGGTATATCCATTCGGAAGATTCTGAGAAACCTCTAGACTGTTTTCCATAGTGGCTGCACCCATTTGCAATCCCACTAATGGTGTATGAGGGCTCCCTTTTCTCCACAGTCCAGGCGGCACTTGTTCTTTGATTTATTGATGATAGTCATTCTGACGGGTGTCAGGCGATATCTCGTTGTGCTTTCAATTTGCATTTTCTGATGATTAGTGACTGAGCATTTTTTCATATATCTTTTTGCCAACTGTATTTCCTCTCTGATGAAGTATCTATTCAAGTCTTCTACCCATTCATTAATTGGATTATTTGTTCTTTTGCTGTTGAGCTGTATGAATTCTTTATATATTTTGGATATTAAACTCGTATGAGATGTATCGTTAACAAATATCTTCTCTCAGTTACTCATTTGTCTTTTTATTTTGTTGATGATTTCCTTTGCTGCACAAACCCTTTTTGTATTGATGTAGTCTCCATTATTTATTTTTCTTTTGTTTTCTTGCTCACAAAGATATATCTGAAAAGACATTTTTGTTAGTATTATTGGAGTTTACAGCCTATATTTTCTTCTGGAAATTTTATGGTTTCGAGTCTTACAATTAATGATTCTATGTTTTTTGTGGTAATAGGTCCATTCAAATTTTCTCTTTCTTGTTGACTCGGTTTAGGGAGATTGTCTGTTTCTAGGAATGTGTCCATTTCTTCTAGATCGTCCATCTTGTTGGCGTATAATTACTCATAATATTTTCTCATGATCCTTTGTATTTCTGTGGAGTCTGTGTCTATTTCTCCTATTTCATTTCGCATTTCGTTTATTTGAGGAGGGCTTTTTTCCTTGATGAGTCTTGCTAAGGGTACGTCGATTTTGTTTATCCTTTCAAAGAACCAGTTCTTGGTTTCCTTAATTTTTATATGTTTTTTTCTTGACTGTATTTCCTTTATTTCCATTCCTATCTTTATTATTTCTTTCCTTCTATTCACTTTAGGCTCTGTTTGCTGTTTTTTTCTCATTCTTGTAATGGCCAGTTTAGATGGTGTATGTGAGCTTTTCCTTGTTTCTTGAGGTAGTCCTGTATTGCTATGAATTTCTCTCTTAGGACTGCTTTTGCTGAGTCCCAGAGATACTGAGTCATTAGTTTGCATTGTCATTTGTCTCTAGGTATGCTTTGATTTTTTCCTTAATCTCATTGATAAGCCATATATTATTTGGTACCATGTTATTTAGCCTTCATGAGTTTGTGTACTTTCCAGATTTCTTCTTGTTGTTGATTTCTCGTTTCATACCATTGTGATCAGAGTAGATGGTTGATATTATTTCAGTCTCCTTAAGTTTGTTGAGACTTGTTTTGTGTCCTAACATATAATCTAACCTAGAAAAAGTTCCATTTGTGCGTGAGCTGAATGTATATTTTGCTTCCTTGGGGTAAAATGATCTGAAAATATCTATTAAATCCATCTGCTCTAGTGTGCCTTTTGGACTGTTTTTTCCTTGTTGATTCTTTGCCTGGAAGATCTGTGCACTGGTGTCAATGCAGTTTTAAAGTCTCCTACTGTGAGTGTGTTACTATTGATCTCAATATATGTCATTCAATAATTGCTTTATTTAGGTTGCTGCTCCTATGTTGGACGGATATATATTTACTAAGGTATGTCCTCTTGATTTATTGATCCCTTTATCATTATATAATGCCCTTGTTATATCTTATTATAGCTTTTGTTTTAAAGACTATTTTATCTGCAATAAGTATCATTACCCAGTTCTTTTTAATTTCCATTTGCATGAAATGTCTTTTCCCATCCCTTTCCTTTCAGTCTGTGAGGGTCATTTGATTTGAAATGGGTCTCTTGTAGACAGCTTATGGATGATGGATAAGTCTTGTTTTCTTATCCATTTGGCTACCCTATGTCTTTTGTTTAGAACATTTAATTTGTTTGCATTTAAAGCGATTACTGAAAGGTACATATTTACTGCCATTTTATCATTCTTATTTATTATTTCTATTTTTTATTTTTTTACCCATTCTTTTTCTACGGAAGTCTCTTTAACAGTTCTTGTAATACTGGCTTGTTGGTGATGAATTCCTTCAGCTTTTCCCTGTCTGGGAAGCTCTTTGTCTTATGTTTCATTTGATTCAAAAGCCTTTCTAGCTAGAGTATTGGAGTTTGTAGATTCTTGTTTTTTATAACTTTGAATATTTCTTGCCAGTGGCTTCTGGCCTGCAGAGTTTCCATTGAAAAACCGGCAGACATTCATATGGGTGTACCCTTGTAAGTAAGTCACTGCCTTTCTCTTGCTGTTTTTAGGAGTCTCTTTTGGTCTTTGATTTTTGTCCTTTGAATTATGATGCGTTTTGGGTCCATTTGAATTCCTGTTGTTTGAAACTCATTGTGCTTCCTGAACTTGTACATCTAATTTGTTGGAAGGTTAGGAAAGTTTTGTCATTATTTCTTCAAATAGGTTCTGAATCCCTTGCCCTCTCTCTTCTCCATCAAGTACTCCTGTGAATGGATATTGTTGGGTTTCTTGTTGTCCCAGAGATCTCTTAAACTATCTTCATTTTTCAAAATTCTTTTTTCTTTTCGCTGTTCTGTTTGGATTCATTCTGCTACCTTGTCTTCCAGTTCACTGATTTGATCTTCTGCTTCTTCCAACAGGATTCTACTTGTGCATCATGCTAGTGTATTCTTCATTTCAATTATTGTATTCTTTGTTTCTGTCTGGTCATTTTTTATGGGTTTTTTTTTTGTCTTTCTTATTCTTTCTATGTCTCTATTGATGTTTGAATTGTGCTCATCCATTCTCCCCATGAGTTAACTGGGAAAGTTTAGAATCATTATTTTGAACTTTATATCTGGTAAGTTGTTTGCCTTCATTTCATTTAGCTTCTTTTGTGGAGTTTTTTCCTGTTGTTTCATTTGTGACATGTTTCTTTGTTTTCTCATTTTGTAAGTCTCTCTGTGTTCATTTCTGTGTGTCAGGAATATATGATTCATCTCTCGGCCTTTGCCAGATGACCTAATGTGGAAACCGTCCTGTGTGTCCCAGTGGCGCATTCTTTCTGATCCCGTCTGCCGGGGAGTTTGTATGTGATTTCTGTGTGGGTTGTGTGTGATCTTCTGTTTTTGCCTAGCCTTTAGCTCATGGGGCTACTCAGGTGTTGCTCTGTTGGGATCTGGTGCTGGCCTCTGGATGCATTGGTTTTGTGGCCCCTTGATACAGGCTCCCCAGTAGGCCAATATCAGTCACAGCTTGGAGGCTCCTCAAAAACTAAGACTTGATCTGCCATATGATCCAGCAACCTATTTACTGAGTATTTACCCCAAAGACTTGAAAACTCTTATCTCAAAAGATATTTTCTCTCCTATGTTCATCGCAGCATTATTCATGGTGGCCATAGCACTGAGGCAATCAAAGTATCCTAAGATAAATGATTGCTGAAAGAAACAGTGGTCCATATATACAATTAAATAGTACTTGGCCATGAGGGGAGATGAAATACTGCCCTTTGCGACAATAAGGATGGACCTTGTGATAATCATGCTAAGCAAAATAAGCAAGACAGAATATGTTGAAGACCACATGATATCACTTATATGTACAATATAAACCTCAAAGCTACAAATAAACAGGACAGAAAAACAGAGTCTATTGGACATGGACAAAGTCTGGTGGTTACCAGAGGGTAGATGGAAGGTGGTGGCGGGAGGTAGATGGAATATAAGGGGTCAAACATGTGATGAGAGAAAGAAATCTAACCATGTGAAGGGAACACACAATGCAATATAAATGTATATATTTTTTTACTGTTAAATTGTACACATGAAACTTACCGTATTTCATTGACCAATGTCACATGCCTCCCCAAAATTAATTAACTACTTAAAAAAAATTCTGGTAGCTCCTCTGACAAAGAGGACTCCTGACTCCATGTTGTTCCCCTTTTTGCTTCTATTGTTAGGGTCACCATATCAGTATCCACTCACCAGGAATGAGCTTTTCTGATGCTAGAGTGAAAAACTTTTCATCTTCACCAAGTATGGAAAGGTCTCCCTTTTCCAGGATTACAACTTCCTGAGAGTTATATTTGTGGAGTTATATAAGTCTTTATCAACTTCCAGTATCTTCATTCACCATTTCACTTGGATCTCCTTTTCCTTACACTACACATTTTGCTCTACTGCTTTACTTTTCTTATTGTTATGATGTAAAGTCATTATAAACCCATGGTAAGTAAACAATCCAGACATTAATTCTAATGGCAACAATATAAGCAGAGACAACATAATAAGACAGCTGGAATCCACCATAAATGGGCAAAGCTAAGCTCCAAAGAGTGCTTCAATATTCAGTTCATAAGATGCTGAAGACTGTCAGCCCAGTTGCAGAGACAATCAAACTGGCTTTTCTGGATAGTCACGGAGACTCATTGATCAGCTCTGTCACTTGAGACAGTTAGTAAAGGGAAGGAGATCTCTCTCTTTCCAGCCTGGTGGTATGAAAGCATGAAAGCAGGAAGGAGAAGTGAGGAGCGCGTGATGTGCAGGTGTTAAAGCATGAAGGTAGGCCTTAGGAAACCTAGGGGGAAATCGCAGGTGAATGTGCTCGAGGATAAGCGGCATGACCTGTCACTCAGCACGTAGACTCCCAGCACTTTTGAAGCCCGTTTCAGAGGTGGGCGAGTGATGTGGCTCAGAGACAAGAAAGTGAGAACCATATTTTTAAGTAAATCAAATGTAAAACATACACTTATGGAAAAATTGGAGCCTTGCTGAAATAGGATTGTCTAGAAAGCCAAATAGTATGGTTGACAATACCATGAGATACCAATTATGGTGTGTATAAACTTTGCTGATAGTTGATTTTTGTTTATTTCATTCATGGATTTACTTTATTACTATATGTAGAATCATGTACATTACTAGCTGCTGTCTATAGTGGCATAAGTGTCACTAAGTGCTATATGTCTTTTGCCAGCTACTAAGATCTATTCCTCACAGAAAGTAGAGTGAAAATGTGGCTAAATAGAGATGGCCACCATGTATTTGAGATTAGTTCAGGCAAGAAGCTTGAGGGGACTCTTGAAAAACAAGGCATGTAGGCTGGATCTTAAAGGCTAAGTAGGATTTTAATAGACAAAGTAGGTGGCAACAGGATGCTTAGGAAGAAACAGCACGAAGGATGACACAAAGGTGTGAAATGTGTACTCGGGTAGGAGTAGACCAGGGAAGTTGGAGGGTGGGCATGTGGAAGAGGGTTATAGAATCTATAAGCAGAAGAGCAGGGTATGGGAACCAAGTTAGACTTTTGGAACTTACTGTCTAGGCAGTGGAAGCAGTTGAAAGTTTGTGCAAGAGGACACATGATTTAGGAGAGTATACACATCAGTATGAAGGATCAATTATAGGAGAGACTGAGGGCAGTGAGATCGCTTAGGAGGTTATTGTGATAATATCCCTGATAGAGGGACTGAAAGACAACATAGGTTCAAGGAGCTGTCCACTGTGTATGGAGCTTGAGGGAGGATGCGTTTCAAACTTGATGTGCTCGTGCATCACTGGTCTTGTGAAATGGACATTCTCAATCGGGAGGTCTGAATGGACACTAGGATTCTGTGTTTCTAACAGACTGCTAGTCCATGAATAGTATTTTGAATAGCAAGGTTTGAGATAAGTCCAGAGAACCATCTTGTGGGCTGGCTCTGTGTTTCATTAAATGAGATGTTTGGATTAGGGGAAGATACAGACTCCATGACCAGAAACATTCAGTATGAGGCAGTCCAGCCAAGAGGTAGAAAAAGTGGATCGTTGTTTCAGAAACTTGACTGAAGCATGACTTAATCGGAGGTCACTACAAGAAGAAGGAAAGGAGAAAAGCACGTGGCGAAATTTCTCAGGGAGAAACATTGTAAACCAAAGGGGTCAAAGCAGAATGTGATGGGAGATGCAGAACGAAAAGGACACTTCATTCTTACTTCTTCATGGCAACAATTCATGTGCCTTTATTTATTTGTTTGTTTGTTTGTTTGTGTATATGAAGAAGAAATATTGGTCACCCAAATAACGTAACATCCTAAAGTTATAACACTCATGTTAATCGGTACCAGCGTAACTTCAGGAACATATCAAAAGTCTGCTCCTTCACAGTTGACCCCAACCTGCTGTTGATGTCATGAAAGTATATCTTTATACTCTGTGTACATCTTTATACTCTGTCCAAAAACAAACTAACAAGCATTTTTTAGGGTACATTAGTCTCTTAAATCAAGTAGAAAGAACTAGGAGAGCTACAAACCAAAGTCACACCAGTACTGGCTGTTATCACTGTCCGTGTGGAGTGTTAGTAGAGATTCTTCTTTCTCCATAAGACATTGAGTCTCTGTCCAGTGTCCTTCCGTTACCACCTGCAGGGCAGGTGTAGTGGTCAAGATCTCTCAGTGTTGGTTTATGTGGGAATGTCTTTAGGTATCCTCCATTTTCAGGTACTTTTGCCTGTGTAGGATCTTTAGTTAACAGCTTTTATCCTTCAACACTTTAAATACATCAACATGGTGCCCCCGGTCGCCACAGTTTCTGATGAGAAATCTGCTCAAACTCTTATTGGCAAAAGGATAATGAAAGCCAGTCACTCCCAGCTTTATGGATGTTAATAATATAACTTCACTTGTGAACACGGCATTTACTATAATATCATGATAACAGTTAAGTCGTAGCATCATTTTTAAGAAAAAGAAATGGAATATTTTATATGTAGACACTCTAAGGTCTAGAAAAAGACAAAACTGATTACAGATTTTCAAATTATAAATGAAAAGATCACTGAAGCATCCTACAGATTTTACTCTCTAAAAAAGTAAATATCGATCTTTCTCACATAAACAAAAGGCTCTTTGGGTCTTTTTTCATTTTATCGTATTATTATATTTTTAAGTGTAAAGGATTCTTGAGACCAGGAAGTGAGAAAAGCACTGTGGTTTACCCCTAGCTGTGATAGGTCCCTGTCTTGCTCTGAACCACTAAGACACCACTGGGATGGAATTACAAAAGTCTCCTATATAAGGCCCTGGTTGGCCTGAGGTATTCGTCGACCGAGCCCAGGAAGTTGATTTGTGGTGAGCAGTTGGGCTGGACTAGTTAGCTTATGTTCTCTTTATTTTTTTTTTTGGTTGCTGTTTTTTTTTTTATATTTCTTTGGCCTTTATTCCTACTTTTCTCATTTTTTTTGATTATTCATATTTTTTTTAGTATATTTTCTCATTCATTTTTCCTTTGTTTCCACTTTTATCTTTTTATTTTCTCATTTAGTTTGTTCTTTCCTCAAATTTCTTATTTTTGCTTTTTTTCTTTAAACATTTTATAGTTAGTGCTGTTACCGCTGTTAGTACATTTAATTCAATTAGTATTAGAATCGTTAATATAGTTATTGTTTATTTGTAGTATTATTTGCACAGTTAACAAGAATAGTTATCATTGTAGTAGTATCAGTTAGCATAGTATAGTTAGTATTGTTTATTAGCATCATTAGTAAGCATAGTTAGCATTGTTTGTATTAGCATCATTTAGCATAGCACAGTTAGTATTGTTTTTAGCATAGTAAGCATAGTTAGCAGTTAGTATCAGCATAGTCAGTAGAGTCAGTATAGTTCGCTAGCATAGTTTGCATTGATAGTTGGTATTGTGAGTGTAGACAAGGCGTCACCATGCTCCATGACCTTGCAGCCACCCTTAGTGAGGAGCAGCCCCCTGTTGTGTGCTACGAGCTCCTGCACACCATTGGCGAGGGAACCTTCGCCAAGGTGAAGTTGGCCCAGCACGTTTTGACCGGGTAGAGGTGGCTGTCAAGTCATTAATCGGCACAGGTCCTATAGACCTTTCCGAGAAATGCAGTCCATGAAAACCCCGAACCACCCCAATATCATAAAACTCTTTGAGGTGATTGACGCCGAGAACACACTCTTCATTATCATGGAGCATGTGGATGGAGGGAACCTGCCTATTTTGAGGACTATGGCGATATGACAGAGCATAAGGTCTGAGGTGTCTTCTGGCAACTGATGTCAGAGGTCCACTATTGCCACCAGAAGGGCATCATCCACAAGGACCTAAAGCCACGGAACAGTCTCCTGGATGCCAACTGGAACATCAAACTGGCAGACTTTCGGCTCAGTAACGAGTATGTTGGCCGGAACCTGACCACTTTTTGTGGCAGCCTCCATTACGTCGCCCCAGAGATTCTCCTGGGACTAAGCTATGACAGTCCCAGAGTGGACATGTGGAGCCTGGGAGTCATCCTGTTAAAAATGGTGTGTGGAAGGCTGCCAATCATTTCGGAAAACTCGTGAGAACTAGGGAGAAAAATCATCAGAGGGCAGTACTGCTTGCCCTTCTTCATCTCCTCAGATCTGGCGGACCTCATAGGGAAGTGTCTCACCGTGGACCCCTGCCACCAAGGAACACTTGACGAGCTGATGCGCCACGCATGGACTAACATGAGGTAGGAGGAACTGAGACCCTATGAGGAGCCGCCATGTGAGGAGTTAAACCCCGAGGTGGTCCATGAGATGAAAAACATGGGGTTCGAGCAAGAAAGGATCGAGGAGCCTCTCCGCGAGAAAAAGTACGATAGAACAATGGCCACGTATCTCATACTGAGCCACAAAGTGCACAAGAGGAAGGGCCGCACCATCATCGTAAAGCCCTTCCCCCACGCGGAGTCCTCCCTTGCCAGTTCTCACATGAGCCACAGCATCCGACCATCCGGCTGGGAGATCCAAGAGTTGGCAAGTCCAGCAGCCAGCCTGAACTTGAGCTCCACCATTTCTGTACCCACACCTAAGTTGGGATGAGCACTCCCTCAGTGGGACCAGAGTCAGGGTCCCCCAGTACTACCCCCAACCAGAATCAGGGGCCACCAGTCCTGAAGCTGAACTAGAGCTGGGGACTGCCACCTCCAGCCTTGTGCTCCAGCTTGGCTCATGGGACTCCGTCTCCATTCACAGCACCAGTGGCCACACAGGTAGCGGAGCCCCAGAAAGGCAGCCTGGATGTGAGACCCCACCTCTTCCTCAAGCCAGAGCCAGGGCAGTTGTGGGGTGACTAGAAGTTTCTGGCACTTTTTGCATAAAGCACCTGTGCTGTGGGTCCTCCATTAAAAGGTAGAAGTGCAAAGTGCAGCCCTTTTATAACACACACCTGACAGCAAGGCAGGGTTGCAGACAAAAACTTTGGGGGGCCCAAGCCCAGCTCCCTGCATTTTAAAGTCTGAACTCAAAATGGTGATCTCCAATGAACCTCGTGATAAGGTGCGGAGAGCAGCACTATTTCAGCTGGACTGGAGTTGGGGACCTCCAGCCCTTCCCTCCAGCCTGGCCCTTGGGGTACCATCTCCATCGATAGCACCAGCAGCAAGAGTGGAGCCCCAGAGAGGCAGCTGAAGCTGAGACCTCAACTTCTTCCTCAGTCCAGAGCAAGGCAGTCGAGGGGTGGCTAGAAGGTTCTGCCACTTTCTATTGAAGCACCTCTGTTGTGGGTCCTCCATCAGAAGGAGAAAGAAGAAAGTGCAGCCCTCATACATCAAGGCAAAGCTGTAGACAATGATTGGCGGGTAGGTTGGGGATGGTGGCAAGCCCGTCTGCCTGCACTTTAAAGGCTGAACTCAAAAAAGCTGAGCTCTAAAGAGGCTGGTGTTAACGTGTGGGAATCAGCCAGGGGCTGGACACAAACAGCTGCAGGTGGGAGCTATGCAAGTAGGACATGCTGCGTGTGAAGGACTTGGTCCACTGGATGATGAGGTGTGCAGACTGGCCCTGAGTTCTCAGCACAGGATTCACATCAGGATGGTAGGGGACATCTCTGTGGCCTTCAGAAGCACAGGACTGTTCAGCTCGGAGCACGCCCGGAGCCGCCTGGAAGACAAGAGAAGATGTCGCCCTCACTGTAGATCCACTCCTTAGCCCCTACCTGGGTGAAACGTGAGACTGGACTCTTTTTCCTGGGGCCCTTCTCCCTATCCCTGGTCCTTTCTTCCTCCATGTTTGTGGAGGGGGTGGTGGTTCTTGCTAAAGATTTTGGTTTTCCCTTAACCTGGTAAAAAAAAGTGGATTATTCCATAGAGATGTATCAGATACTGTTTTGAAATCTCCTTGCAGAGAATTGGGGTTGTGTATCCCCCGGTTTGAGAAGCATGTAGTGATGTAGTGTGGGGACTTAATTAGAACTAATGGAAACATGACTGAAGAGAATGATGCCGTCAGTTACCAGTACGAATGAATGTGGTTCCAAGGGGAGAAGGCCTGTGAGCCATCCTGCAAGGCAGAAAGGCAGAGATTGTGTGACCTTCCTACGCTATTACTTCACGTTTTCAGAGGGAAGGAAGGGAACTTTAGTCCTGTGGACTCCGTTAGTTCAGGCTACAAGGTCCATAATAGGATAGCAAAGTCCCGTGACCAGCCTGTTTGAGGCATCAGGAAAGTGGCGGGGTTGTGGGCCAAAGTGGCTTGGCGGTCACTTACCTGTGCAGCTGAGTGTCCTCATGATGAGGCAGGAGCTGGGCCCTCCCCTTGGCACCTTGCAAAGGGGCCCTGATGTGTCAGTTTGACCTGGAAATGGAGAGGAAACATGGAGGCAGACGTGAGTTGTGGTGTGAGGTGCATACTGTACCGAGGTGGGTGGTGAGGCAGGGGAAGGTGTATTGGACTAGCACCCCAATCACAGACTGACATCAAAAGACAGCTGAGTCACATGAGACAAAATAGGAAAGCCTCTAGCTGAATACGGATTATTCATTGATGTAGCACGGCACTGAGCGTTTGCACGGTCTTATGAGATGTGTTTGCAGATGGTACGGTATACCACACGGACTCCTTTGGGACTGAAGCGCTCTCTCCCAGATGCTGGGAAAGTTGGCTGTGATGTTTCACTCAGGTTCTTTGCCTGGAATTGCCTCCCTCAGAAGAGAGTGGTGTCACCCAAGTTTATCCTCCCTCTCTAGAGGCAGCCAGCCTAAGGACAATACCCGACCCATGCGGGGATATAAAGGCTGTCGCCATTCTCAAAGCACAGCTCTCTGCAGGCACATTCAGCTCAAGGAAACTCATGGGGATCAGCTGACATCCTAGCTGAAACCACATGACAGTCCAACTCCTTCTGCCCGAACCCATTTCCTTCCCTCCCTCACGGCTGTTGTTCTGAGAGAGTTCCCTAGTACAATTTC
>BNJM01000769.1:293138-360458 GCA_015472975.1 Rousettus leschenaultii | reverse complement strand
TAGGCAGGAGAAGAAATGAGTGCTATCTGTAATGAGCAAGTGTTGACTTCTGAGAATGTGAAAAAAAGGTCCTGACGTGGGGAAGACCCAGAGTGAGACGAGAGGGGGCCAGGGGCCAAGGGGACGGCTTCGGACTGTTGAGGGAGATGCTTTGGTAGTTAGGAAAATCTGATAAAGTCTGAACTCAGCAATCGTTGCTGGTTGTTGGGTTTTTCTTTTTAAAATAATTGTGTGTGTGTGTGTGTGTGTTTGTGTGTGTGTGATAAGTGATAAGTGATATAAATGTGGATGTTCTGAATGATCTGTTTTCTCTGGGGACATGTCTAGGAACTCAAGATAGGAACATATCTAGAATCATGGGAAAGGAATTCCATTTCTACAGCTCAGAGCCACATGTTCAACCTTCATTTCTGCACTAGTGGACCATTATGAAATTTGGTAACTGAAAACATAATAATAATAATATCATCATCATCATCATCATCATCATCATCAACATCATAGCTAAACTTAAGTAGAAAATAAAGTCAAGAAAAGAAAACCAAAAAGGAAAAAAATTTTGAATCTATAAAACAGATCTAGCTCTGTAGGCATGAAAAGCTGCACATATAAAAATTGTTATTTTTTAAGACTTGGCCATGATTTAAAAAGAAAAAAAAACTTATCATGATAAATAATGGAAAAATAATATTAATAATTTTAATTTATGGTTAATTTTTGCACATTTACAATTTGCCTCTAAGCATATGCATGTAAATTCCTTTTCGGAGTTTTCACATGGTATAAAGCTCAATTTGAAAATACTAGTACTTCTGATTTTCAAGCTTAATACTGTTTCCCATTTAGAGGTCATACATGTTTTTTTTATTGAGGTAAATGTATTTGATAAGGATATGATATGTAAATATTTTCAGTGTTCAAATAATTATATTTATTTCTTGACCCAGCAAGCAATTCTTTAGAAAATAGCTCCAATGTGAACTACAATGAAAAGCACAGATTGACTGATGGTAGATAATAGCATTTTGAATCTTGTTTTCTCTTAATAGTTTGAGCTCATCAGTGAAGTTTAGGTTATAATCATGTTTACAGGTTTTCTTCCCTTGATTCAATTCAATAAAAACAGAAAAATGTGTTTCAGATTGATTCCTGAACGATCTGAAATGTTCTGCTAAGGATTGGAAAATGAATATATCTCTTAGTAACCTGAGATTTGATCTCATTTGCGAGGCTCTTATGCTGCCATTTGAATAGAATCTTTCACTTTTGGTGAGATGGAAAATAAACGAGATGAAAGAAAGTAATATGAAGAGCATAACCCTTATATTGTTATAGTACATTGTTTCAAGGAGACATTGAAAAATGAATTTTAGAGTCTGAATTTTTCTTCTTTAATAAAATTAAAATAACTCACTCAGTTATTCATTCTAATAGAATTTAATAAAATAACATTAAATGAATAGAAGTTAATAGAAATGTTAGAGGGTTATTACATCAAAGTACTTCCAATGGCACACAAATTAATTACAGTTCTTATTTACTATTTTATTATAAAATTCAGAATAAAGGAAAATAAATCATTGTTGTTGTAGATGAAGCATTTAGTATTCACTCCAGTAGTGTCCACTCACCTAGTACATGCCATGTGCCTGACATGCTATGTTTCTGCTGCTTGCTCTCTCCAGTTCTTTTTGATGTAATGTTTAATATATTTTCCTGGTGAGAATCTCTGCCAGACTGAACCACTGTATCATTTGGATTACTCTATGCCTTTTTAAAAAGCTTTTTGTTTCTTCGTTTCTGTTTCTAAGTTATAGGGGAAATGGATAGAATGAAAAAAGAATGAATCTTTTTTTTCTATTGCAAATGAGTACTTTAAAAAAAAAAGGTTGTTAGGGTAAAGGAGACAATATATCCATGAATGGGATATTATGCAAGAACTTCAAACTATGATTTGAAAGAATATTTGACGACATTAAAACATGATCAGGTACAAATATCAGAGTGTGAAACTACACATAATATGATACCAATACTATCAGGTTGCTAGATGAGTAGATGTTGTGTCAGAAAGACAGGAACAACATGTTAGTGGCTGCCATGTCTGAGCGGGACTGTGAGTGATTTATTTTCTTATTTATATTATCTATTTCAAAATAGTTAATAGCAAATATTTTCTGATTTTACAAGCAATGAATATTTATTAAAATAAATAAAAAGTAAAGAGCGGGAGAAAATTCACTCAAAAATTTTAAAAAATAATTGTTTAAAGTTATTTTTAAACTCCCACAAAGAAAGTAAATTACAAGATTTCTATTAATAGCATGTGTTTATCATGATACTTTTATTATTTTAAAATGGACTCAAGGAAGGAGAATTTAAAGGATGAACACACATTAAGCAGCATTTATTATAGACGATACTTTGATACCTCAAACTGTGGCCCCTGGGCCAATAACATCAACAATTCTTGGAAACTCTTTACAAAAGCACATTCGTGGGCCCCACACCAGACCTGTTCAACTAAAACTCTGGAAGTGGGGTCCAGTGATGAGTGTTTTGACAAGCCCTCGAGATGATTCTAAGGCAGATTTAAGTTTGAGAAATGCTGCTTTAGAGGTTTGAGTTCTGAGACTGGGCTAGAACTATTTCTCAAAAATTTTATCCCAGAAAATTCCATTTCATTTTTCTCTTTCTTTCTCTTTGTCTCATTTCTTCCTATCCTTCTCTATCTCTGTTTTTCTATCTCTCTGCCTCCCTATTATTTATCCTTTTAGGTTTTGTTACATATTTTTATTTATTAATATTTTTACCTTGTGTCCCAAAAATATTTGAAGCAGCTTAGTGGTACATATACAACAGCAATATAATAACAACAGCAAACACTCATTTAGCGCTATCTATTTTTCGGGTACTGTTCTAAGTACTTTATACATAGTATCTCGTTTAATTTAATTTTTATTAACCCTATAAGGCAGTTGTTGTTGTTGTTGTTGTTGTTGTTGTTGTTGTAGTTCTTCTTCTTCTTCTTCTTCTTCTTCTTCTTCTTCTTCTTCTTCTCTTCTTCTTCTTCTTCTTCTTCTTCTTCCTCTTCCTCTTCCTCTTCCTCTTCCTCTCCTCCTCCTCCTCCTCCCTCNNCATTCTCCCCCCTCTCCTTCTCCTCCCTCTCCTTCTTCTCTCCTCCCTCCTCCCTTTTCCTCCCTCCTCCCTTCTTCTCCTTTCTTCCCCATTTTACAGACAAGGAAGCTAAAGCACAAAGACTAAATAAAATGCTCCCGGGCATACAATCAGTAATTGATGGTATCCAAGTAACCTGATTCTAAAGTCTGAACCCTCAAACAGTTCACTGTGCTGCTTCTTTTAAAAATAAAAAGTGAAGAAGGAATTAGGGACGTTTGGAAAATAAAGGGACAAGATGAATACACATCTATTTTGCCAATTTTTATATAATCAGTAACCATGGCCCATGGATTTGCCTCTAGCTCCAGCAGAGAGTGGAAAAGGACGTGCTATAAAATTTACAATCACCAAAATATGGAAACGATGGAGTCTTGAGAGAAACACCTCAAGTCCGTCCGCATCCTCAGGAGTATGCCCTTGTGATTTTCACTTTGTTTATTCACGTTGCATTTGTTTATATAATAACTATTTCTTGAGTACATTCTATTTGTTCAGTGCTGTGCCGGTTGCTGGAGATAGAAAGCATAAAACATAATCCATGCCTTAGTGCTAACCAGGACTGATGGGCAGGGCACAGTGGTATGTCTTCCTCGGCTTTCCCCCACTTCCTCCAGGAGGGATCAGGAGAAGGACACAGTGACAGGCAGGAGCAGGCTTGGAACAAGGTTCTGCTGAGAGAGGAGACTTGGAGGAGGATCAGAAAACACTAAAACGAAAACATTATTAACTGATAGTGCCCGGTCTGTTTATTCCGTGTTGACATCTTTCTCTGTAATATGCAATCTGAGGCCACCCCTGGACAAACAAAACCCTTAGCTTTGAGAGGTTTCTTGGTTCTTTGGAGACTATGTGACTACACAGATAAATGGCAAAAGAATTGTAGGAGGAGGTAAAGCTAGCTGGTTTCAGCAAAGTTCTGGGGTGTGTGTGTGTGTGTGTGTGTGTGTGTGTGTACATATATGCATCTTATGACTAAGGAGTATTGGCTACTATGTCAGAAATCAACCTTTCTCCCTTTGTAAATAATCCCTAAAAGATGCACAAAAACTTTTCAAAATAGTTATTTCTCTTCTTTTCCCTGTCCAGATTGATCTTATAAATGAAATGCAGACAAAATTATTTGTCCCATTGCCTATGGCTCCTGCCCATCTATCATGGCCTGATTTCCTGCCTTCTTTGGCCCTGAATCCAGGGGGATAGGGTACCTCAGATTATAAGACTTGGGCTTAAAGGCAAAGACATAAGTGGCTTGGACCAACTGGATCTTTTGCTTGTGTTTTTAAGTGAAAATCATATCAAGAGTATGAGTGTTGGTTATAATTGTGTTTAATATTTTGAAATACACTATAGTTAATTGACCACATGATCATTGAGCATCAGTGAAATGACTTGTGAAGCCAGCCTCTCATAGATCCAATTCCCTGATCACAATGCGGAACACAAACTGACCACCCAGGGGCATCCCCCCTGAAGCCATCACCAAAAGTCTTAGAGAAATGAGATGAAAAAGCAAGAGGAGAGAGAGTTTGAGCACAATTTGCACAGAGTTTGGAAGGTGGTGGCAATGACAGGAGCCAGAGAATATTATTGAGCCGCTTTGTGTTTCATTTTTAATGTGAAATAATGGATCGCATAGTGAACTTTTTGGAACTGCTTTTGATTAGAAAGAAGAGCGAAGTTGTTTAGAAGTCTTGCTACAGTGCTCGAATTGTTTAATAGCCTTTCACACATTTAGTGGGGGGATCGAAAGAAGTGCTGAGGAATAAGCATAATGGTCTTAGGCTTTTTCACCCAGAGAGCAGTGATGAAAGTCATTTTTTCCCAAAGAGTTTTCATGGAATTTTGAGTTTCCTGAGCAAGGCTGCTCCTCTGACTTCTCTCCATCTTCTTCCCGTCTCGCAGTCCCAGCAGAAGTGCATCGCGGTCTTTGCCCTGGTCTGCTGCTTTGCCATTCTCATCGCATTGATATTTTCGGCTGTGGACAACATGTGAGAGGATGAGGATGGACTCTCAGAAAAAAAATGTCAAAATAAATGTCAGTAAGAGGTAACAAACAAAAATTCTCTTTTAGGGGGTAGACAAGAAAGCAAGAGGGCCCAGGACAGTGGAGAGAAAAATGTCATAGCCACATGCGGCCATCTGCCTTCCCCTTGGGTTAAGCCGAGGCCTTATGCTCAGTCACTAAAAGGCTTTATTTTAAAACCAAGGAAATAAAAATGAGTAAGGTTTAACTTACTTTACAATTTGGCATGTTCTGTACAGACGGATGGTGGACAAGATGCAGTTTTGTACAGTCTACATTTCTGGAGGCCTGTGTGTATGAGTTTGGTCTGTTCTGTGAGAAAGCTGGCAAAAAAGAGGATCCCCAGTGGACAGGGGACCCTGTGCTGGTCACATCGGCTATATCAAATGGAAGTTAAAAGCACCCATCTCAGGAAAAACTCCAACTTAAACTTAGGGATTAAATAAATAAGCATGTCCGTGAGAACACACAAGCCTCCCCAGTTTTTCCTAGTGTAGCATCAGGTCGTTATTGATCTAGAAAAGACAACGGCGTTACCATTGTATTTCTGGATTACGTCTTTGCAGTTTCATTAAATCACATCTCCCCGGGGCCAATCCCGATGACGGCAGAGCTGTCAGAGCATGGCGCCATCCCATAAATCTCCTCATGCTGCCCTTCCCCGAGCTGCGGCTTTTCCTTTGAGTCCATGGGGAGGGTATAGAAAAGTACCAAGAGGGGGCACATAGATAAGGGGGCTAGTTTTATGTACGTGTTGCTGCAAAGCTGAAGTCAGAACACAAAACTACAACAGTTATTATTAATTATAGCTAGCTTACAGTAAGTTTTAATTAAAATTTTTAGGCATCGGTCTAAGCGCCTGTCTTTTTTAGCTTAAAATCAACAAGCTATAGTGTGTTTGTAGTTTTAGCCTGGATATTTTGCCTGGTACAAAAAATGTCTGGAAAAAGACAGTTGAAGTTTGTTTTCTTTTCAACACATGATACATTATAGTAGAGTTACCAGGCAACAGTATTATGTACAGAACAAAGGATCCAAGAGAGATATCTGTACATGTTCAAAAGGTGTTTCTAAGTGTATTTACTCCCCAGACTAAATTTGGGAGGAACGTTGTATTGGGATTGTTGGGGAAGCAGTAGAACAGCAGGTTGTCACCCTCATCTCCCCACCCCGCCCCCACACACTCCATCTGCACCACTACCTTGTGTTAATCTTACTGCACAACAAATGCAAACATTCTGAGGACAAGAGGCCAGTGACTCATGCAGTGGAGGTGCTCTGCCCCTCTCTGTCACCTCAGCCTATAATGAAGACTGCTGGGTGCTTTAAACGGCAAACCCCAGCTTCTAGGAAGCAAAGTTTTAAAGGTCAAACTATAACAACTTCCTTAAGACAAAACCCCCAGCACCTTTTAATGCACATGACCAGATGTCAGTGGTAGTTTTCAACAAAAACTAGGGAGCCTTGGCATTATGTGCATGGAGAAAGCTATAATTTAATTTTTACTTTTAACTCATACAACTGGGTTTTGGGTCTGGTTATTCTTCTGTCTTAATCAGTACCTAAATCCTGATGACTCAGCATTGAGTTTCCCTCCATCTAGAACATATTCTTCCAATTACCAACCGTCTGCCTGCTGCCTTTTCCCTGGGGAGCTGGAAACGCGCCCTGGCTCCTAGGCGCCCCTGCATGCAGCCGTCTTTTCTAGAACTCTCAGCCACTCCAGATCACCCTCTCTCCTGCAGCCTCTTCCCTCGTGTCCTTGGTGTCTGTTCTCCTACATTCCCAGCCATACAGCAAGCACTTACTGTATGCACCTCATCCCGAGAACCTTCTGCTTGTTCTCTCTCCAACATGCAGGATCGGGGTTGGGCAACTGTGAGTCCTCGTACCCCGATCCAGTCCCTGTCTCCACTGGAACAAACCTTGGTAACTCTAAAATCTACTTCCTGACATCCTAGCCTTCCTGTTTTTAGCCACCTTGAGGCAGTATGTGTAATATCTGCTTTGCCTGTGCTCCTGCCAACTACGTCTCTTCCGGGTCAGCCTAGCGCAGCGAACAACTGTAGTCTTTGAATCAGAACAAGCTGGGTTCACACCTACACCCTATTGTTCACTAACTCTGCAAACGTGGGCAACACGTTAATTTAATCATTTAATTCACCCCCCCTTTTTTGCGGAGCACCGAAGGTCCAAGCGAGGAGTTATGAGATAGTCGTGGCAATGCTCTGGTCAGAACTACCGGGTGTCAGGGTAAGGGGAGTGCCCTGACATCTTGAAAAGAGTAAACTCGACCTTGGATGTAGTTCTTCCCCAATGAGTTATGAAGATTATTTTAATTCTATTCCCCTTAAAAATGATAGACTAAAAATCTGTCTCATGAGGTTCGTGAGACTTTAGTAAATTGCAGAAACTTTTATCAAAGTATCAAGAAACTCCTGACAAGCAATATGTATTAACCTTCCCGTGCCTTTCAGAGTCAGAAATTCACTTCCTCTCTTCACAACTAACTTCCTATTCCTCCCACTTCCTCATTTATCCTGAATCTCCTTTTTATCCTGATTTTAGTGAGCAGAATAAACAAAGACCAGACGTGGAACGAGCAGGCCATTTATACAGCACTTGCTACAACAGGGCAGTCCACCACCATCGCTGTGTTGGACAGAGACTCAAAGGCAGGCAGCAGAGTGGGAAAGCCTCATGGTCGAAAGGCGAGCTTCGGTGAGCTCCAACGGGAGGCTGCTGGCCTGGGCAGGCTGGAGGCCAGCCAGCTCACAGCAGAGCATGCTGGGTGATTGGCTAGGAGTACATATTTCGCCACCTAGCTTGGTCCTAAGTTGGAACTGTGGACAACAATTAGGGAATCTGGCAGTTTTTGGTCAAGTTCTGACCATTTTGGTTGTGCACATTATTGCTTAGTTTCCGAGATTATCACACCTGACTTCCTTTAAATGTGACTTAGAGCAGATCAGCTCTGGGCAGGTTACTGTGCTTAAGAGGTTGGTTTCCTAGGCGGGTTGTTGTAGGTGGTGGTTCAGTGTTCTGTTTTTTATATACGTGGTCTGGCCATTGTCCATTTGAATATTCGGTCTCCCAGGTCCTTGGACCTCCTTCTGTGCCACCAGACCCTTCTGTTTTAATTTTAAATCTGTTTTCATTTTCCTGTTATCCATTTGCTAGTCCACGATGCTTCTTCTTGCGGCACCCTAAAACCTTCACTTGCCTCCTTGGGTCTTTTGGCTCAACCACACTGCCAGTTCATACACTGGTTGACTCCTGCTTGCACCATCCTGTCCCCTGGGCAGCCTGGCTATTGCTCCCATCCCTCAGCCGGCAGAGGAGAACGCGTTGGCTGATCTTTGGATCCAGGCAGCGGCACCTCTGGTAAAAGAGAGGAGACGATTTGGGGGTGCACTCACCAAGTACCCTGGCGCCGATATAGACCAGGGTGGAAACCACCCATCTGCAGATGTCCTTGAGCAGGCAAGTCCCAGATGGGCCTTCTGTGTGAATTCCTTGCTCTCATCCCTCATCCCATCTCTGGCTCTGACTTCCCCAGACTCTGCCTTAAGGAAGTTCTCACCAGATCACATGCTGCTCAGCTTCCAACTACCATTCACTTCACTCACAATTTTCTCTTCATGCTTTTCTCCTTAAGGTGTTGCTCGGTTCAATCTTTGCTAAATCTTATTGCTTGATGGTTAAACTCCCGCTGTGTGTGTAGCTCTCCTCATTCTACCCTGTCCGTGGGTCCTCACTGTTTTGATAGCCTCTTCCCAAGGTCTCCTCATCCAGTGCACTCTTTTGTAAATATATTGCTTTAATTCGTTTTCTTTCTACTGACCAGCCTAGACCTAATTAGGCTCCCATTGGTGGACTCGTTTCCTGAATCACACTGTCTGCTGGTGTTTCCCCAGCTTTGATATGTCTTTCTGAAAAATGCAGTTCCCTATAAATCTTCCTATTTATAAATTTGTGTCTCATTTATTTTTATTTATTATCTCTATTCCATCACTTGGCTGCTATAATACTGTATTTACAGTAGAATGATACTGTTGATCATAATTTTCCCATGAATCTATAAAATAAAAACTGCTCTAAACTTATCATCCGAACTGCCTTGTGACCAGCTTTGGTTGTGACACTCAGAAACATGATCTTCTGATCTGAGTAAACGACTTTGACCTATTTCTTTGTCTCTTTGTGTTGAATTCCCGTGTACTTTCCATCAGTTCCCAGTGTGCTTTTAATTGGTGATTCAGTTTATATCCATGTCACTTGACTACCTGAGAGGGTGAAAGGCAAGTTTTGTAGTTTCCACTAGGAAACTATCTCACTGGGCTCTGGGGCGTCTCTGGAGAGTAAAGAATGGCTTATCCCACCAGTTTAGATTGCATATGTGCTGTGACCTGGCTGGTGCACTAAATTATCATTTTATACCATTGCAAGAGGTCACTGTGGACAGTGAAGTTTCCCACATGTCGCATCCCCAGGGAGCAGTCGGAACACTGGAACTTACCTCCAGGTGCTGCTCAGGTGCAGAACACCTGCTCACAGTGGAACGCCCACCTTTTCAGTTGAGAGGCTCCCATTTTGTGTGTCAGCTACATCTGCCTCACCTTTCCTGGAGAGATCCTACCTCAGTCTTTGGGGTTATTGGTCACCCACTTATTAGACACACTACCAGCCACTTACTAGAAAGGACCATTCTTGATCATGTCTCCCTGATAAATGACACAGAACCAGTCTGTGCCTTGCTCCTCTTCTACCTCAGACCCAATTTCCATAACAACGTGACAATTAATTTCTGCAGATCCTCAGAAAACAATCCGAGTAAACATAAAATTTTGAGTGGGTTATCACTGCCTTGTTATTAGTGGACGCCTGCCGCCTGTTCTCCCAGGTGGTTTGGAAGCCCCTGCTCTTGTTCCTCACCCTCCTGAATCTGCCCCTAGGTCTGGAGTCTACTGGCCTATTTCTGCTCACTGTGGCCCACAAATCTGCATATTCCCTTTAACTTACATCCACTTGGTCTGAAGCATGACATGAATGGACCAACTCAGTTTACATACATGATCGCTCCTATTCCAGAACCCAGGAATTTTCTTTCATCCTAAAGTAAATGAACTTGAGTCTGTACAGAATGGGACCCAGGTGATAGTTCAGGCTGGGTAACTTATGTTTAAGTTACCATAGTGGTTCTCCAATAAGGGGTGGTCTACACCCCTAAGATTTGGCCACAGAAAGTATAGCAAGCACCAGATTCACTTTGCAAGAGGCCACCCTTACACATGCACACTTCACATAAACTTTATAAAATTTTCCAATTTCTGTAGGAAAAAGCTGACTTCTCTACTTTGTATTTTTCACATACTTTTTTGGCTCTTCCTCTGATCCATTATTGCCTTACTTACAGTAATAATCTGTATCTATAGATGAAATTAATATCAAGAGACCTCTTTATGCTTTGACAGTGACCTAGGGCTATCTTAACAGACTCACCTTGCTGCGATGGAATTTAAACTTTGTTTTCCCTTTTGGTGCCTGAATTATTACTTGGCTAGAGTGAGCCATCCTTTGCTCTTTAGAGCAGCCTTGCTTCCTGCCACAACAAGCCATGCTAGTGCCATTTTGAATTTTCTAGCTCTGAGACATGGTATTACCTGCTCTCCAATGAGCCCTGCCTGGTTCCTTTTCAGAAGAATGCTTAAAACCAAAATCCTAAGTTCCAACAGTGTCATTAGATTGACCCCCAGGGTATTGATAGATACAATGACACCAGAGGAAGGGCTCTTTTAATTACTTTTTTGACTGAGCAGTATCTCTACTTCTCTCTTCCCCTTCCTCCCTTTCATATCCAAGGCATAAGAACATGGCTGTAGAGCCAAATTACCTGGGTTTCAATCTGGCCGAACTGGTTGGGAGATTTAAGATCTTGGGCAAGTTTCTTGATTTTATTGTGCTACATTTTGTTTTTTCATTTGTATAATGAATACAGTTATAATGTTTTACTTAAAAGCTTTCTGTAAAGACTAAATATGTTAATGCACATACCTTTAATACCATAACATCTGTCATACAATAATCATCAATTAAAGTTGGTTACTATTCTTTTTATTAAAGGACAACAAAAGTTACTGCAGGTATTTGCAGTTCTCTTTTAAGTTCCACATTACTTTGTTTCAAAATAAGGAAGAGCTTATATTTCATTTTTCATCCCCCTTTTAATCTACAGGGTTTTCCTCTTATCTACATTAACGCCAATCCACCATGCTTTGTATTGACAAACCCAATCATGTTTTTAAATTACAGTGTTGCTCCCAAATTCAGAACAGTCCATTTGGTTGTTGGCTCCATGTTTGACATCTATTTCATGTTTCAGAATAATAACTTTGAACTGTGAGTCTAAAAGATATGGCTGCAAGTATTAAAATATTCTGCAATTAAACTTCAAATCTGAAGCTAGTTTTCAGATATTTCTCACACTTGATGTAACAGTGTGTTTAGAGCACTTAACTTGGGTGCAGGAGACCAGGGCTTGGCCCTATTTCTGCCTCTTCAAGTTAGATCACTAGACAAAGGCTCAGTATCCCATTTTAAAATTGATTATGGCTCTCCTTCTGTGATGTAGTAAGACAAAAATATTGTTGTGGGCCACAAAGTGATGGTTTGGTCAATGATAGACTATATATATGACGGCTGTCCCATAAGATTATAAAGGAACTGAAACATTTCCCGTCATCTAATGATGTTACAGCCATCATATCTTCCTGTCACAACATATTACTCAAAACGTGTGTGGCAGTGCTGGTGTGAACAAGCCTTCTGCACTGCCAGTTTCATAAAAGCACAGCACATACTATCATGTACAGTGTTGTGTTGTGTTCAAATCTAAGACCCAAAGATTTAATTGAGATTAATTATGAGCCTTTATTAGCCAGTTGGAGACTGACTCTCCCCACTAGAGAATCAGCCCTGAGCTTTCGGAGGAGGCAGCTTATAAAGCCTAAAACCACATCAAACATGCAAGCAGGTTTACAGAAGCAGAAGTTAGCCATTAGTATATCTTTGCACAGGACATCTCCTAGAACTACACCCTAGTTATATGTTAAGCAGATTGTAGAAGCAGAAGTTGGCTATTATCGTCTGGTGCAAAACTGTTGTTTCTGGGGGACTTGTAAATCTTATAGCAAACAGGGCCTGGTAGACAGTTCTGTTATCTGCATCCTGGCGGTGATGTTGTTTTGTTTTTCTTCTTCTTCTTCTTCTTGGGAGCTGGTGCCTGAAGATATCACTACCCCTGTCTTGCCCCAGTGACTAATTTGCTGGAGAATTTTTTACTTTTATATTCCCCACTGGTTTTCAAAGGGAATTTAAATCATTGAATCGTCAGCCTGGAGCAGTGGGCAGTGAGCTTTGAGAACCATGAGTTTCACTGCCTGTACCCTTTTTTTGACATATGTAGTTAACCAATTAATTATGCAAGGTCCAAATAATAACCCTAGAAATGCTAATATTAGGGGTCCTGCAATAGAGGAAAGCAGAGTAGTCAACCACGGGGACCAGTTAACACGTTTTCATACCAAGATTCTGTTCCCTGGTGTTGTTCTTCTCTGTTGCTGAGCTGTCATCTGACTGAAACCTCTAATAAAGCCTGAATGGTTAGCATAAGAACAGCAAGTTTTACCTAAAGCTATACAATGAAAGTAAGATCTAGGCTCTATAAACATATTAGTCTTACATGTATGAATTAATACACAAGATTCTTAGTTCACTTTACAAATTCTGAAACTAAGCTGTTCAAAAGGTAAATTCTGAAACTATGGTTAATGCAGTAAATGAATATGTAAAAAAAAACCCTTTATCTAAATATTTACATTTAAAAAGACATTTAAAACCAGGAAGGGTCTTTCTCAGTGAGGCTCAGGCGAGGCAGGTTGTGGCTGGGTGAGACTGAGTTGGGACTCTGGTTGCAGAGACTAACTGGTGAGTTTTTCCCCACACTAGGTGGAGAGCCCATAAGGACTTAAGAAGGGAGAAATTAGGATTTCTGTGAGCCTTTTTCCTAGGTTGGGGAGAAGTGGAGGAAGTCTTTCAAACATAATTTCATTAGGCGTGATCCCTTTACAGCAGGGGGTGCATTATGCCCTTAACAGAGTGGAGGGAAGGAGGCTTACCCAGTTTTCACCAGTTTCTAATTCGAACTTGGTTAAAATTTCTTTCAGGGTCTTATTTATCCTTTCTACCTGTCCTGAGCTCTGAGGCCTGTACATGCAATGTAACTTCTAATTAATTCTTAGAACACTGGCTAAAGATTGACTGGTCTGGGTGATGAATGCTGGGTCATTATTGGCCCCCAGTGTTATGGGCAGGCCAAAAAGAGGCATTATTTCTGAGACTAATTTCTTTGCTACTACCTGAGCTGTCTCCTGCTTGGTGGGGAAGGCTTCAGTCCATCCTGAAGAGGTGTCAATGAACACAAGCAAGTACTTGAATCCGAAGGTACCCGGGCTGACCTCAGTGAAATCTAACTCCTAATGTTCCCCCAGTGTGTGTCCACCAAGTTTTGTCCATTGTCGTACTCCCTTGGAGGGTCCTGGATTCACTTGTGCACAGATGTGACACTGGGCCAATACCTGCTTGACCATTCGTTGCAGCCCCGGAATGTAATAGCCTCTTTTCAACAGTTTAATCAACTTGGTCTCTCCCAAGTGATTTCTCTGGTGAACCTGGGTTATGAGGTCTCGGCTCAAGGCCTCAGGTACCACAATGTGGCTGTCCGGGAGCCCAACACACCTAGCAGATTCCTCATTTCTTATCAGCTTATTGCATAGTTCAACTTCTTCAGGAGTGTAGGTAGTGGTGTCTGGTAGCACCCTGGGTAGTAGGGCCAGCAGAATGTCAATTTGCCCCACTGGTTTTTGGGCAGGTTCCTTTGCGGTTCATTCGGCAAAAGGTTGTCCCGTGCTATCTCAGACTCAGTTTTCTGGTGACCTTGGCAGTGTATTATGGCTATTTTCTTAGGTAGCCAGATGGCTTCAAGGAGAGCTAGGATCTTTTCTCTGTTCCTAATTCCCTTCCCCACTGAGGTAAGTAATCTTTTCTCTTTATATAGTGTCTCATGCATATGTGCAGTAGCAAAAGCATACCTACTGTCTGTATAGATGTTGACTGTCTTCTCCTTACCCCATTGCAGTGCTTGGGCCACAGCGATGAGTTTGGCTTGCTGAGCTGATGTTCCGTGGCTCAGGGCCTGAACCCAGATGACAGTCCCTCTGGTAGCTACTGCCGCCCCAGCATACCTGACTCCATCTTCTGAGATGAAGCTGCCCCCATCAGTGTACAGGGTGGCATCCAGTTGTGGCCACGGGATGTCAGTCAGGTCTGGTCTGAGGCAGGTGATGTTATCCAAGAACTCAAGACAATCATGTAATGGCTGTTGAGGGTCATCATCAGGCAAAAGGATGACTGGGTTAAGAGCAGAAGTTTTCAAGAATTGTACTTATGGGGGGTTAAGGAGAAGAACCTGGTATTGGAAATCCAATGATCAGGGGGACTGCAGAGCATGGCTTCCACTGTATGGGGGGCTATAATCTGGACAGTCTGTCTTAAAGTCATTTTCAGTACTTTTTTTTTTTTTTGGTGAGGATGGTCGTGGCCGCAATAGCTCGCAAGCAATTAGACCATCCTGCTGCAACATAGTCCAGTCTTTTGGAGAGGTATGCAACAGGTCTCTTCGATGGTCCTAGAGTCTGGGTGATATTAACTTTATCCCAGTTGTTGAAGATGCACAGGGCTACCTCATCTAGCTCAGTCGAATTCTTGTCTTTAAACCTTTCTATCCTTTGTTAATTTTTTTCTTAATATCTAGGGCCAACTGACTGACAAAAGCAAGGTTTATTATTTGGGTCCTCTTGGTCAATAGGGGTGTATAACCGGTAAGACTCTAAGAGTCGGTCTAGAAACGCTGCCAGTTATTCATCCTTGGCCTGGATGAATTTGCTTACCTTAGAAAGGTTAGTATGCTTTCTGGCAGCAGACCGGAGGCCCTGGAGCAGAAGCTGGCGATACCGATCGAGAGCCTCCTTACCTTGTTCAGTGTTGGGGTCCTAAGGTGGACAGGTATTTGGGAACACATGTTGAATATGAGCCGGGTCTGCAGTGGGTTGCCCATTTAGGTCATGCACAGTCTTGGCAGCCTCTCAGAGAATCTGTTCTCGTTCCTTTGAGGCAAAAAGGACCTGGAGAAGCTGCTGACAGTCATCCCAGGTAGGCTGATGGGCAAAGAAAATAGTCTCTAAAGGAGAGATTAGTCCCTGTTGTTTCTCTGAGAAAGAAGGGTTTTGATGTTTCCAGTGATACAGATCTTTCCTGTTATCTGAAATTTTAATTTTAATATCAAGACCAGGTGTTCACACAAACCATATCTATCTAATTATTGTAACAGTTTTGCTGTCATGGCCCAATTTAGAGCCATGCCCTTTGCTTCTCCATAAGCCCTTTGTTTTTGAATAGTCAGGTCTATTCTTGATATTTATGACATACAACAATTTATAATAACTGAAATTATGACTAATACCATTATACAAGGACCTGTGAATAGTAAAGATAGTGACAAATTTTTAGGAACTTTATACAATTTCTGAAATGCTTGTATTAGTAACATGTATTCATAAAAATGTAACCTAAAGAAGGTTAAGCATCACTTATTACTTGACAATGCTTCCCATATAATGTAATATATTAAATGGATTGAATTAGCTTAACATTTACTCTTTAACAAAGTGACAAAACCAAACCTTTGAGATTTCCTAGGTGCCTTCTGGGAAGTCTCAAAAGTTATTTTGAGATAAAACAAAAGATCTCGCTTAGATTTTATGTTGGGAAATTTGTCATAATGTCACAAGGTTTAATCACCTGATTATATAGGATCACAGGTCACTAGGAAATAATACTTAGTGATCTATTTAACTAAAGTAATAATAAAAGATTTCAAAGGCAAATATGACTATATAAAACATCTTAGCACTTTTAATGTTAAGAAGACTCTTTTTTAAAATAATCGAAGACATAATAAAGATTATAAAGCACAATAAATTATTTTGATAAGATTAGGATCTTTGTTTTCTTAAGTGTATTGCTCACAGGTAAAGAAAAATCTTTTACAATCTCTTATTAGGAACAGACCAATAATCCAAACTCTGGTTTTGTGTCAGTACACTGTTGATATTAAATTTCATTTTAAAACTTTATGGTAAATACATTTAATTTTAGCCAACTTGACTATATAAAACAAGATTTTCTCTTTCTCTTTTCCTTTACAACTTCATTTGTTCACTTATGTCCCTGTCCTTTATTTTCCTCTCAGAATTTCTCTTCACAAACCTTCTACCACTTTTCTCATTCCTCCAGTTTGCCTCTTCTCACTCACTCAGAAATACCCAACTTTAAGACAAACAGCTTTCCTTCAATTCCCTTCAAAATAAATCTCCATACTTTATACCTTTTGTTACCAAAAACATATTTTCTTTTCTGTCATAATTAGAATTCTAACTAAACTAGCGTATTATATATAACACAGACAAACATAGATCAGAAGCCATGCACATACTCATATTTCCTTGTCATCGATATTTGTAACCTCCCTGGGTGTGCATATTTCAGGGAGTGATGAAATAGGTTGGGTCCTGAGAGAATTGATTTCCGCCTCAGGATCCAAGGGTGAAGGGGAAGAAAATCCCTGATTATGGAGATCTCTGGGAAGGTGCTCTTATCCGTGGACCAGCTGATAAGTCTAGGTCTTGGTGAAGGAGCATAGAAGCTGAACTTTTACTAGGACAGCAGTCCTGGCTTGTCTGGGCTTGCCATTGTACCAAGCCACTGGATTAACTTGTTGGTCAATGTTCTTTCTTATTTGGAAATGCTCTAGAGAGTCAATGAATATCTATCATTAAACTTAACTAAGTATTTTTCCAAAAAGATTTTGGAAACCAGTTTTAAACTTCGAGAGTCATTTATAAGATTTTAGGTTGAATTTATAATTTTATAATCTTAAACAACTAGTAGGAGTAGCATAAACCTATTTGACCAATAAACATGGGGGGAACAAAATTGTTTGTCTGACCACCTGAAGACACACCCATCCCCACTCAACCTGCAATATTAAACTATCTTTATTACCAAAGATTACCTCAGATCATGTAAACTTGATAAAACAAAGCACAACATTTGGATTAGTTTCTATTTTTTTTTGATAATTTTAGGAAGACTTAATTTATCTATAAGTGCTTCTCTCTCCAAACCAACCAAAGCAGAGCTCTTCTATAAATCCATCTTTCCATAAAAATAAACTCCAACCCAAACCGAAGAACCAGTTAGAAAGGAGACTCTGCCATGTAGAATTGTGCCCCACAGACACTCTGTGAACCTTCTAATCAGATTCATGTTCAGTTACTCTCCAGACTCAAACATCCAACACAAATGCATCTCTCCACCATCCCTCAACGGCATCCCCACTTCCAATCCCCACCTACACAACCGTTTTCCTACCACTCTTCCCCACTCTAATCTAAAATATAAAGAAAGATTAGTCTAACAGGCCCCTATTAGCTTCTTCAACTCTTGTATTTTCAATATTAAAAACGAACTCACTTCTATCACTGGGTAAATTATTTAAACTCCCTGTACCTCAGTTTCCTCATCTGAAAAACAAGAATAAAAAAAACAGCTAGCACCCTACCACTATGTGTCAGGCACATGACAGGTGCTGAACCACTGAACAAAAGAATGTTGTCAAAAGTTAAATGCCGTAGCAATGCAAGGCACCCAGCACACTGTTAGGGTCACCAAAAGCGCACGTCAAATGGAATTCACAGCTATCAAAATCTTTAGTGCATCCCCCCTGCCCACAAAGTCCAATTTAAACCTTTCTGCACTGTTTTAAAAGAAGCCAGTGATTACTGTAGATAATATTCCACACCTAAAAGGCTGTTTGCAGGTCAGGTGACCCCTCTGATGGCCACCCTGTTCCAAATGTGGGCCAATCTAACTGGCAGAACCTCTGGAGATCAAAAAGGGAGATGTGGGGCCCATAACATTGGGCTCGCCACCTGAAGTCTTTGAAATTGTCGAGGAGACACTGCAGAAGAGTAGGTCTGGACCATTGCAGTCAGAACATCAGTGAAAGAAAATATGATACCTGTAAAAGTTAAATAAGTTAGAGCAAGAACCACACACTGTCCTGGGCACCAGTCTGGCGGGGCAGCAGCAGCTAAACAGAAGGAGAAAAGAAGGATTAATAGGCCTACGAGGATAAGAAGAATAAAGACGTGTGACATTGAGAGACTACGAATCTGAACACACACTGGAGTGACAGAACTGATGGACAGGCAACAGGCAACAGGCGCCAGCGCAAACAGATCAGGACAGAAACCGGGTCGGGATCTGACATCTCAGTCCTTGACCAGACTAGGGAAGTTGCGCTGCGTCCAGCCTTCCACTAGTTCCTGGGGCCCACATGCTTAGGAATTTGGACTTTATTGTGAAACTAACTGGGAACCACTTAAGGAATGACAGGAAAATTGATGTGATCTTATTTGCACTTCAAGGAAAAAATGTTAATATGTCTGATGAAGTAACCAAAGCATCCCTATGTAGAATCCTCCGGCTGCTTGTTAAAATGCACATGCCTGGATTCAAATCTAATCCTATAAAATCAGAATTTCTGTGAGTTTGGCATAGAAGCCTGCATGAAAAAAAAAGAAACAAAAAACTTTACAATTTATGCAGCTTACAGTTTGGGAACCACTGGATACATAGATGGAAAGTTAGTGATAGGGAAGTGGGAAGAGCCAGACTTCAGAATCAGATAAACCTTGAATCTCAGCTGTCACTTATTAGCCATCTCATTTTAGCCAAATTACTTAGCATCTCAGAGGCTGTGGTTTTTCCTTCTATAAATGGAAATGCGGTCAAGAGTAATTGAGATAACATGGCAAGTATCCAATGTGGTTGGCTATATACTAGAATCACCTGGAGAAGTTATTCAAACTCTGCTCTCCAAGATTCTGCCATGGGGTGTAAAGGATTCAACAGACTCCCCAGGTGACTGTGGTTAAGAATTAGTAGGAATCGGGCAGAATAGTTTAACTCTCTTCTCCTAAGGTGGTGGTAACAGTGAAGGTATAAAAGGAGATAAATTTAAGAGCTTTTTAGAAGTGACAATATGCCGGGGGCCAGAGGAATTGCCAGAGTGATTTTAAAGCTTTTCATTTGGATGGCTGCAGACGCCCAGACTAATGCAGGGTGTCTGTGAGTCATCTAAGCGGAATGCCCAGAGCAGGGGCAAAGGCCTCCGGGAGAAGTTGGTGGTGGTAATTAAGAGTAGTCCTTAAAGGGGCATGGTTCCCCAGGGATGGGTTGGAGGATAAAAGAGGCCTCATGACTCACCTCCATGCCAACATCAAATTTTCAAGCATTTTCAGAAAAAAAATATTCAGGTGAACCAAATTGAAAAGAAATGAGTAGGAAGAGAAACAGGAGAGGGTAATATTTTAGAAACACACTAGAGAGTGTCACATGCCACAGTGAAATCCAGTAAGAGGGTTACTGTAAAACAGCAGTCCTGTCGTAGGAGGCTGGGGGCTCAGGACAGTGTAGCCAGTCTCCTGGTGGACTGATTCTGGGGAAACCAGTTTCTCTGGGTTTTTACTTGTACCCAAAATACCCCTTGAGGCAGAGATTGGCACTTTCCTGCTGCTCGAGTGGGAGGCAGACTTCCAAGCATCTCTTGTTCTCGATAACCGTTTTATACAAAGAGCTGATATTAGTGACCTAGAGAAGCCTGTGCCCTCTGGAAAATCAAAAGAATAGTTTTTGCTATACAAACAACACCCATTCCTCATGGCTTCCCTTTAATTAGTTATTAATGATTGACTATTCAGTTACATCTTTATTCCTTGGTAGAGTTTTTTAACACAGGGGAAAGCACTCTTCCCAGGAGTAAGAACATTTTGGGATGAAGTAATTCACATTAGGAAAGCTAAAATTCAAAGTATGCTGAACTCTATATAACATTCTGTAACAGTTATACTGCATGCTAAAACCTATCACTTTGTATTTTTAAGGATGACAGTCCTTTTGCCTCCTATTAAATTTGAAGCGTGTAGATGTGTTAACCTTTTTAAGAAGCCAGCATATTTGAAATTCCCTGTCTTGTTATATTATTCTGAGTTAACTCTATTTAAACAGTTTTAAATACTGAGAGATCTTAGAACGCTGTGTTGTTCAAGTGCTAATACCAAGAATTACAGCTCTCTGTTTCAAATTTGGAACAGCAGATACTGAAGAAGTGTAACTCATTGTCAAAGATTATTTGTTTGACTCACTTACTTATTCACTCGAAAATTACTTGTAAACCAAACAAGCTATGTGCAATTATTTTTTTAAACTTATATAAAAGATAGAAAGGGATATTCAATAACCAAAAGAGAATATATGCAAATGCCATTTTTTTAAAAAAAAATATTCAAATTTCAAGCAGAGGATGGTCTGTACTTTTTACTTTTTTTCCCCCTAGCCAGTACAAGAGGGGAAGGATCTAATGTTACTCTAACATCATGTATGTCAGAAACTGTAAATAAACATCTCTTCACACTTTGATGAGGCTGAGGAAGTCACGTGACTTACCTGCACAAACCCGGGACTAGCCAGAACCAAATCCAGTCCCCTCCCTTAGGACTCCAGTACCACCCCGCATTTCCACTTCCGCCCCAGAGAAGACTGATTTTGAGCTACCACACTCTTTTGATTTGCAAATATTTAGCAGATAGTTTGCCCTTCTGAAACCAATAAAGGTCCTTTTAAGAAATATTTGAGAAAACAAGTCATAAACAATAGAGTAATCTGCTTCCTGATCAGAAATGCAATATGACTATAACATAATAAGATTTCTTGGCTTATGTTTGGCTCTCAAGGTAAATTCAGGCGTTCCCAGTAAGTTCTGAGAGCTGCAGGGATGGCAGGTCAGGGGTGCAGCTCTCTTAAGTGCAGTTGTGTGTATGAATTGTGCTGGTTGGTCTTTGTGTTACCCTGGTTTCTCCAAGGTCCCCAAGCCTTCTGGTCTGGCCTAAGGAAACGAGGAAGTTACAGCAAGGGGTAGTCTCTGCATGAGTCCATGCATGCCAGCAGGAAAGGATTCGAATGAAACCCTGTGCGGCCGAATTGTCCTCCTTTATGGAGTCAGCCCACAGGCCATCACTTGGATCCCTGCTTCCCGGTTAGAGCAAGCAGCTGTGTAATGGAGGTAATTCAGAATGAAGAGAAGGCTGGAAAATAATAAACTAGAGTATGTTCTTGTTTCATGGAGGGCTGAGGAGGGCTCTCTAGATGTGTAGGTTGTTTATTACCTTTTTATGCTCAATAAATGTTTCATCAGTACTAAGTATGTACTCCACAAATTCACTTACTTTGTTTTTAGCAAAGAGTAATTTGAATCGCGTTTGCTTAGCATGCAAATTAGCTTTTAAATGTAAATGTGCTCCTACCTTTGATCATTATAATGAAAGCATCTTGATTTTTACTCACCTGATCTGACATCCAGATTTATTCCCACATCTTGGGGTTGTTTCTCATTTGCCTAATAGTCGGTAGCCACCTGTGCAAATGTGTCTGCAATAAATTGTTTTGTTTAGAAGGGGAGGGTGAAACTGAAATTGATCCTGTTCCTTTCTCTTCCTGTCGAATTTTAGTTTTCATTTTATGCATCTGGTGAAGATAAAGATTTTAATGCTGAAGTGCAAGGATCTGACTCGGCAGGGATATACTTACTTCCTTTGTTGAAAATATAATGATTTTACAGCATCTGCCTCGAACACACTGCATTTGTCAGTCTGACTTCTTTTTCCATCAAGGTTTCTATAGCTTTTCTGCTTGCTCCTTGCCTGCCAGATCTGCTTCTGACCATTTGGGAAGACTCTGACCTTATGCGCAGAGTCCACGGAAATATTTTAGATCTAGAAGACTGGCGACTTTGAAAAAATGTAAATTGCTTTTCCTACTGTGACACTGGGAGCAAAGAGAAAGGTTTGAGTGGACTTTCCTGTTGAGTAAGGAGTTTAGAGTCTATAGGCTTTCGTGCAGAATTCTGAAAGGGGAAGCAGCACCAGCACTCCTGGAGAAATTCGAGAAAGGCTCGAGGCATTGTCGGCAAAAGAACTGGAACGATCTGTGTGCTCACTTCATGGTCCAAATAACTCTTGGTGAGGCTCAGGAAGGCGCGTTAACTCAGCGGGGAACCCAGCTTGTGTTGCTGTGGCGAGCATGGTGATGGGTTTCTGTTTTAAAGACATGACATTAGCTTTGGGATGTCAGATTCCTACAGATAAATTGAAGGAATTGACTAACAGGTGCTATCTTTGGAAACTACAAAAGACCACTTAATTAAAGCAAGGGCAGGGATGAAAAGTGAGGGTAAAAAGCAACCAGCCTCAGCTTTACGAGCCACACATGTGACCTGTATACTTATATTTCCAAAGTAAACCACTCATAATTTTATAATAACACCAATGCCATCAACGGCCACACAATTTTTTTCCCTTCTATTTAGTTTTTTCTTTTTTCTTTTTGATTAAAGAATAAAGCATTTCTTTTTAGCACAAACATTTCTGTTAAAAATGATATCAATAACTTACTATAGTATTACCAAAATTTTAATTTATTCAACAACTATTTATTGAGTACTTACTAAACATCAAGCATGGTAAGGCATTGTTATTTGAGACAGAGAAATAAAGGGAGGGAGGGGAATGGAGATTTTTCATCTTGTAGAACTTAGATCCTAGAGGGAAGACAACAAATGACCATCTGGCCAGCAAGAGGGATTGATGGACATTATAAAGTGATAAATGTGGAAAGAAGAAAACGTAGCAGAGAGAAAGCAGTAGGGAATGGAGAGGACGACGTTGGTGGCCTCTTTACTTGGCATCCCTCATAGAGCAGGTGGACACTGGTCAGACTGGAAGGCGGCGGATATCAGGGGGAAGAGAGTTCCAGGTGGGAGAAGAGGGCAGGAACGTGCCTAGGTTGTTTGAGAAGCAGTGACCAGAGCAGAGTGAACAAACCTGTTCATTCGGTCAGATCGTTTATACCAAGAGTGTGTGGCAGTGCCTGGCACACATTCAAAACTGTGGTCTCAAAGCCATGAAAACCCTGGCTTCAGCCAGCTATCGCTGCGCTCCCCACAGCATGAGTGTAGACACTCTCCAGGGTAATCAGGGTGCTCTGCTGGTCCTCCGTGGGGTTTGCGGGTCTTCCTGACCTTGGCATTTGCCATGGCAGTGTCAGCATGCTGGGGCTCCAGCAGTGTCACTTGACGTGGTACAGGTGATCTCACTGGTAATTTGATGGGCAGCCTGTTTTTCCGCCTGGTAGCCATGGTGAAGTTTTATAATGAAAAAGGAGACCCCCTTAGTGGTTGATTATGCAATATCTTGTTCTACTCCAAGTAGGTTGCAAGTAAATCGGTTGTAGAATCTCTGATGAGAGGGGAATTTTCCTGCAGCCTCTGTCAGCTTTTAAGTAGTGGTTTGCAGCAAAGCTGCAATCGAATCACCTGGAGAACTTAAAAAAAAAGAAGATATGGCTACTCAGGCTCCACCCAAAACCAGTTAAATCACAGGTCCTTTATTTTAAGCTTGCCAAGTGATTCTGATGGGTCACCAAGGACAAGGATTGCTGCTTCAGTGACCTGTCTTAAAATGATCACCAGGCTCCTATAGGTTGGTGCCAAGTATGTTTATTTTCATCTTAGGATACTTTGGCTTCTGCCTTTGTTTCCCAGGGTCAGGAGACCTTGAAAACTTTCTCTCTGTGGCCCATCTCGATCATCTCACCCAAGCTTAACTTACAACCGGTGGTTCACAAACTTCAGGTTTGGAGCTAGAGCTGGCTCACGACCAAGCTTTCATGGGTCTACAGCCTTGTCAGCTGCTCAGACTGGGCCGCGACCATTCAGCTGCGTGTCTGTCAGCACCCGCGTTTCTGAAGTTTTCAGGAGCTCTGTCCAGCTGCCCCCACCAGTTACTTCCAATCAGTTAACCATAATGCTTCTAGAAGTGTATATTTCAAATATGCTTAAAAAGTTGTTCACAATTTAGACATTAGAGCTTTACTTCCACAAGTGTTCAACCTGAACCTCCAACTGGCTCACTTAAAATAAAAATATTATCACCTACAGTGTAACACCACAAGTAAATGGTATGTTAAATATTTTGCACTTACAGTTTAAGCAAACATCTCTCTCTCTCTCTCTCTCTCTCTCTCTCTCTCTATATATATATATATATATATATATATATATGTATATCAGTGTGTATGCATATATGTTTATATACACATATAACATACATATACATATATATATACTTATAAGTATC
Organism: Rousettus leschenaultii; assembly: GCA_015472975.1. Classification (NCBI taxonomy): domain Eukaryota; kingdom Metazoa; phylum Chordata; class Mammalia; order Chiroptera; family Pteropodidae; genus Rousettus; species Rousettus leschenaultii. The sequence continues at coordinate 335,822 of BNJM01000769.1, read as the reverse complement.
CATATATATTTTATAGTGATTATGCAATCACTACAAATATAATAAGTCTGAAGGTCAACTAACCGTTCTTGAGAAAGACTTTTTATCTTGGGATTATGTTCTATTCGGGGGGAGGGGTGTTAAAACGATGATATATTGAAATCGTGGGATTGTTTTCTTTCGTAAAATGAAAAGTGGGTTATTCATTATTATCCTAGGTTTTTTTTTTTATTTTACTGGTGTGCGATATTAAAAAACTTGGTAACTCCCAGTTAGGGCTGGAAAGTCCTGGACTCCAAGAGGGTTTTTCCAGAACCCGTACTGCCCCTTCTGGTTCGGAGCCCAGGATCCTCATGCCACCCAGGGGACCAGGCTCAGCTGGACAGACTCACTCACCTCTCCACCTGCAAGGACCAGGTGCAATTTCACTTTTTCATCTCCTCTCACTCTGTGCTGAAATATATCTCTCGTCTCTATGCTTTCCTTCCCTTTTCTTGAACCCCGTTTTCCCATTTTCTAAATAAAACCAAAATTCCCATTGTTAAAAAATGATAAACTCCTTTTCCTTTACCACATTTCACATTTCCCTATGGGAGGCATCCCTCAGTCCCACTCGAGGATTCACGATATACAAAAGTAGTTCTGTGTAAACTAAAAGGCAGAAATGAGCAACTCTCTTAGCAAAACACAAGGGCCATCTGGTCGTGGCACACTCTTTCCTCCTGTCCCTCAGCATGAGTGTCCAGGACTTGGCAGTGCCTGCTGCTGGCATTTGGCAGGTGTGACAGCAGAGGAGCCTGAACAAAGCGAAATGCTTCGTCCCCAAATGGAACACCATGGCGCTCAATGTCCCAGCCTCATCAAAGAACCTGTTCCCTGTGGTTCGCCTCCTCCCATGTCTTTTTCATCTGTGAAGAGGGGTGTGTGTAGACCCGGCTGTCTGGGCACTACCCTTTCTTTGCTCACATTTCTGTCTACAGCTCAGGGCACATCCTCTCATCCTAGATACTGTCACTATTATTCCCTTTTATGTTTGTCTTTTTCCTAGGCAAACCACTTTTTTTCAAGAATATTATGACATCTCTCTTCCAAAATCCCCTCTTTCCAGGCTGCTGAGTAAAGCACCAGTAAAAGCAAACCTTTAACGTGACCTTGACAAGGTACCCAGGACCTCGTTCCCATCCACAACCCTTATGCACATGTGCTGAGGAGCAATTGGACAGTGATTTGCCACTGGTCCTCCATCAAAGTGGATGGTGTAGATGTCAGGTGGTCGGGCCCTCAACCCTCACTCTTCTCCATGGGACGCTTCCCTGGCTAGTCCTTACCACGGCCCTTTTCTCAGACACATCTCCTCATTGCCCCAGAATAGAGAAAGGAGTTTATTTTGAACATGGAACATGGCCAGGTTTTTTTTTTAATGCGATTCTTAGCTATGGTCTTATTTTTTTAAAATACCTCTGACCTAGTTCATGATACCACCAGAAGCAGAGCTAACAGAGAACACTTCATGAGATTGAAAAATGAACAAGACATAAAATTTTTAAAGGAAATCACAGTCCATTCTGAGATGAGATAGCTGACTTCTCTTTGAGCATCTCTTTGTTGTTGTTAAATTAAGAGAAGTAGGAAGGAGGATGGACATTCTTTTCCAGAGGAAAATATTGGACTTATTCTTGAATGTTTCTCAATTATAGGTTCTTTATGAAATAAAGTTTATGTGCTACCAAACTGTTAATAATAGTAGCATTTCTAACCAGAGATAACTACAAGTTATAGAATAAGAAATACTGAATTTGAGAAGCAGCTTATCTGTTATCTTATCCATAGTTTTCCCAGTATAAGAGACTATTCTCTCCATCCCTGACTAAAAGCCCGGAGTGTCTCCCTGATCATATCCAGTGACAGAACACATTGTTTCCGGGGCAGCCAGCTCCACTGTTAAATGTCTCTGTTATAAACTATACTGAAAACAAAATGGTGTCTTTAGAATTTGCCGCTTCCAATATATGCCTGACTTTAAGTATGCTAAATGCCTAAAATACAGCAAGTCATTCAATGATCGAACAATAAGGATAACTGGTATTATTGTGATTACGATGTGTTAGACATTGTGCTAAGCACTTTATATTTATTATGTCTCTTACTTCTTCCTACATCAATAGTATGAAACAGGATTCTTTCCTCATTTTACACATAAAGAAGTAGATGTAGAGGAGGTCAGTATCATACCAAGGTAATCCTGGTGGAAAGTGACTACAACAGGATCTAAGCCAGGACCATGTGCTTTGAGAACCCAAGCTCTTAACGCTCTGTTGTACTTCTCACTTCGGCCCTGTTAGGCATGTGTTGCATTCCTATTTAAAAAGAACCGAGACCTACTTTTCTAAGTAATTTTCCCAGGGTGAGTGGAATCCTGAAGCAGGTTTCTCTACTTCTAAAGCCTATACTGTATTCCAGAGTAATCCAACGTGCAATGAGCAGAGAAAATCAAAAAGTTCCATGAGACATGCAATAAATTGTCAGTACAGCTGGAGTGGAGGACCTGTCTCAATGCCTGTTATAACTGTGTTATTTCAATAATACAAGTATCAAATCCAGAGCTACAAAGAGTGTCAAAGCCTCTCCACATGCTAAGTGATTAAACCTAAAGGTTTGAACTGCGTTTTTCATCTGTATTTCCCCAAAATCTGGCATACATCTTGACCCATTCATTGTGGGTACTCAATAAATGTTTGTTGACTCGCTAAATCTAAAAAATTTAGACTCAATTAGGCAACTATCTTTTTCAATATTACTTATTGATTTAGGTTTCATCTATTTCCAAAAGGAATTTAAAGTGTCATCCTTTCCAATACATTTTCTATTCAAGTCATTTGGTTTCAACCAATTACCTAAGTTTCCATGCCTATCTTGCAGTCTTTGCTTTTCTTTGTAATAAAACGATGGCAGGACAGAATCCCAACTATAGCTGCTGTAAGTCTCACTGAAGGCAAGGAAAAGCACCATCTCTGTGGTTGTCAGTCATCCGCAGCAGGGGTGACAAAGCTGGCTGCATATTAGGGTATGTGAATCTTCAAGTAGGTAACTTCTTAACCAACCCATACATAACGTGATAAGGAAAAGGCACAGCTCTTACATGTCCTTATGAGTTGCATTTATTTGTAAAAATTATGAAGCATTTTTTCTAAAGAAATTTCAATGTTAATTATTTTTTAGATTATTAGACTTTAAAGTGTTGTTTTTTATCTGTTGGCATGCAATAGGGACTAACAAAGTCACAGTCCCAACATTAAAAACAACAACCAAAAAAAAAAAACGTTTGTGATCAGAGATAAATTAGTAAAACAATCAAAATTAGGAGCTATCTCTGGGAGGAAACCAAGAGTTTTATCTATACATACATAACTGAATAGCTTAGACTAAACATCCAAAACTCCAACTGAGGTGATCTGGATGTATTTTCAGCAAAGTCAAACTATTAAATGGTTAGAATCTCAAAGAAATTGTATTATTTTTGGAGGAAAAATACCTTAAGAAATAGGAAGGGCTCAGTGTGCTGTGGAAACAGGATAAAGGGCATGAAAACAAGCCCTGGTTAGGAGGGAAGTGTTTGTTTGTTTGTTTGTTTGTTTGTTTCTTTGTTTTTTATCAAGGGAACAAGAGGCCTCCAGATAATTTCTGTAGAGGGTAAAAAGATTCAAGCTACCCTACAAGAGAGACACTTGCGAAGACTAAATATCGCACCTTTCCTCCTGACTCCATTTCTACATAAGATATTGACTATTAGAGCTTCCATGTAGCAGTCACCAGCTAGAATATTTGCTGGCCAGAACTACCTGTTCAATCCAGGCTATGAGAGATTAATATATGGCCATCTGAATTGTATCTCTTTGAGTTTGGTTCCATAATGGAAAGCATTCCAGTTTTGGTGTGCTGACCAAATCAGGTTTCTGGGATGTAAATCTAAAACCCAGCTCCTGAGGTGGTGAATTCACCAAGTCTCATGCCACTGGTAAAGATATTCTTGCACCGTCAGTTGGCCTTCTCTGAGGTGGGAGGTTTCTTTGAGCAATAGCAGCAAAAAGGTTAACATTCCTGGTTGTCTCACTGGTTGCTTCTTGAACACCAGGTGATCACTACTTCTATGAAATATGTTTTTGACAGCAGGCTCAGACAATTTCTCTAAGTTATGACCTTCACTGTCATCTCCTGCACCCAGGTTGTTTACCCAAGGTGATCTTCAAAGATTGCTTTGAAGTTCACTGTGTTGGTGGTATCTTTCCGGTACAAGGCCAAGAAGCTTGTTCTCTAAAAAGACAGCTCATGTCTTTTGCAGAAAAGCCATTGTGTCTGTTCCTCGAAATGGCAGATAGGCAAAAAATAAAGGAAGATTCCTTACATGTTGGAAAATATAGAAGATTTATTTTCAGTTTTTAGCCGAAATATGAAAAATAAGGGAGTTGAACAAGGAACATGTGTTATTTGAGGAGTATAAATTATAGAGTTTAAAAGAGAAAAGGTGACTACTGTTTTATCATGCATGAGTGTGTTAAAATTAAGCATAACCAGACCTATATTAGAGATAAGACATATCTATGTGATACTTTCTCACCTTGCTACTAGAAAAACTTGCTTAGACCTTTAGATAGGTAATGGTAATGGAAACTTCTCTTAGAAGTTGTGAAAAAGCATGACTTAGAGACTTAAAACATGACAGTAAATCTGCCTCCGACATTCAGTAACATCTACCCTTTCTGGGCAATGGATACTTAGTAGCACTATAGAGGAAGGTGGGTATAGGTTAGACCACTGACATTTGTGGGAGTACTGGGGACAGGATTTGTGTAAAGCACAATTAAATCAGCACTCTGCCACTCAAACCAAAGTCCTCCAGCAATAGAAGTAAGGAAGATGAAGAATTAAATCTGTAGTCTGTAATTCTGTAAGTGTATTGTTTTTATGACAATGATGGTAGCCAGAATGTATTGAGCTTTTTACTGCATGCAAAGTTCTGTGCTAAATATTTTAGTACGATATCTCATTTAATGATCTTGACAACCCTGTGCAGTAGGCACCTTGAAGAACTGAGGCTTAAGGAGTTATGTAATGAAGATATCAGCAAGATGGCAGACTTGGAAACTCAAGAGCAGTTTCCATAGGAAACCTTCATGGAAACATTAAATAAACAATGAGAGACTGGCTAAAATAATTTTATAGTGGCTCTCAAATTTAGTCAAATGTCAACTATTTCAACAAAATATCACAAGGCATGCAATGAAACAAGACAACACAATCTATTCAAAGGATCAAAACAAATCTTCGGAAATCATCTCTGGAGAAACACAAACATTAGAATTACTAGACAAAGTCTTTAAATCAGTGCTTTAAATGTGCTCAAAGAACTAAAAGAAATCAGAAAAAATGATATATGAATAAAATGAGAATATCAACAAAGAGAACTTTAAAAAGAGAACCAAATGGAAATTCTGGAGCTGAGAAATACAATAATTAATATGAGAAATTTGCTCCAAGGGTTCAACAGCAGAGTGCAGCAGACAGAAGAAAGTATCATTAAAGATAGTTCATTTTAAATTATTGAGTCTGAAGAAAAAAAGAGATGAATAAAAGTGAACAGAACCCAAGGGACTTGTTTGACACCATAAAATGAGCATATATGTGTATTATGGAGTCTCAGAAAAAGAAGAAACAAGTTTATTTGAAGAAATGATGGCTGAAAATGTCCTAAATATGAAGGAAGATAAGGATATACAGATACAAGGTGCTCGATGTAGGATAAACTCAGAGACTTACCAGGACACATTTACTCAAGCTGTCAAATCCAAAGACAGAGAGGATCTTCAAAGTGACAACAACAACAAATGTAACTCGTCACCTACAAAAAAAAATCCACAATAAGATTACCAGGGATTTCTCACCACAGATTATGTAATTTGCCAAGAGCTGAGAAATGGTGACTTGAACACAGATCCATCAGTTTAAGACTCATGCTCTTAACCAGTGGTTCTCGAAGAGTGGTCCTTCACCAGAAACATTACCATCACTTAGGAAAAGCCTAAGGAACAAAAATAAATCTTCAGAAGCTGGTTAGAAATGAGAATTCACTGGCCTCACTCCAGAACTCCAGAATAAGGGGAGTGGGATGCAGCAATCTATCTTTTAATAGAGCCTCTAGATGTTTGAACTGCTCATAATCATTGTACTGTAATAGATGTGTTGCTTTTAAATGAGAGCTTTCCCCCTTCTTCTACAATTATTACCTACAATTCTAAAAATTAAAAAAAAACTCTAAACACCAAAATTCTTCTTAATTTGTGGTGGCATGATCTGACTTAAATTAACATTTATCCCGCTGAGTGAGAATATTCCTATGTTCATTGGAAAGATATGGATGTGTTTAGTTATAGGTTGTTGCCTCAGACTCTGCTGAGGGTGTTTTGTTGACAGTAAACACACCATAAACACACGTGGCCCTGGGATGTTTCCATAAAAGATTATGGATCAGTTTGGTGAATAAATAGCACTGGACAGTGGTTCTGGAAGTGTGAGTTCAAACCAGCCCCAGCTCAGTCACTGGCTGGACCTGCTATGTTGAAAAGCAGTGAGATCTGCCTTGTTTCTTTCCTCTTCAACTAACCATTCATGCAGGCTATACCTGGAGCCAGATTTATGCTGTTTTCTTGATCCTTATATTTCAGTTGCAGATACTCTTTACTTGACACGGAGATCTTATTCACCTGCCTCTCCTTGTCTTGTGGCACAGAAGCTAATGTTCCGGCCACATTTATTCATATGAATTGAAAAAGGAAACATTTTCCCCTGTAGGGACCCAGTCATTATTGCTTGTGTTATGGGGAAAGCTAAGGAATAGGTGTGACAGTTTTTTTTTTAAGGCACTGTTACTACCTACTAAATTCAGGAGGATTTGGTTAAGTGTGCTGCAGGAGAAGTAAAAGAATGTCACTTGTCTCTCAGGGAAGGTATCCAAGAGACGAGAGTTATAAATGTCTGTCTTCCACCTGTAGGAGAGAGAGAGTGAGACAGGTGCCAAAATGAGGGACTATCTGCTCACAGCACGTGTTTAGGGAACGTGAGACCAGGCTGAAACTCTACCTGCACAAGAGTCTCTAGTACTTGACAGCATCCTGTTATCATTGCTGTTGCTGAGTTATGTCCCAGCCACACAAGAATGGTTTAGAGCCCCTGCTGAGAGTGGCTTTTTTGCTGGAAAGAAATCAATTCCATAACCAAGTAAGCTTTGGTATTTAAGTTTGGGCAGTAAAAGAGCTGTTTAGTGTTCTGCTATCCTGATTCAAATTTTGTGTGGTTCATTTTGCCTTTTACCATGACAGGGTGTTCTCTTTGATCTTATTTAAGTAAAATATTTCTCCATACTCTAAGAATAAATAAATAAATAAATATTTATTTATTTATTCTACTCAAACAGGACTGGCTCAAAATATCTATATCGAACAACAATAAAGCCCTCAGAAATTTCCCTTTTCATCCTTAAACTTGACCAGAACTACCACTTTAATTCTATTTAAGAAACATGGAGGGGAAAATATTAGAGGGAGGAAGTATTTTTTGTAATAAAGTTTGAATTATAGAAAAATAGTCCTCATGTTCTCTGTCGCCTCTACTTCCTGAGTAAATCCTTTCTCTCAGTTCTTTTCCATTTACTGAATGTCATCCTCCCTTCATGAAAATGCCAGTGTTCCCTGATTGCTTATAAGTTGTTTTTTTTCCCCTTTTCTATTTTTTTGCCTTAGGCTATAATTTTAACCCTACCCTTTCCTTCCATCTTCTCTATCCCCGCCTCCTCACCTCCACCCCTCAAATCCTAAAATAACAAATGCAGAAAAGGGTTCATGGCATGTTCAAGCTTGCAAGTGGTCGTCAGGATTAGGCAAGAGAAGAAGAGAAAGTTCTTTTAGTTTTCTAAACTTGAGCAATTAGGCTATTCTTATTTCTCTATGAGATAAAGATTAAAGCATGTGTTGAAAGGTCTTAAATACTTAAAAAAAGACTAATTGGTGAACATTTAAAACATTAAGATGTTTATAATTTAATGTTTTTTCTCAATGCTCACATTTTAACTCTAGTTCTATTGTATCAGCAAATTACTTCTGATATTATATATAATAATACTAATACATACACATATGTAACTTGTAATATTTATTTCTAATGAGTTTTCCATATTTTTCTGAGTGTAAGTCTGTAATTTAGACTCTTAACTTTGGAAGAGGTCTTAAACAGCACCTCTGGGACCCTCATCATTTCTAGGAAGGCTAACAAAGTTTGCCTAATGACATATGCTGTATAGTACACCCAGTGACTGGAGAATACACATCCTTTTTAAGTGCACCTGGAGCATTTAGAATATGTGAACCATATGTTGGACCATAAAGCAACAAATTTTACAGAATTGATATTATACAGGATATGTTCTCTGACTGCAGTAGTATAAAGCTACAAATTAAATACAAAGAGATAAAGAAAAATCCACAAAGATTGGAAATTAAACATTTTATCTCTAATAATTAATCAATTAAAGAAGACTTTACAATAAAAATTAAAAATATGTTGAATGAAAGCATACTGAAGATATGTCAAAATTTATGAGAAGCATGTAAGGCCATATCAAAAGGAAAAGCTATATCTTAACACATTAGAAAAGAAGAAAATCTCAAAAACCAAGATCAAATTGTCCATTTCAAAATATTAGAATAAGAATGAAAGAATTAAAATCAAAGAAAGTGGATGGGATAGGGGGAAGAAAGAAGAGCTATTAATAATTTTGTAAAAAGTACATAAAAAAGTATAACAAAGCAAAAGTTGGAAATTGGAAAAACTATTAAAATTAATAAACCCCACATGAATACAATCAAGAAAAAAAAGAAAGAATTCGGAAATAACTTATATCAGGAATAGAAAAGATCCTAAAGATGTTGGAAAAATAAAAAGAATATTTTGTACATTGTGCTGATATATACTTAAAAATTCAAATTAATAATATTTCTATAAAATGATAATGTTTACAAACATTGATAAAAGAAATAGATACCCTAAATATATAATTATTCTTACAAATAAATCAATTATTCACACTGAAAAATACAATCCTGCAAAAAAAAAAAAACCTGCAAGCCCAGATAGCTTTATGATAAATTTTCAGAAGTTGAACACAAGAAGCACAGTCGACTCTTCAAAAACATAAGTTTGAACTGCATGGGTCCACTTGTATGCAGACTTGTTTTAATAAATAGACAGCTAGCCATTTGTATCCTGGGTTTTGAATCTGTAGATTCAACCAGCCACAGTTGATTGGGACTCCACAGATGCGGAGGACCACCTGCTTGCATTATTCTACTCCATTTTATATAAGGGACTAGCGCATGAGGGTTTGGTATCTGCAGGGATACTGGACAACTGTAGTTAAGTTTTGGGGGAGTCAGAATGTATAATCTGATTTTCAGCTGCACAGGGGTCAATGACTTTACTTCCTTCATTGCTCGAGTCAAATGTAATAGCGCTTAAAACTTTTTAAATCTAAGAATAAAAGAGAATACTTGATACTTTTTGAGGGATGCATGGCATTAATTTAAGAACTTTACAGAAAAGAACAAAAATTAAAGGTCAATCTCTTTCATAAATACAGATGTGAATATCTGAAGCAAAACAAAAGCAAAGTAAATCTGGTGATATATAATAAGAGTAATTAATACAAATTGATTTGGCCAGGTTTCAGGAATACAAAGTTGGTTAAACATTCTAAAAATGAATCAATGTAATTAACTATAGTAAAAAACTAAAAATGAAAAATCAAATAATTATCTCAGTTGATACAGAAAAAGCATGTGATACAATTCAATACTCATTCATAGGAGACAAATTCTCAGCAAATTAGGAATAAAAGGTAACTTAATCTGATAAAGAATGTCTACAAAGAATATCAAAATAAACATTATAAATAATACCAACTTTCCTTCTTAAATTATGAATATAATAAGAAGGCTATCACCAGTTATAGACAAAAAAAGTGTGAAAGGTTATAATCAGTGCAATAGGGCATGTGTAAATATGCCCTTACATACATAGCATAAGGTTTCAAAGGAAAAAAAAATCAAACTTTTTGTACACAGATGATATAATTTAGATTGTAAGAAAATTCAAAGAATATAAAGATAAATCCTTAAAATTAAGACTTTAGCAAGTTCTATGGACATAATAAGATCAACAAATTGATTTTTATATACAACCAACGAAGAAAAAAACAAAGTTTAAATTATGGTATTTATAATAGCATCAAAAATGTTGTGCCTAAGAATAAATATATTTGAAGATGTGTACGATTTATTCATAGGAAAATATAGCTTATTGAGAAAAAATAAAGAAAACCTATAAAAATGTTCAGGTGGAACATTTCCAGGGATTAAACACTCAATATCATAAAAATGTTAATTCTCCCCTGAAATGATTTATAGATTTCATGTAATTCCAGTCAAAATCGAGGATTGGTTGTTTTTTGAAAAAGACAAGTTGATGATAAGATGTATATTAAAATACAAAGGGTAAGATTAGCCAAGAGAGCTTTAAAAGAACAAGGTGGAAGGATTAATCCTACTAGACATCAAAACTTATCATAAAGCTACAATAATTAGGAAAAAGTGATATTGCTGCAAAGATGAAAAATAGACAAATTAAATATAATAAAAAGTCCAGGATCAGACCCATGCATATATTAACAATTGGTTTACAACAAAATAGGCATTACAAATAAAGGATTTTCTTTTTAATAAAAGATACCCATATTAGGAGAACGAAAGAAAGAAAGAAAGAAAGAAAGAAAGAAAGAAAGAAAGAAAGAAAGAAAGAAAGAAAGAAAGAAAGAAAGAAAATTAATCTCCTACCTCACAGTACACAAAAGAAATCAATTATAGGTGGATGGTAGATTTTAATGTACAAAGTAAAACAGTGAAGTTTCTAGAAAATCAAACTTTTGTACACAGATAACATAATTTAGATTGTAAAACACCCACAGAATCTAAAGATTAGCTATTGAAAATAAGACTTTAGCAAGTTCTTTGGACTTAAGATCAACAAATTGATTTTTATATACAACCAACAAAGAAAAAACAAATACAGAAAGTATTCAGAAAAAAAATACAGAAGAACATCTTCATATACTTAGAATAGTATAGGAAGTTGTGGACTAGATTGGACTACAATAAAATTGTTTCATTTACCGAAATACACCACATAGAAAATGAAGACAAGCCAGAGTTTGAAAAGGTATATATAAAAACTAATTCATAAAGAACTCACTTCCAGAGTATATAAAGAACTTCTGAAAATCAATAAAAAAGATTATCAACTCAATAGATAAAGTAACAAGGGATTTTCACAGGAACATCATAAAAGTTTGTATACAACACCCAATAAATATATGAAAAGATGCTCACCCTCATTAACAACTGGACAGTGAAGGTTAAAACCACATAGAGATATATGACACTCTTGTCAGTACAACCACTTTGGAAAACCCTTTGTTAAGTTGAACATAGACATCCCTATTACCTAGTAATGTTATCTATAGGTGTAAAACAAATAATTATAAATATACATTTATATGGAAGAACAGCACTATTCATAATAACCAAAAACTGAAGAAAAAAAATAAAGAGTATCGATGGTAGAATGGATAAATTGAGATTTATTTATACATAAAATTTTTGAAAAGTAAATGAACTGTAACTATATGTTACACCATGATTAAATCTCACAAATATAGGTGACCAAAAGAAGCCAGATGCACACACAAAAATATAGCATGAGTCCATTGATCTGAAGTTCCAACATGGGCAAAGATACCCTGTCAGGATAGTGGTTACCTTCAGGGAAGGCTGGAGAGTGAACTAGGAAGAGCGTGCGGGAGGCTTCCAGGTGCTGACACCACACGGCACACTGTGCGATGGCACCAGAGGCTGAAGTCGGATTTTGTGTCTCCCAAACTCACACCCTGTTGGACACACCTACCTGGCCTAATGCAGCTTTGCACAGCGCCGATTTGTTCTAATGCCACCGTCTCTGAAATATTTTCCTTAAAATTACATGTAAATATAGGATCATTCACAAGTATCTCGTTAGTATACTTATTTGTGAAATTCTAAGCACTATTACGTTCTCTCAGCCAATGAAGGCTAATTTCTTTTCTGTGAATTTGGAATCATATGCTATAAAATCTAAAGTCTTACTTCATACAAATGGTAGGCGGACTTCGAAAAAGGCTCAGTGACCCCCATGTCTGAGTATTTGTACCCCTGTGGAATGCCCTCACTGTGAGTGTGGGGTGGGCCTAGGGACTTCTAACCAAGAAAATATTGGAAATAGATAAGATGTCACTTCTTTGTATAGGTTTTGCAACCCTGCAGCTCACAGATTCTCTCCATGGCTTTCTTGGCTCATGCAATTTAATGATGCAAGCTGTCGTGTTGGACAGGTCCACATGTCAAGGAATTGAGGGCAGCCCCTTCAGACAACAGCCACCATCAGGTCTGAGACCCTAAATCCAACAGCGGTGAGGAACTAAATCCCAACAACGACTACACAGATCCTTTCCCAGTATAGCCGGAAGTGACCTTAAGCCTCAACTTGGGCAACAGCCTCCTTGGGCAACAGACTGTGAAACACAGGGTCCATCCCAGCTGTGCCCAGATGCCTGAACACAGGAATCTTAACATGATAAAGGCGTGCAGTTTTAAGCCATTACACATTGGGGTGATTTGTCTCATGGCTGATACGACACTGAGTTGAAATAATAGCAAGTCTCTGTCTTCTGCTCTCATGATGCCCTAATCTTTTTCTATCTTAAGACTCATAATTTCATTAAAGGCGCAATGGATTTTATCCTTTTGCCTATAACCTAACACTGAAGAATTTTTCCTTTGCTTTTCACGAGTTTCTGACTCCATTGACATTTTGGAGAACAGTGAGCCTTATCCGTAACACTAGGTGAGGACTCCGGCCCGAGAAAACTTCAATACCTCAAAATTGTAGAATGCAGAGGTGACTAAGATATGAGAAGTGAAATATGAGCATTTTAAAGAACATGGATGAGGACCATCTGTGTTGCAGGAGAGGGTAGGAAACAAATTGACACAGGAATGGCTGAGCCAAATCTGAAGTCATATCCTTTCATGTAGCTGTCAGTTCATTTTCAATCCAGCTATGCTCGTCTTTAAATGAAAATAGATGCTATGCCTGGACTTCTCTCTTTATTTATTTATATTTAACAAGAAGTCCTACATTAAGAAACCGCCATGTAAAACAGACAGTGGGTTTGGAATACTAGTTTTACCTCCCTCACCTACCACTTATAAGTAACTGAATTGAGTAGTTACATAGTGGAACTTACATGGATGTGCTTGCAGTGAAACATAATTTTGATTTGACATTTTTAAAAACAAAGATGCAAAGAGCGGTAAAAGGCTCCATGATTCCAGCAGGAATATCTTGAGTGTCGGCATCTGGTTCCTAGGACATTTACAGAAAGATAGCTTTCTGGGTCAACTGTTGATCCAGACTAAGAGTCTTCAGAGGAATCAGTAACTATGTCTCAACATCCCTTCCTTCCCTCCCCTTCTATCCTGGGCAGAAGGCAACCTGTCGGGTCCCTCTTGAGCAGCCCGCCAGATGGAACCCTGCCCCCACTCTCCATAGGGACAAGTGAGTCTAGGAACCAAGGAGACAATGTCAGTCTGCAGACTACTGTGTCCCCAGCACTTAGCACATACATGGATCGGAGTAGGCAGGTAATAAGCAGATCAATTTTTTTTTTAAATTTTTCAATTACAGTTGACATACAATGTTATATTAGTTTCAGGTGTACATCATAGTGATTAGACATTGATATGACTTATGACGTGATGACCTGGATAAGTCTAGTACTCATCTGACACTATACAGAGTTATTACAATATTATTGACTGTGTTCCCCGTGCTATATTTCACAACACCATGACTGTTTCTATAACTAGCAATTTGTACTTCTTGTTCCCTTCCCCTTTATCACCCTACCTCCTAACGCCCCTCCTATCTGGTAACCATCAAAATAATCCGTGTATCTATGAATTTGTTTCTGTTTTGTTTGTTCATTTATTTTGTTTTTAGATTCCACATGTAAGTTAAATCATATGGTATTTGTCTTTCTCTGTCCGACTTATTTCACTTAGCATAATACCCTCTAGGTCCATCCATGTTGTCACAAATGGCAAGATTTCATTTTTGATGGCTGAGTAATATCCCATTGTATCTATGTACCACAACTTCTTTATCCTTTTACCTATTGATGGACAGTCAGGTTGCTTCCATATCTTGGCTATTGTAAATAATGCTGCAATAAACATAGGGATGCATATATCTTTTCAAATTAGTGTTTTGGATTTCTTTGGATAATGCCCAGAACTGAGATCGAATAAGCAGTCGTTGAATGAATGAGTGAGTGAAGTGATAAATTGTTTTCAAGAAAATGCTTTGAAGATCATTTTCTTACATGCAAATTAAAGGGACCTGTCTCTCTTATTGTTCTCAAATGAAGCTACCTTTTAAGCCACGATGCTAACGTTTTGGCTAATCTGTCTATAAGCCCTACGGGAGAGCCTCCCAGGAATCTACACACTCCTGTTGCCCAAGGTTTGACGGCCTCACAGCAGTGTTCCTGAGCAGCCTGGTTCAAGGTTGGGAGTCGCTATTTCAGATGACATCTCCCAGTGGGACACAGATGGTTCCCACCACAGCAGGCAGTGTCTCAGTTCTCCTGGGTTGGCCCCAGTGGGTGTTGTTGACATCACTTGGATTCTGAGACTAGAATGGCCAGCTGGCTGCTATGACTGGGCTGTCACCAAGGTTCAGATCCCATCTGTCAGGACACTCTGAGGTGACAGGGCTTGGGTGAAATTCACCCCAATTCACCCAACTCCAGTGACTAATGTAGAAGAGAGCACTAACTAGTTTGCAGTGACAAATTTGACTTCTAATATCAGTGGAACTGTGTTCTCTCTTCGCGAGGGAGGCAATCCAGATATCCCACTGTGGGCATAAACTTTCTGAGTGAGTACGGAAGTCCAAATCAAAGGACTTGTGTGGACGTAAGGACAGACACACTTGCCAAGGAATCAGAGGAACCCCTCCAGCTGGCTGGTGCCTCACCCTCACCCCGAAACAGTGGCGTAAACACATGGACATGCTTTTGCTTGCTGAACTTCTCCTTTCATGTCTGTGCCTTCCCTCAGGTAGGACTGCCTCAGTTACAGAGTTAAGCAAGTCTTCTTTTCTGAATTTGAGACAGGTCAAATCAGTGTCCAGAGAGAATCCTCCTCCTCAATCCCACACATACGCACACACACACATACAAGCACACCCACCCTTAAACACACCTTTCCCATCCATCCTGCTTTGTATGTCCTATCCCAATGATGGGTACCACCATTCAAACGTGATATCCACCCACAGCAGAAACCTATGCGACACCATTGGCTCCCATTCCTACCCATCCTCCATTAGGCCACCAGTAATTCTAATTCCTTCCCCTGCAGCATTTCCAGATCTGCTCATCCTCTACAATTCCGATACCCTGTAGCAACCCCTTTACCCGTCATCTTTTTCTGAGCACAGGGAGCAACCTTCCCATCTGCAGCATCATCAGCATCCACAGCAGCTGGGGAGCTCGTGCCCATTTTCTCACTTGATCACGAACCAACTGCTCTCAAGATATTTTGCTGGAGCCCCCTCTAATTATTGCAGGATAACATCCTGTTTCCTCAGCCTGACACACAGAAGCTCAGATCTGGCACCTGTCCCTGTCACATGCACCCCTGTCCCTCCCCACAGGTCTCCTAGGGCTGAGCCTCTTCTGCCCTCAGCTCACAGCACCTGGCTGGCCCTTGGATTTATCTCTATTTCTTATACTTCCAGGCTTTTTTTTTGGCTGAAAGCTCCTCTTTTCTGTGTCTACTTCCACTTGCCTTTGTGACTTGTGCCCCCTCTTCCCCCCGACCTCTTTCCTCTTCCCCCAGGCTGAGCCCAGTACTCGCTTGCCATGCTCCTTGGAGCCCTCATCACAGTCCTTATTCTATACTAGGCGGTTTGTGTGTGGATCTCAGCAGACCATGGTGTCTTTGAGAGCAGTCCTTTCTTATCCCTGCTTTCCCAGAGCTCAGCAAATGTTTGTTGAGTAAATTTATGAATAAATGTGTCTATTACAGTGAAAAAATATTCCAGAAAAAGTGTGGATTTGAATATTGGTTTGGCCACTTATTAGCTGTGTGGTCTTGGGCATCTTAATTACCATCTCTGAAGCTCCGTTTCCTCATCTGACAAAGGCACCAGGAAAGATGCCCTCTGCTCTGGGTGGCTTCAAGGATCAGCAGTGCCGGGAACTTGGTAACCACTGGGTTCATTTGAGGTTGAATTTTGCCCAAGTTCAGTCCATGGCCTTGAAAGCTCTCAGGTCACAATGTCACTTGTGCGGTGCAACAACGCCTTCCTGAGACCACGCATTGGTCACTGTGACAGGAACGGCTTTTCTTAAGTCCTCTCCACCAGAATTCTTAAACAATCTCTTGAACAGTTTCTGCCAATGGACGGTCACACATTCTGTGACCAGTTCTTCTAGTTTCTTGTATGTCAGATAGCTTGTTCCCAAGTAAGTTACTAACTTCATTTTTATTAACTAAAAGTGTGCCCTTCATCTCAGAGATTGGTTTGGTCTTGAAGGTCATCTTTGAAAACATACACGAGAGCATTTTAGTCTCAGCTCCTGCAGCAAGTGCTGTGGGCCATATCACTGACAGAGTCCTGGGTCTCACTCGTCACCTCAAAACTACATTGCAAGTGCTTGAAGTGGAAGGACCATCATGATGGGTCCTCTCCTCCTCCTCTCAGAAGGCTAATGGTCACTCCAGAGAATTTTATTTTAAGTCCTGCCTTATTTTCCATTGTATTTCTCTCATCTTTTTCAATCTCCCTCCTCTTTCTTTCATTTGGAAGTGAAGTGGATGGGGAAGAAGGGACAAGAAAGAAGAGGGATATGCCCACAGTCCCTTCCCTGCTCCCTCCCTTCCCTAATTCCTCTCCCACTCCCATAAGCTTCAGGAAAACCAAGAATTCTAATCTGCATAGGCCACTTAAAGAGGACCCAGCAAATGCTGAACCCATTCAATCAGCACTCACAAGCCTCCTAACTGAGAAGGATGCTATTCCAATGTGCTGACCTAGAGCAGGGTCTCTCCCGCAAAGAGTTTTCTATGGAAACACGATGTATTTACTTTCCAGAATCTCTCTCTAGAATCTGTGGCACATATCTCTGGGCCTAGGTTGGGTACAAAGACTGAAAATATGACATGACTTGACCATAGAGGACGCTAAGACACACAAGAGTCTTAGGAATCAAGGACAATTTTCCCACATGAGGGACGCTCATTGGGAGATTACGAAGGGATGCTCTGTGTATGCAATGATCAAAACCAAGGAGAAGAGCAACAAAACAGCTTAAAAGTATCTAATTTCTAATAT
Organism: Rousettus leschenaultii; assembly: GCA_015472975.1. Taxonomy (NCBI): domain Eukaryota; kingdom Metazoa; phylum Chordata; class Mammalia; order Chiroptera; family Pteropodidae; genus Rousettus; species Rousettus leschenaultii. Next base: position 318,245 of record BNJM01000769.1, on the reverse strand, counting down.
CTAATTTATAGTTGGGGTTTTTCACGTACGGCATTATTCAATAATTATGTGCTTTCCTTATACATTTAAAATATTTCATTGTAATAAAGCTTTACATACACACTGAGGTAGTACCAATAATTTAATCATTTAAAATTTGGTGTTTTTCTTAACTTTGTTTTTTAAAGGATTCTATGTTTTTACATTATGACAAACCATAATCCTATTTCTGTGTCCATGCAGGAACTGGGCCAGTATCCTCACACTTTATTTTAATAGCCTACTATATAATAGTTTCTAAAATCTATTACCGAATATGTTCTGATGAAAATTTTTTTTAATAAATGCATTTTAAGTCAAAGATTGCTATTTGCTTCTTTGAGAGGGAACAGATGACTTTCTTATCATAGCAATACTTCTATACTAAAAGTACCTGACATCTAGCTCCTCTCTTCCACTAGATCCTACTGTAAACAGGTTTCCCAAACAATAACTCTGTAAGATCATGTTACATCAACTCCTGTAACAGGCAAACCCGAAGACTCCCCGTGGCCTCCACACAGTACAAATCCATTTCTTGACCAATGACAGGCCAACACGGATATTTTGTAGGGCTTCATCCTCCTATTCTGGGTCCTGAGTATCCCCTTCATCCTCACGGTAGACACAAAAAGTTCACCTGCAGGGAGATGCACCTGGATATGGCACACACCTCAGCGATGTGGCCTCCCCTGACTTGGAAATCTGGTCTAACTGCACATCCAGGAGGGAAAGAGAATGGGTTTTGGAGGACATTAGCAGGCTCTATTTCAGTGAGCTACAGGGATGGATGAACATGCACCAATAACACAGAAGGCAGGACAGAAGCAGCCATGTTCCCGTCGCTGCAGACTGCTCCAGCTGTCTGTCGGCCGAATCTCACTTCCACAGAAGGGCGAGAATCAGAAAATTTACTATTCTGACCCTTTTTAAGGATATGGTTCGGTGCCATCGAATGCATTTAAATTGTTATGCAACCATCACCACCATCCATCTCCAGAACTTTCCCAAAACCCCAAACTGAAACTTTCTAACCATTGAAGAATAACTCCACAGCCACTACATGCACCAGCCCTTGACCCTTCCATTCTACTTTCTTTCTCTGCAATGTGACTATTCTAGGTACCTCACATGAGTGGAATCATACAATATTGCCTTTTTGTTTCTGACTTATTTCACGTAGCATAATGTTTCACAGGGGCTTTTTAATACCCCCTTGCTACATTATCCCTTCTACCTGGAGTCAGGCAAACTGTGAGGCTAAGGACTATCAATTATGTCCAGCACTTCTGAACCCATTGTCAGGAATGAGTCTGATGTGGACTGAATTGTGTCCTCCCAAAATTCACCTAGCAAAGCCCTCTTTTTGAGATAGGGCTTTTCAGGAGGTGATTGGGTTAAATGAGGTCATGATCCGAGAGAACCTGTGTCCTTATAAAAGGAGAGACATCAGAGAGCTCTCTCTCCATGTGTGAGGACACAGGTAGAAAATGGCTGTCTATATCCAGGAGAAGAGCTCTCACTTGGACAGAAATGGCCAGCACCTTGATCTTGGACTTCCCAGCCTTCAGAACTATGGAGAAAATAAACTTCTGTTGGTGAAGCCACCTAGTCTCTGGTACTTTGTTAAGGCAGCCTGAGCAAATGAAGACAGTGACCACCTGAAAATTAAAGGGAAGAGGTCACAAAAGACTACCCTCACTTCTGACACCAACTTCAAGTTCAGAGGGTTCCAAAAAACTGTCCTTGGCTTCAGCAATTAGCTAGAAGGACTCACAAAACTTACTGAAAACTATTATAGTCACAGTTGTAGTTTACTATACAGAAAGGAAATAAAGTGAAATCAGCCCAAGGAAGAGACATAGGGTGTATTGTCTGGGAGGGCTCCAAACACGAAGTTTCTCTCATCATCAGGACACATTACCCTCCTTGCATCGAGGGGTGACAATCTGTGTGGAGAGTACCCACCAGGGAAGTTCACCTGGGCTTCAGAATCCAGGAACTTTATCGGAGTTTTAGTATGAAGGTCTGTCTGAATGATATATTGATTTCCCAGGTGGTTGAATTTAGCTCCAAGGTAGCCTGATACCACATGAGCCAAATCCCTACATCACGTGGTTAGTCATTGTCATGGCCAACTTCTACCCTAAGACCATCAGTCTGTGCCCTGAACGAAGATACTCCTGGCAGGTCTGAGTTAAATTACCTCCCAGAAGCCAAGAGTAAAGTCAAAACTCCTCTTTGGCCATGGCCAAATTCTTTACTACACACTCTCATTCAATGAATCAATATCAGACTCATTTCAGTGCGTGTATTCACACACTGCTGTATAGACTCCAGTCCTGTGGAGCCTCTTTCGTACAGCAGAGTTCCTCTCTTTTCTCTAAGGAATAAGAATTAGTTTGGTGGGGTGTGAAGTGTGGGGACAGAGTTGAAGGTCCGGGGAGGGGGATACCTCAGTGCCTCAAGTGGCATAGAACCTGCAGCTCAAGTGTTTCAAAATTCATCTTCATTCCACCATCAGTTTGAATAATTAATTCTACAGGTTATCATTGAATTTAAATTACATTTCAATGAAAGAAACGGATTCTACAGTTAATGAAGTTTGTAATTGGCAAATTAATTTAAAATGCCACACACTGCAACATGATCCTATTGCCTACCTCTGGAGTTTCCCAGTTCTCAAAGTTCTCTACATTCAACTCAACAAGGTGCTTCAATGTTGCAACAATGTTAATGTCTACAAAAGTTTCTAAATGAGTACTCTCAGTTTCTTCACGAAACTCATCCAGACCAGTGGCAAACATTATTATCAGACTTCTAGAGATATGGCCCACGTTTTGAGGGGCACCATTCCAGACCAGTGCTTTGCAAACTTTTATGTGTGTAAGAATCACCTGAGAGTTCCTACTAGAATAAAGATTCTAATTGAGGAGATCTAAAGTAAAGCCCAATGTCTCAACAAGTTTCCATATACACTGCTATTAGTTACTGTTCTGTGGACTACACTTGAGAGGGCTGGATGCTAGACAATTGCTTTCTATTTTACTGTGAAAAATGGAAACATTCAAAAGGAAATTCCACTGGCTCTCACCACTAACCCTACCCACCTGCCCACTGGCACTGTGCGTGAGCGTCTGCATTCCCTCCTTTATTGTGGGTTAATCATCTTCGTTCCTATTTAAACTGACCCCTCCCCTTGTGAGCTGATCCAGCTCCTCTCTCCACCTCAAGAACATCACTCCAAGATTTCCTGTCATCCTTTTCCACGTCATCAGTTTCCCCCCACGCCAATGTACCACTCTCATTGACACTAAAACATGCTAATATTCCCATCTTAGGAAAACAAACAACAAAGAGACCCTCTCTCCCACCCGCGCCCTTTTCTCTGCCCCTGTCAGTCACTCTTTCCTCCCAGAAAGTCATTGTTGGCTTTCTAGAATGCTACTCTCACTTGGTTTTCCTTCTCAGACTCCTTTCCTGGCTCCTTTTCATCTCATTTCTGAAGTCTCCAGAGCTTAGATCTTGAGCTCTTCTCCTTTCTCTCTATGATACACATGAATAAGCTGCTGACCAAACCTCTCCATTGAATTATGGCCCTGCTTATGCAGCACACACACTTACATGTATAATAAGTAATCCAAAGATGGCATGTCTAAAGTCGTCTTCTGATCCCCTCCCAAAGTCTTCTGGACAACTTTTCATCACTCCCACATAGTCCAAGTCCATAAAGAAAGACTCTCCTCTTAACAAATACCATGAGTGTATTTACCAGGAGGTTCATCAGCAAGTCTACCAGGATTTTAGACTGGATACTCATCTTCTCTCTCTCCATGAAAGTATCCCTCCAAGTAATCAGGAGAATGGATCAAAACTTAAGTTACAGGACAGCTGCTTTAATTTCTTCCAACCACCTCCCTTAGAGTAAAAACCCAGTGGCCTTAGCTCTTGTGCTGTCATCCCTCGGCCCTTCTCTTTACCTCTTTGTTCACTCCACTCCACTTATTCGGGCTCTTTGCAGTTTCTCAGGGGTCAATCATATTGCTGCTTCTGGATTCTACCATTTATTCTTCCCTCTGAATTCCTTCTCTGACCCCTCATTAAAAAACAATGCCCCAGGTCTATGGCCATGCCACCCTAAACAAACTCGATCCTGTCTGATCTTGAAAACTAAGTAGAGTCAGACCTGGTTAGTATTTGGATGGGAGACCACCTAGGAAGACCAGGTGCTGTAGGCATAAAAAATAAAAAATAAGGGATTGTAAACTGACAAGATCCTTGCAATCTGTGAGGTCAATCAAGAGTTGCCTCACAATACAAAACAAAATGAAACAATGCCCCATTCTTTTTGCATTTTTCTCCATAGCATTTACCATCATCCGTTAATATTATGTATTATATTTTTGATTGTTTAATTTTTAAATTATCCGTGTTCCTCTCTAGAATGTGAGGTCCATGAAAACAGTAATTTTTAATGGCCTATTTATCCCATACACCAAGAGCTTAGTTAAGTGTTTGATGTATAAGCATTGACCAAGGTTGAATTATCTACAGGATCTTGAGGTATCTTCTATGCTGTATCTTCTCTGCCCATAGCCAGACCCAAGAAGACTTAGTTGTGTGTTAAATCTAAGATACAGATTGAAGGGTAAGGGTTTGTCTTAGTGTAGATGCTTCAGCTTTATGTTTCTATAACCAACTATGACTCTGTCCTCAACCAACTTTGTATTTTTACCAGCATTCCAAAGCATTGCAGAGAAGATTTGGAAAGGCTAATTAGGACAAATTCTTGTACCTTTACCCCATTTATGCTAACTACAAAAGCCGACTCACTTACACTGAACTCCAAAGAAATCCGAAACATTACTAATGTTATATTAGACAAGTCCTATGGTGATATAATTGTAAAGCCTTTGTCATGGGGAGTTACAGATGGATCATTTGATGTTATTATTTCCCCATCATTAATGGTTTGTGTTACATGAGATCTTAACCTTGTTCAAATGGGAAAAAAAAGTCTGTATCTATAATTCTATCCCATTCACTTCACCTTGTGAATCAGTATCCCCAAATGTGATCTGGTCAGTGAGTCCCAAAGACTGGTACAAAGTCCTAAGGGTGGAGAACCACAGTTTTTGCTTTGAGTTCAGAAGGCCACCATGAATATGCCCATGTGTCTTCTTTCTGACTTATCTAAATGGTTGTGAACCAGCAATGTGTCCTCTCTTTCCTGGATGTAAGTATGCTTACCCAACAAAAGATACTTGATATGACAATTCCAAGACAGCCAATAGCCTAGGTGGTAGGACACCAGTGGTCATCCTTGGCTTTTTCTATATATTTTAACTCATTTTATAGCTGGGGATTAAGAGTTGTGTTCCCATATTATCTTTCATAGTATCTTTCTGTAACCTGAAAGGAACAGTTAAGTTGAACCGAAAGGAATAAAAACAGTGATAGCTGTACTTATGTTGAATATTTCTCCTGCACTCCAACAGAAACTAAGGTGCCTATCATCTCCCAGAAGGAACACAGATCTTCTCATACCCCCATCCCCTTAAGAGGAGAAAATTCAGGAGCCAAGAAGTGAGGCATCACTGATGTGTCCTTTTCCAAAACTAACACTTCCAAGTTCCTTTGTCGTTCTTTCTTCCTTTTCTAAAATTTAAGTCTCTATTTGAATAACTATTTATTTACCTTTAAAGATGACTTACAGGGTATGTTTCAAGAAGAAAAACTTCATTCATCTTAGCCTATGTGATGAATAGAGTTTTAAACCAACATTCGATATGTATTGAGAAGATACAATGGATCACAGCTAGCTCATGTGGAACACACAGATACTACACATGCACTTTACATGAGTCATCTCACTTAATTATTATGGCAACATAATAATTATCATAAGTGTTATATGATGATAAAATTGGGGCGCAGAGTTTAAATGACCTTCCAAATCACTTAGCTATTTTGTGGTACAATCAGTGTTCAAATTCAGCTCTTCCTGACCCCAAAACTTTGAGAACTCACATACTGTGTGTTTGTTCCATATTATGATAGGTGGTTGGCCCGGGTAACCATAGCAAAGAATAAAAACTAAATACAATGTGATCTCTTCTCTCTTGGAATGATAAGTTAGCAAGAGAGACCCATGCAAATACCAGTGAATATAACAAGAGCTATCCATGAACATTTCTTGAGCACTCCTAAAGTGCCTGCCTCTATATTAGACTTAGGATACTGCAATGATTCCACCAGAGCCCATTGGTGAGATAAACACACAACAAGAGTCAGAGGACAGCACTATTAATTACCCTGGTTAGGATGAGAGAAGGAGTGGGGTGAGAAAAGGGAGAAACTTAAGGCAGTAGAGAAGAATAGTGTTTAAATGGCCATTGGCAGGGGGTGGGCAAATGAGATGGAGAAGAAAGTCTTTGATCAAAAACGAACTGAGTGACCAATGTCACTGAGGTAGGAATGCAGTACTAAGCATATAAGGATCACAATGCCTGTCGGATGGAGGATGGTTAAAGGCAATGGAGATGTTCACCTAAAGATGAAAAAACCTAGGGGGACCTGCTAACTGTCTTCAGTGTTTACAGATCTTTTAGGTAGAAAAGGGATTCGGCTTCAATATGTTTGGAACTAGGATTAATGGAGAGGAGCTACAGAGAGACAGGTCATAGCCGAATAGAAGAAAGTATTTTCTACCAGCAGAACTGCCCGAGGAAATTCATAATTTAAAAGGCACTGTCTTAAGAGAGTTTTAGATTTAGTCTGGACACAAATGTGGCAGAAAACTGACAGAGACAGTGCCAAAAAGAGATCCTTGCAACGCAACATGTGGTGTGTAGACCTGGGACTTGTCAGAAATGCAAAATCTCAGGCCCTACCCCTGGGTACTGACTCAGAACCCATGTGCACACAACATTCCCAAGTGATCTGTACACAGGTACAGTATTAGAAGCATTGCTGTGGATGGATAGTCTTCAATGTTCCAAAACCTAGAATTTCATGTGTGGTGGGAAATGAAACTGGAAAAAGAGATTGGAATTAAATCAGAAGAAATTTGAATTAAAATCTAAGGAGTAAGGACTTTTTTAGGCATCAGGGTAGGGAATTTTCAACTCATTTTTCTGGCAAAGGAATGAACCATGAATAGATTCTTAACTATTTTCCACCTGTGCGTATGGTGGGAGCATGTCATTGACAAAAGAGTTATTTTCATTCTTATAAACAGTTTTTTAGACTTCATTTATCTCCTAGATAACCTGTTGTGATTGTCTGAAAATCTGATAGCAAAAGGTTCTATTTCTCAAGGAAACAGACATTGATGCCCTATCTCAACTTTTAAGTCACTCCACTGATGGTTTTCATTACCATTCTTGGTTGACAAGCTTATTTATATCTGGAATAACCCACATCAAACTTTCAACATTGTGTACTTCTGAAAGTTGGGGTTTATATAAGATGGGAAGGGAAGGGAAGAACATTTATTTTTTCTTATACATCCTGTATTATTTAGCTTATAACAAATACGTTTGATACCAGTCCCTACAGCAACTACTACTCAAAAACAAAAGCCCCAAATCTACAAGATGCTGGTTACAGAGAAGGAAGGGCCCACTATGCTTTGTAGCATTTTGCTTGATGTTCTGTCTCACCAGCAACTGAAACTATTATTAGCTACTCGGCTGGGAGATGTTTATCTCCACTGTTACTCTCTACTGGTGTGTAACAGCTGTTTACTTATAACAGAATGACAAATGAGGGAAGGAGGCCTAGTTGTCACACATGACAAATTCTTACAACAAATGCCTTTTCCTGGCCATCACTTTTATGTGTTTGGGGCCTGCTACATAGAATAGATGTAGAAAAAGGCACATTTTCTTTGCTATAATTTCTTTAGAAGTGTGATTTTTCTAAGTGTATTGATATTCAATATTGGGGAAAGAAGCCTAAAAATACACTTGCAACACATTTTACATCTTGTTAAGCATTTTAACATATCATATTTTCAGTTGCTCTCACACAAATTTGTGGTGTATATTTAAAGGCAGATGTTATTATTAGCATTATGATGATAGTTCTGTAGATTAAGACCAGGGATCTCAGAGAGGTAAGTCAAGAAAAAGAATGAGAGGACCTTTTTTATACCACTATTTGCTCTTGAGTAAGTCATACTTAAAATATTTACATATGTAACTACAAAAGAATGGTCTTAGAATGTATTTCTCTAAAAAATAATCCCATAATATGAAGTATGAGAACAATTGCTGTTCTCTATTGAGCACATATGCATACCAGGTATTACACATGCATTATTACTAATTATTACCTGCAAAGTAACCATATTATCCCCACGTTAGAGATAAAGGGAGGTTCAGAGTGGTTAAACACTGTGCCCACAATGACAACTTTCAAAGCTGGATTCAAATACAGCTTTAACTTCTAAGCCCATGTTTTGTCCCCAATGACACAGATTCTCGCCACAAATTCCTTCACTGTGGGGAGAACCTGGCATTGCAGGAGAAAACATCTGTCCCAAGTGGTGTCACATCTCCGTCCAGGCTTCAGTGAGATTGCACTGTTTCCACCTCGCATCTTCTGAGATTTCACCCTTTGAACAGACTGTCAGATCTTTTTTCCTGTCAAGTCACAAACAGCGGGTATCGAATTCATTTTTTTTTTCAAACCATGAAACGGATTCCCAAAGTGGAATTCAAATTGAATCTTGAGGCTATACCACACCGATTTTTTTCTCCTAATAATCATCTATCTGACCTACTCACTGAACTCTTGGCTGCATCAATATTCATTATGTTATTCAGAGCAAAACATAGTAGAGAAAAAAACAATGTATGCTGTCTTGCCTGATCACTAACAGAGATAGATAAGACAGAGGCCAATACATTAGGGCTGGCAGACAAACATTTAAATGCTCTTTGCTACTATATTCTGATTCTCTGCTCTTCTCTGTGGATGGAAAATGATGCTATAGGGTCGTGTGATGCATCCTGAGAGTGAGCCAGCAAAGGAAACTTGTGCCTAGTGAAAGAAAGATCCTGAACTCTGCCATCATTGATCGATGCCGTCCTTGAAAATCTGTTATTTTGGAAATGGTAGCTGAGGGAAAGACCCTTCTACTTGCTCCCCCCATAATAACTCCTAAAAACTTCAAGCAGAGCCTGTAGGATTGGTGAACTCTGTGTGAATTTTAGCTGAGAGATCTAGAAAACCCCAAATGTTGAGCCAAGCAGCTCACGAGGCCAAGCATTACTGCATCGTGGGTAGGAAGTCAGGCATCACCGCACTGTGATCATAAAGAAAAGATCCCATTAAATCATTAAGCAACAGAACTGGAAGAGCGTGCCACTGTGAAATGCAAGCACTGAAACCAGATGGGTGTCCTATTGTGGTGGGAAGAAGAGGGGCCGTGAAGCCCAGGATTCCCCCTGGAGCTGGCCTTGGCCTTGGGTGCTGGTGGGCAAGGCAATTCTTTTTGAGACCCAATTACTTCGCTCATGCAGAGGGACTAATGCCTGCATTGCCTTGGAACTGACTTCTTCTGAAAATGAAATGAGATAACACATTTGAAAAACTTACACAATTGTTACTCATTATTAAACTGACAAAAGGCATTTGTTGTCAGACAGAGCCCTGGAGGCCAGAAGAGTGGCATCTCCACACGGATGGCAGCTGCGATTTCCACTTTTGATCCTGCATTCAGGGGACGTGGCCAGGACTCTCCGATGCTGAGTCAGCAGGGGGAGTATTTATTCTTTCTCAAAATTATGTATCATAATTAAAAATAATAATAATAATAATTATATTAGAGATTTGAACCAGCATTTCTCTTAGGGAGGGAACCACTTTGTTTACGAAAATGCCTTCATAAGCGGCCTGGAGGTAAAAGGCGACATTCAGTTGGCACATCAACAGGAGTCAAGGCAACAAAAGAGAGCGCTGAACCCCTGTGCACTGGATATGAGCGAAATTTTTGAGAGAGGAAAGGCTCTGAATAGAGAGAAGGGCTGAACCACACAGAAACTGGTGAGAGCCACGATTTCTGAAATGACTGAAGGGTTTTCGAAGAGGACGAGCTAATGCTGCATTTTCAGTTGCTTGTGTTGCTGTGATATAAATCTTTCTGTTGCCTCCCATTTTCAGCAAATCATCTGCACTCATAGATGAAGGTGCTGAGACAGTCTGATTCAGGGACAGCAGGAGCCTGAAGCCAGAGGTGGCCATGAGACTGTCAGGCCCCAGGACTCCACGGGAATCTGGGGTTGCACCAATGGGGCAAGACAGAGTGACTCCAGCAGACCCCTGAATTATCATGTTCTCCTGTCTCCAGCTGCTCTCTCTGGAAGACTTTTTTTTTTCAATTTATTTTTGAATTAGAGTTAAGATACAATATCATGTTAGTTTCAGGTATACAACATAGTGATGAGATATTTATATAACTTACGGTCACGGTGATGTCTAGTAACCATCTGTCGGCATACATAGTTATTATATTGTAGACTATATTCCCTATGCTGTACTTTGCATCCCCATGACTAATTTTATAACTGCCAATTTGTATTTCTTAATCCCTTTCACCTTGTCCACCCAGCCCTCCACCCCCTTCCCATCTGGCAACCGTCACTTTATTCTCTGTATCTATTAGTTTGTATCTGTTAGTCTGTTTTGTTTCTTTTGTTCGTTTGTTTTGTTTTTTAGATTTCTCATATAAGTGAAATAATAATGTATCTTTTTTCTCGGTCTGACTTGTTTCACTTAGCATAAGGAAAGGCTGAGAAATGCACTGAACAAAATCAAGGAAACATCATATGAGCCAGAAAAAAAGTGGACCCAGACCAAGATTTAGTACGAAGCAGCTACGTACTTCCAGTGTGGGGTTGGGAGGAGTGCCACATCTTCAGTAGATCACCATCCCCCACGGTGACCATTCCCCACCTTCCCCAGTCCCTAGGGCTCCAATCCCTACTCTTTATCAAGCTCGGCTGAGGCCGGCCCCCTCCTGCGGTCCAGATTCTGCCCCTTCCTGCTGCCACATGTGCCTTAAACCTCCTTCTCCTCCTCCACCCCTTTCCTCTCCTCTCGTTCCTCCTCAGCTTCAAAACACAAGTTTTATCCGGTCCCCAGGGCCAGCTTCTCTCCAGCTATTGCTCTTGCACTTTTCTTCACTTCACAGACAACTTTCAAAACACACACTTCTTCATCTGCCATGGGCTTCTCAATCCACTCAAGTGTGGCTTTCCAATCTTAGCCACTCCGCTAAAACTGCTGGCTCCAACTTCATCAAACATCTCCCATTAAAGGCTTTATTTTAAATTATTGATGGTATTTGTCAAAATCCACACTTTTTTTTGAAACACCTGTTCTCCTTGATTTCCACCACACCACAAGCTCCTATATTTCTTCCTACTCCACCTCTGGCTCCATTGCAGGGCAGACTTACTCTAAGTTGTGCCTTCAGGGCTCTTTCCTGGGCTCTCTCCTCTCCGCTTCCCTATTCTCTTCTCTTTTCCTGTCCCCTCCAGGAAATGTGACATGCTCCTCTGGCTTCAGCAATATTCCCAGATCCTCATACTCTACTTCCTATTGAACATGAATGCGTGGATGTCTAGTTGTCCCCTCTGACCTCCAGAACCTGCTCCTTCTCCCAGGTCCCCTTCCCAGCTCCACCCTGTGCAGTTCTTCCTCAACCCTTTAGTCCTCCTCCTCCCAGGCTTTCACTCTATCACCAAAACTTTCAATCCTTCACTAAGTCTTATTGTTTCAACATCCTCAGTATCTCTCTAACCTGCTCACTTCTCAATCCACAATCATAGTTCATGCCACCGTCATCTCTCACCAAGGTCGTACCAGCAACTTCTAAGCTGGTCCCCTGCCCCTAGTCTTTTCCTTTCAGATTACTGGGTTATTCTCCAAACTGCTGCCAGAATGATCTTTCTAAAACAGGACCCTGTGGTACTCCTCTGCTTAAAACTTTAGTGGTACCACAAACTACTCTAGGGTTAAATTTTAGGCTTGTTAACATGGCCCTGAAAGCCATTCAAGATCAAGCTTCTCGATTCTCTTCCCATAAAATGTGTCTCATTCCTTCTCACATCTCCATCACCAGAATTAGGATGTGCTATACAGTATATGCATGGTTTATGATTCTTGAATTAACATTTCCAAGTCTGATCATGTGACACCCTTGATAAAACCCCTTCCTGCTCAGTCAAGCAAATAGGCTGCAAGCGTATTAATTTCTGGTTTTACCTCTCAAGGAAATGTTAAGCCCAGCATGGGTGGCAGCCATCTGCATGTTGCTGGAAGACTCTTACCAGGTGGCCCCAGGGGCGCACAGGCTGTGACTGACCTTGGTCTGCAGCTGGACCTCTCCTAGGAGGCCCTTGAGCTGGCACACCTGGTGGCCTGCTTTGACCAGAAATGGAGCCAGAGTATTACCCAGGACTGCATCTGAGGAGGACACACCAGAGGGCTCACTGGACAGGCACCAGAGGCCTGATAGAGTGAATCCTGCTCCATAGGGTCAGGCTCTCACCGGCTAGTCCTCAACAACCAATCATCCTGAGAGTCAATGCCTCCCATCAACATGAAAACAGCAACCAAGGCTCAACTATGACAGGAGGTCACACACAACCTACATGAAAGACACACCCTGAGCACCTGACTCAGATGACCAGGGAAGACTGTACCACTGGGCCCCACAGGACACCTACTACACAAAAGCACTGTACTAAGGCCAGGAAACTTAGGACTCCTACCTAACACATAGAAATAGACTCAGGGATGTAACCAAAATGAGGAGATGAAGAAATACAACCCACATGAAAGAATAGAACAGAGCTTTAGAAAAAGAACTGAACAAAGTGAAGACAAGCAAACTACTCTGTTTTGCAGAGTTCAAAACACTGGTTAAAAGGATGCTCAATAAACTTAGAGGAAGAGTAGATGAACTCAGTGAGAACTTTAACAAAGAGATGGAAAATATGAAAATGGAGATGGAAAACATAAAAGGGAACCAGTTAGAAATTAAGAATACAATATCTGAGATGAAGAATCCATTAGTGGGAATCAACAGAATGGATGAAGTGGAGGATCGATCCAGCAACTTAGAGGATGGGGTAGTAGAGGACATCCAATCGGAACAGCAACAGGAAAAGCAGATCCAAAACAATGAGAATAGTTTAAGGGGCCTCTGGGGCAGCACCAAGCACGACGACACTTGCCTCATGGGGGTACCAGAAGGGGAAGAGAGAGAGTGAGGAATTGAAAACCTAATTCCTTCATCTAACTTGGTGAAGGAATCAGACATACAAGTCCAAAAAGTGCAGAGTCCCAAACAAGATGAAACCAATGAGGGCCACACATCATAGACCAACACATAGCATAACTAAAGTGCCAAAGTTTAAAGACAAAAATATTAAAAGCAGCAAAAGAAAAGCAATTAGTTACCTATAAGGAAGCTCCCGCAAGACTTTCAGCCAATTTCTCAACAGAAACCTTGCAGGCCAGAAGAAGTTGGCACAAAATATTCAAAGTGATGAAAAGCTAGGACCTACAATTAAGATTACTCTACTCAGCAAGGCTGTCATTTAGAATCGAAGGACAGATAAAGAGCTTCCCAGACAAGGAAAAGATAAAGGATTTCATCAACCCCAAGCCAGTATTACAGGAAATGTTGAAGGGATTTAGTTAAGAAGGAAAAATACATATCGACAATATGAACAAGAAATGACAATAACTATATATCTATCAACAAGTACTTCAAAAGAAAAAGGATTAAATGCTCCAATCAAAAGATAGGGTGGCTGAATGGATAAGAAAAGAAAACTCTTACATATTCTGCCTACAAGGGACTCATTTCAGATTAAAAGATACACACAGATGGAAAGTAAAGAGATGAAAAAAGTATTTCATGATGGACCTAGAGAGTACTGTGCTGAGTGGAGTAGGTCAGATAAGAGAAAGAGAAATGTCATATGATTTCATATACGTGTGTAATGTAAAAAATGAAATAACCAGAAAACAAACTCATAGGTACAGAGAACATTTTGAGGGAGAAGATGGGAGAAGAGTTGGAGAGGGGTAGGTGAAAAAGGGGGAAGGGATTAAGAAGTACAAATGGGTAGTTACAAAATAGTCATGGTCATAGAAAGTATAGCATAAGGAATACAGTCAATATATTGCAATAACTATGTATGGTGTCAGATTAGTATTGGATTTATTGGGGTGATCGCTTTGTGAGTTATATAGATCACTACATCATACCCCTAAAACTAAAATAACATTGTATACCCAGTATGAAAAAATAAAAATATGTATTTAAACAAACATTCAAAAGAGTGAGGAGCCAGTGTTCACACAGCACCAGAGGAGAGAGGGACTAACCTGCTGGAAACCTGGGCAGGTGGGGGTCCCAAGACCCTAAGGAATTCCAGGAGTTCACTAAAGAGAGAAATGGGCTCCGGGGAGTGGGGGCGTCAAAGGACATAAATTGGCTTTATTTTTCTTTGGAAAATGCTGTCCAGCCCACCATGTATCCCCCACTGGCCACCGTGCGTTCCCCATCTGTTTGAACCAAGTGCTAGAAGGTGGAGATACAACGGTGAGAAAAATCCAATCTGGAGCCTCATGGAGCACGCCGGCCAGGAGCGGAGCCCGCCAGTGGTCACAGGACGACAAAAATGTACTAAACATGGACTGCAACAAGTGCTGTGAGAGCTTAAAACTGAGTTTTGACCTTTGCTGGCTGTGGCAGGTGGAATAATGGCTCCCACAGACATGCACATTCTCCTTGCTCAACCCTGTGACTGTGTTACGTTTCATGGCAAAGAAGAATTGAAGGTTTAGAGGAAACTCAGAGCGTTAACTGGCCGGCCTTAAAATAAGGAGATGATCCTGAATTATCTGAGTGGGTCCAGTGTAATCACAAAGTCCTTAAATGGAGCAGAGTCAGAAGAATCAGGGAAGGAGATGTGGCCATGGAAGCAGAGGACGGAGATCTGAGTGATGCAGTTGCTGGCCTTGAATACAGAAGGAGCCGCAAGCCAAGGAAAGTGGTCATCTTTGGAAGGGAGAAAAGTTAGGGAGGCAGGTTCTCACCCAGAGCCTCCAGAAAGAGTGCAGCCCTGCACACAACTTGAGTGAGCCCAGTGACACCTGTTTTGGACTTCTGACCTCCAGAACCGTAAATAAATGTGTGTTGCTTTAAGCCACAGGTTTGGGGTGTTTTTTTTACAGCCACAATAGGAAATAACAAAGCAGGAGGGCATGGAATCTTCTACCAGGTGATGGTTCTTGAACAGAGTTCTGAAGAAATTTCAGATTCTACCTTGCAGACGAGGTGAGGGCAGTGGAAGGAGTCATGGCTTCAGAGGAGGGGTATGAGCCAGCATGTGTCTGAGCTCATGGAGCCAGCCAGGCAGGTTCAGCATGTTGGTCCTTCTAAAAGCCATGGGGACCCTCTGCAGGGCTTAAGCCTCATCAGACTGGCTTAGCACGGTGCAGATCTCTGATTGGCCCCCTACCTCGCTCCGCCTATTTTCTCTCTCACAGTTCTCAGAAGCGAAGATTAATGTGAACCAGACACAATAAGAAAGGTAAATAGGCTGGGAGGACATTACACCATGAATTCCAAAGTCAGCTGCATTATTTGTGCATTAACCTCAGACATCCTCTCCTTTCATATAAATGAGAAATGAAAAGCTGACAAGTACACCAAAAAATAGGCCCGGTGAATACTTTGTTTTAAATGGTTGGGAATAGAGACCACAATAACACAAGATTTGCTTTCATACTAAAAGCTAAATGAAATCTGGAATAACAGGTTAGGCATTTTCTGTTGGTGGTTAAGTGGGGTGTGACATCTAGTGGCCAAAGTTACCAATTTTCATTTCTTCCTTCTTGGCGTGATTAAGACACACTAAGTGATCAAATGTACACTGAAACCAATCACCATTGAGGAACTACTATGTGTAAAACATGAAACAAAGGTCTTGTGGATCCCAGGCCTGGCTGGTCCCAGGTCTGGCTGTGATCCAGGTTCATGGCTAGGAATAGGACCCCAGATTTAGAGTGTTACATTAGTGTAGTGGGGCACCTGCACCTAAAACATGTAAATAATGCAGCTTATTGTGTCACGCATGTGTGGCTGAATGCCACTATTGCACTCTGATATGTGTGGAGCCCATGTGGTCCCCTGGGGAGCAGAAGGGGAGCAGAAGAAGAGCGAAAGCAATAGAACTGCACTCCCCACAATAGAACTGTGCTCCCTACAATAGAACTGTGCTCCCCACAATATAACTGCGCTCCCCACAATATAACTGCGCTCCCCACAATAGTACTGCACTTCCTGCAATAAAGTTAGTGCCTGTCATTTCATTCTCATGTCAGCCTCTTGTGCATTCTTCCAACTGGGCGTCTCACCACCAAAACCTTCCCTTTTCTATCAGCTCAGTGCTGACAGGGCTGAGGAGGAATTCAAAGATGAAAATGTACTACCTCTGCTCTCCTTGGAGGTGGCAGACTCAGGTAAAGAGTTGAGGGAAAGACAGGTATTTAGATGTTCTAATACTGGATTGTAGAGCTACACAATTATCCCACCATTAAGGAGGTGTTTGATGACCAGAAATGAATGAAGTCTGGGGTGGAGATGCAGAGCTGGGATCCATCAGGCAACAGGTGAGTGCTGAGAAGAGAGTGTGGACAATGAGCCGAAACACTCAGCACTACCCCTGATAGAGAATAGTTGTTGAATAAATATTAACTCCTATGAAAGAGCACCCAGCAGGGATGTGGTTCCATAGTGTAGCGGTTAGCACATCTGCTTTACATGCAGAAGGTCCTAGGTTTGCACCCCAGTGGAGCCATGGTCCATGGTCTACAGCCATGCCACCTTGAACGAGCCCAATCCCGTCTGATCTCAGAAGCTAAGCAGGGGTGGGCCTGGTTAGTACTTGGATGGGAGACCACCTAGGGAGACAATAATAATAATAATAATAATAATAATAATAATAATAATAATAAAAGAGCATTCATCAAAAATTCTAGATGTGGTAGAAACAGGAGGACCAGGAGAGCCCCAGCTATTATGAGTGGAAATTCTTGGCCTAATTAAATGATATAATGTTAAATCACAGTTAGAAATACACATTTAATTATGGCTGAAATATTAGCTTTTGTTGTTTCTAATGTGACTATACATTGGGTGCCTTTGAAGAATTGTTCATCTTCTTTGAGAATGCTTGCCCAATTGTAAAACAGGATAAAACAAAACAAAACAAAACCTCATGGAAATTCTGTGCAGATCAACTGAGGTAATGTGTGCAAAAGAAATTATAACCCACAAAATACCACACTCATAAAGGGTCTGTATTAAGTGAAAAGCCAGGAAGCACATTGTGCAGAGGAAATTCTTAAACACCTAAATCACGACTGCAAGCAACTCAGCTGTGTGGGGAGATCGCCCTCGGCTTACCCTATGGATCAAGTTAACAGTAATTTCTTTAACTGTTGTTGGTTTTGGTTACAGATAGCAATAGGCAATGCTTCTTGAATTTTTATCATGTTTTGTAAATTAAATATTTCAGATGAAAAATGCTTTTCAATTCTTTAAGTTAATTTCTGGTTTGCCAATATTTGGGTAGAGAGTATGTATATTTCAGATAGTAATCATTTAACTTTTGGGTTCTTACTATTTTATGTTTAGTTATTGATTTTCAAATTTGTGTTATCACTCATAGAGTTTATTATTATAATCCTTTCCTTTCTGTTTTTTTTTTAATAATTTACTGAGTCATTAAAATCTTTCTGCAAACTGACTAGGCTGGACTATTTCACATACTTGTTCAGAATCCAATTTCATCATTTTATAAACACTGATAGAGTTTTGGCAATTTCTGATTTTCTTTACTATTTTGTATTTAACTTAAATTAATTGGAATTTATATTCAATTTACTTTTACTTTCTGATTTACTTAGGATGCTTTTGAATGAAAATGTAAAGTTACATTATTTAAATTAGATATAATTGAATTTATTTAAATACTTTATTTGGATAATGTATTTAAATTTTCATTCGAAGATATTAATTTAAAATTATTTTATTTTAAACTTAGTGCTTCTGAAAATCTTTTTAAAAATAAGCCTAACATGTCATTTGAAAACTTAACAAAATAATATAAATGTTTTCTGAAAAAGAAAGGCTATTTTTAAAATCCCAAAAAAAGTAAAAAATGTCTAGAATTAATATTTTTACATGGACTGCCAATTTTAGGTTGGAAAATGTCCTGAGAATGTTTCATTTCATATTGATTTATGCTAGAATTTTTACCAATTTTCCCAGCGGTTTTTTGTTATAATCACTTGGTTAGTTTAGATTCAGAATTTTATTTTCAGTAACTAAAAATTGAAGATTTGTGTTGATGCTATTAAAACTACAGTTTAAAACTGTTAAAACCAGTCAGGAAATTCGGTCAATGTTGAGATTTGTCATTTCTTAAATTTGGAGAATTGACACAAACTGATTCACGGTGACAGCACGAGGAACAGCAGAGGGCGACAGAGTCAGCGCAGCGCGGCCACATGTTATGGGGTGTGCGCATGTGCGAGGGCAGCTTAACATTCGTGTATTTTAGTACTGTATTTTTTTTTGAAAGCGAATGCGGCATCCAGTTTCAATAAAATTTGAATTTCTTATCTAAGCATCATTCCAATGTGGATTGTCTTATTAATTTTACTTGCTAAAAAATACATAAACCAAAGCTAAGTTTCTAAAGATAAATTAAGGAGAGGTGAACCTGCAGCCTTCGGATGGTTCCAAGTTCCTCCGGTTCCGCGGCCTGAATCAGTGTGAGACGCACCCCACCTAAGTGAGGAGCCTGCGTGAGCCCATCCCCAGCGGCGTTCTGGCTTCAACGGCGTTCCTGAGACTCAGAGACAATCAGCCCAGCTGGTGATAATAGGACACAAACGTGCAAAATGATCCACTCTTACCTTCCCGATGAGGGAAGATGTTATAACAGGTACATTTTTGCATCTCCCACCATTTTCACTAATTGGTTCAGAATAAGCCAAATCCACAGATACTGACTGAGCCCTGTACGCTGTTCCCTCTGCCTCGAACACTTCCCAGCCCCGCCCCCTCCCCTGCATCATGTGCTTTGCTCTCTTTATGCCTAGGGATTCTTCGAACATGAGCTCAACTGCCATCTCTTCAGAAACCTTCCCAACCTGCCTCTGCACGTGCTAAGTCAGACCCCCACCAGGCCTCGCCCAGCACCACGACCCCCCATTCTCGCATGCGCTGCAGGTGTGTCGCCCTTTGGCATCACCTGCCTCCCCGCTAAGCCGCAGGCTCCCTGTTTGTTCTTCCCTTTCTCGTCCATCCCCAGGACCTACTGGGTGTGTGGGTAGGATGCCTCTCACGTGGAGGTATCCAATAAGGATTTTTCAAGTGAATACATTACTGTGAAGTCAAAATAATTGTCTCCACTTTTAAAGGCAGAAAACTGAAGCTCAGTGACCACATTTCATTATGGCTGAAATGTGAGCTTTGGGTGTTTCCAGAATCCGGGAGCCTGGACACAGCTGGGTCAGCTTCTGCTGTGTGAGAAGTCAGGCCAGGACAAGTCCTGGGGCTTCAGAACCTCAGCTCTTCCGGGGAAGCCATTGTTACAATCTCCTCCAAGCCCTGGAGATGCCACAAGTAGGGCTCCTAGTGGACACCAGGGCCAATGCCCAGCGTCCTTCCAGGCCAAGTGGACCCTGAGCACAACAGACGCGGAAAACAAGAAACGCTGCGGGAAAGATGAGCTCTGTCCTCTGTGCCGGCGGCCTCGGCCGAGGCCCGCAACCCTCTCACAGCTGGTGTCCAGGTTCCGTCCTCTTTCACGCTGGATTTTATCTTTTTCTCTTCTTATTCTCCTGTTTCTAAGAGATTAGTAAACCCTGGAATGCCTCCTAGTACCAGAAACCATTTTTTCATCCCCGCAGGGTAGAGGTGGGGGTGAACACGAACGCCTGCAAGGCGGGGTAGGAAGGGGGAGGAGCCCAGCTTGCTGGTATCGGACTGTGCTGGGACCTGACACCAAAGGGTCAGAGGCTGCCCGCTCCCCGCAGCCTGAGCTATGCTGACATATTCCCAGCAGCTGTACGTGTGTGAGCAGCGGTGGCGGCTGGAGTATTTGCGTTTGGGGAGGTCCCTAGCACATAGTCTGTTTTAATCAGAACCCGGGGATCCCTTACCTTGATGGCATTATGCCAAGCGAAATAAATCAGATAAAGACAAATACCATGCCATATGATCTCACTTACATGTGGAATCTACAAATACCCCAAAAGCTAACAACAACATCAAAACCCAATGTACAGATACAGAGAACAGACTGGTGGTTGCCACAGGTGGGAGGCAGGGTGGGCAGAATGGGTGGAGGGAGTCAAAGGCCCAAACTTCCAGTTATAAAATCAATAAGCCCTGGGGACGTAATGTACAGCTTGGCAAGCGTACTTCATAATTCTGTATTGTGTATGTGAGAGTTATTAAGGTAAATCTTGAAAGCCCTCATTACAAGAAGTATTTTGTAAAATTATGTGAGGTAATGGATGCTAACTAAATTTTTTGTGGTGATAATTTCACAATATATACAAATATTGAATCATTATGCACACATCTGAAACTAATATAATGTTACACATCAATTTTATCTCAAAACAAACAAAACAAAAACAAAACAAAAATAAAAAAACAGAGATCCCTTCAGCAGAAGGAATAGGGCTCTGTGCATGTGACGTCCTAAACCTGGAGCTGCTAGGGGAATGTTTCAGGAAGTGTTTTCTCTGACACCAAAGGCTCCTGTTTAAGCTATTTAAACTTTAAAAATTCTAGAATGAAAAGTGTTATATCATAATGTATATTTTGATGGAATATAGTCACAGACGCGAATCTCACCAGCCGAGTGATCCTTACCTAATCATTTTAACTTTCTGAGTTTCAGGTTCATTTTTTTTAGAAGGATGAAATAAGAAAATGGATTGACCAGTCCAGCAAATGACATGTATATGTAATATTAGTTTCCACCCCCAGCCAATGACTTGCATATGATTCACTCAACGAGTGAAGAGGACAGTGTCGGCCATGGTGATGACCATGATGGGTACTGGGTTACACTGCCAGGTCCCCTGTCTTGGACTGAAGCACTTAGCCCCCAGCTGTGGGAGGGCTAATGACCTGGGGTGGTAGATGGTGGGAGGGAGTGTCCTGGAGATGCAATGTATGCGGCATTTGAGAACTCAGAAGTCATTATTATAAGGACTGTGGAATTGAATAGCTATTGCTGGGGGCTGTGATGCTTTTCAGACCTTAAAGGCTGACAGTGATTAATCACTGATTAAAAGCTAAGTATGAAATCCAGAGAGCTTCCTTGGCAGTGGCCCTCATGCCCTGTAGCTAGGGGACCGGGAAAGCTGAGACCACGGCTACGAATAATTTTAAGAATAATCGAACTCCAGAGAAAGTTGAATTCTTGGTCTAGAAATGATTTCTATGCTGAGGTCAGTGCCTTGGATGAGAAGGATTGGAACCTGAGATTTGGGGCGGACACATCTAAGTCAATGCATTTGAAAATCTTGAGCCCCTGGTTCCTTTGAAAGATCTGGTCTGCTTTTCCAGGTAAACACTAGTACTTTTGCTTGAAGGTCATGCAGAGACATGTACCTGTCAAGGGAACAAGTGTCCCTGATCAGGATATACCACATTTTTCCTACTGGCCATTATGCTAATAACTAGGTTTAGGTTATGGCATAACCCCGCTGGGTAAATTGTGACCTAAATCTGATTATTAGCATGATGGTCATAGGAGGACGCATGACCTCTCTAAGGAACTTCAGTAAATACCCACCATGTACCCCAAGCCAGGAAAGAACAGATGTCCTTGATTCTAAATGTGCTAGATGGGAGATGGGTGTGGCGGGAAGGCATGGAACATAAAGTTAGTTGAGGGAGACATAATACAGGAGCATTTCCGATTATAAGGATTTGATAGCCCGGTGAGGAACTTAGAAGATGACGCTGCAACCATGATGCTTGGGTAGCTCTTGGAAGCTCAACCAGATAGAAGCCCAAACTGCAGCTGCTCTGCCAGATGTAGAGTGGTGGAGGATATGGACATAGCCTCAGATAAATGATATGTGGCCTTGATCTTGCAAATGTATTCTTTCCCATCACTATCTAAAAGAACTAAAAACATTTTCCATTTTGGAGGAACAGGTAATAATACACATTAATGGACGTGCTCCAAGGCTGTTAATTCTCTTACCCTCTGTCATATTATGGTCCAAAGGGAAGTAGATTGTCTAGACATCCCAAAGAATATGGCACTGGTCACCTATACCAGTGATAAGATGTTAATCCGATTGGGTGAGTAAGAAGTAATGTGTACATTGAAAGCCTTTGTAAGTCACATGCATTCCAGAGGCAGGGACATAAGTCTTTCAGTGACTCTGGAGCCCCATCAATTCTGTGAAGTTTTTGGAGAGTCAATGGTCTGGGCATGCTGGGACATCCCCTCAAACGTCAAGAACAAATTATTGAATATCATACCTCCCACTACTACAAAGAAGGGAATGCAATATCTGATTGCCTTTTTGGGGTTCTAAACACAGCATATTCTGTACTTGAGAATATTGCTTCAACCCAAATCCTAGAAGACATAACATGTTGCCAACTTTGAGAGGGAACACTCCAAAAAAGAACTCTATAGCAAGCAGCCATGCCACCAGGGTCATATGACCAGGAAGACCTCACTGTGTAGAGGTATCTGTGATGGAAAACAATGCTGTGTTTGGCTTATGGTGATCCCGGAGAAAAGAATCACAATCTGGAGCCCTAGGTTTCCAAAGCACAGTCATGCCATCTGCAGCAGACAATAATTCATCATTTAAAATGAACTGACCATGACCATAGAACATTAAGAGGCAATGTGTCCAGAAATGGCCATTATTAGCTAGATTCTGTCAGACTCATGAGGTCATAAGCAGCAGCAATCCATCATAAAATGGAAGAGGTAATTCAGGATATGGCACGCAAATCTGAGAGCCTAGTGAAGTGCATTAGCAGGTGGCCCAGCCTCCTGGGGAGTCCACTGTTGTGGAGACGGTTCGGAAAAAGAGTCGGAGTCTGGAAGTGCTTAACTAACATGGATAAGGGAGAGGAGGAATGGCAATGCTAGCATCCCCCACCCCTGTCTCCATGGCTTTTTATTAAGTTTCACTACAATACTGGCTTTGTAATTTATTAATAGTTACTTTCAGGTTAGTCAATACAAGCTACAGTCAATTCCCAGATTCAGCCTCAAAGCCAACACCGTGTTCTCAGCTATTTCTTCTCAAGTATCTTTTTCTTATCCTCTAAAGTATCCTTTTCTAGTCCCTAGAGCAAGAAGTCTCAGAATAGGTCAGGCATGTGCGCCCTCCCTGCAACGTGTCCTTGTGTGCAAGTCCACATCTGCTCCCGATGTCCTTGTTGCTCCAAGCACCAGGCATCCTACCAGGACTGCAGGTGTCTCTCTCAACAATCCACCCATCTTGCACGTGTGCCCTTCCTTTGCTCACTCTGATGGCCGTTGTGGGAAGGGTGCTTTACAGTCAGCTGGCAGAGGGAGAAAAAAGCTAAACAATGCACAGATGTGTAGGCTCAGTGTACACTGCAAGCCAAAGAAGGAACTATGACCCCACTGCAGGTGGCCCTGAAGGTCAGAGGTGAGGGGACTCCTCCCACTGGGCAGAGCGTAGGGCAGTCCAACTGGTCACTCACTCATGGTAAATGTGGATTCCTGAGCAGTGGCAAATTTCTTGGCTGATTCATTTGGGCCTGTGAGAAGAAAACTTGGAGATGGGGCCCAAGAAATCTAAGAAAGAGGCAAGAGGACCGACCTATGGGCACAGAGATGACATATGGAAGACCTTTATCTCCCATGTTCAATGCCCCTCCATGAACATCTACCACCGAGAAGGCATTAAAGAGCCAAGGTGACAGAATGATTGGGAAAGCTAACCAGGTGACTTTGGCCACCACCTCCCACCTCCCCCAGGGCTGAAACAATGAGCGCATGAAGAAATAGCCATGGCGGCAGGGACGATGGCTATACCTGGGCCTCGTGGCATGAACTTGAACTCACCGGGCTTACTACCGCTGCACTGTTGCCAAACGCCCATCGCTGGGAAGAGACGAGTGCTAAAGACCTGGGACAGCCGAGTCCCCAAGGAGACTGACCACTTGCGAGTGGCAACGGACAACCTCGACTTCATTTCCCTGCTGAAAGGAGCCGCGATTCATCCCAGCAGGAATGGCACATGGTCTGGATGTAACCTCACCTTTCCTGCATGTGGCCACTGCCATGTATGTGGCTGAGCCCCTTTCTGTTAGCCATTTGCATGCAGAGAACGTCTACTGAACCTATTAACGTCTAGTAACTTCTACTGAACATGAGCTAGATGCAAGGTTCTGTGACAGCTTCTGAAGATGCACAGATAGGCGAGGACTTGTTCTCACTGATCCAATCGCTCCTGTAGGTTTCTTTTCTTCCTGGACGACAGAACTGGCAGCATGAAAACCATTTCACAGGTTAACTAAGCAAATGGTGAGTTTAAGTGGCTTCCTAATTTAGTGGCTAATTTGGGAACCAGAATCATTTATTTCCTTTGACTTAAAAGAAACTGTTTTTATCCCATGTTGATTAGATAAACAAGTCTTAGCAGTGGGTAGCACCTTAAAGGGTACTTAGTGGTTAAAAAAAAAAAAACAAACAAAAACATAAAATGGAATGAAATAAAGTTTGAATTCCAGCTTCCTGCCTTGAGATCGCCTTCCCCTCCTAACTGAGTCCCGTCTGGGATGGGAAGTTTTGGGTCTCTGTGCAGCAGCCGGTGTCCTTCTCTGTCACGCATCTCCCATCTCCTCCACTGGCCCCTGTGAAGCCACAAAGTCCAGGCAGTTTGCTGGAGGAATCAGGCCACATTCTGTGACAGCCTCGAGAATCCCTCTCCTCTCTGAAATGGGCACATGGGTGA
>BNJM01000769.1:255260-291971 GCA_015472975.1 Rousettus leschenaultii | reverse complement strand
CAGTCACACATCTGGGAGGGTCCAGGGAAGGTTGAGTGGTTGTTTTAAGAAAGGGGTAGGGCATAGGCACATTTATAGGGGGAAAGGAATAAATCCTCCCTAACCCCAGTAGCAAGTGCCCCACTCTCCACTGCCTCTTGCTTTACCCGTTCCCTCTCTTTAGTACAGGACTCCAAGTGTCCTCTCACCGGCTGCCTCCCCAGTACCCGACTCTGAGAAGACAGAGGCATAAGAGTGGGTGAGAGGGCAGAATCGGCACGACCCCAGCCAGCGGGAGTTCCACATGCTCTGTCTGCGGGACAGGCGCAGTTCCGAGAGGCGTGATGTTTCCCCCTGCGCACCATGAACAACGCTGGCTGAGGACTCTGGGTCGGGCCTGGCCACACTTGCTCCAGCTGATTTCTGCAGTGCTGTTCTTGTCCCCTTCCCCGCAATCTGTGGCATCAATATCCTGTGACTTTGCTCACCTTCTGGCCGCCTGGGTTCCAGGAGCATGGTGGGGCCCCACAGCACCCATGGATACCCTGCCGTTCAAAAAAAAAGAATTTTTTCAACAAAAGAAAAACGATCTAGCCCATTCTCCGCTGAATGATGATATATTCTGTGAGCATTGCCAC
Source organism: Rousettus leschenaultii (assembly GCA_015472975.1). Classification (NCBI taxonomy): domain Eukaryota; kingdom Metazoa; phylum Chordata; class Mammalia; order Chiroptera; family Pteropodidae; genus Rousettus; species Rousettus leschenaultii. The sequence goes on along the minus strand of BNJM01000769.1, from coordinate 291,354 downwards.
ATTTTAATATTTTCCCAGTCCTTTATTCTATTACAACCTTCATCCCCATTACATACTGAGAGGTAGACTTGGCCAAGATAATAATCCCATGTGCCAGCTGAGAAAGCAAAATGCAGGGCAGTGAGGAAACATCTCAAAACCCCAAGAATGACTGGCCAAACACTGACCCCAAATCCAGTGCTATTTCCTTCAGCCTTCAAACCCAAATTCACATAAACTTTTGTGGGGTTGTGGGAGTTTTGGGGAAAACGTGAGGAGAGGGGGGAGGAAGGGAAGGGAACACACACTGAGCATCACATTTGGCGCCGGCACTGTGCTGGCTGCTTTACATAAACCAGTTCGTTTAAGTCTCGTATGCCTGTCCTAAAGTAGGTAAAACCAACCACTTTAAGTAAGTATGAATGATCATTTTGCAAAAAGGAAACCCATACTTAGTAAAGTGAAGTAATTTATCCAAGCTCAGAATTTAAGGCATTTGTAGAGAAGGCTAGGCCTGGAGTCAGCTTTGCCCATCCAGGAAGCCAAGCCGGCCCACTGCTGGGAATTGGATGGTCTGGGTCAGCCCCCACCTGGTGCATTCTGGGTAGATGTCAACCTGCAAAGTGTGCATCCTCCCTGCCCTTCCTAGACCCTGAAAGGCAACTGAGGCTTCAAAGAGACCGTGGATTTGAACGCCATTTGACTTCAGAAGTACACTGCACACCTGCTCCTTGTTCCCTCACAAGTGAGATGAGAGAGGATGAGGCCGCTTTCTGCCTCCAGTGATGCTATTGCTTAATCGCCTGATGTCCATTGCTGACCACTAACCTAAATCAAAGGGAGGGGAATACGTACCATCACCTCCCTCACGGCACTGTTCATTCAAACACATTTCACTCGTCATTGATTCATCTTGCTGGGAAATCAATGAAGGACACAGCAACCTCTGCTCATTCGGATCTGAGGTTAACCTGGACGGCGTATGCATCGGCGGAAAGTGCCGGATACTGGGGCCTGGGAGAGCTGTGTCTTGCCTCTGACCAGCAGTTTGGTCCAGGGCAAATCAGTAAACTTCCTTGGGCCTCTGCTCCTCAGCTCTTAGAGGGAGATCTCGGGGTAACTGTGCTTCTTTCCTTCCTTTATTGCAGAGAAGACAAAATGACAGCATATACTGGGGCATAGCACTACCTTGTTCCAAATCTGGGTTTTAATCTCAACTGCCTCTCTTACTAGCTGTGTGACCTTGGGCAAATTCCTTCATGATTCTGATCATAGATTTTTCTCCGGGAAAAAATGGCAAGGACCCTTGTGGAATGACGCTGCCTATTTCAGCATCAGATGGGTCCACCGTGGCCTTCCTTCAAGGTGGTTCATTACTGAAGGACCAAAACGTCCTTCGCAAATGGCAGTTTCACCTCTCCAGAGTCTTCAGCCTAGACTGTGATTGCACTGTTGTCATTAATTTTATTAGGAACCCTAATTTCTCCAGCAAAAAATGTCTCAACCCAGTTATGAGCAAAGTGACTTTCTCTGACCAACAAGCAGGTGGTTGATCCATTTCCATCCTCAGATGGAAATGACTTCCTCCTGTCCAGGGAGGGTCGTGGGGGAGAGGCCTGATGTCACACAGCCCGACATAAGGGCCTCCTTTAGGCTCCTACAGGTGGACTGGAATCCAGTGGAAGAATGAGTAAGGTCCCGGCTGTGGGATTTTTTTTTAAAGTCGGACACAGACACAGCTGTTGAGCAAAATGCAACCTCCACAGAAAAACCCAAGCCTCAGACCCTTGAAGCAGAGGAAGAGCTTAGGTGAAGTTCTCGGTAGCTGTCTGGGTGACCAGATAAGAGAGGGGAAAGGATACAGACTTCCCTTGCTGTTGACTTACTCTTTCATACTTGAAATATTCACAGCAACCAGACAAGAGGAAGTTGCTGGAATTTCGGAAAAGTTCTCAAACAAGATCCCCATAAGATTCTCCATTCTACTTTTGAAAAGTGACATACTATTTTGTTCCTTAAAAAAAAAAAAACCCAGAGGAACAAAAACCCTACTATGTCTTCCTGTTCTGAGTGTAAGATGCTGAGAGTTCTGACTCACACTCTTGGGGGATGAAAGTCTCGACAGGTGGTAGAGGAGCGCTACTCCAGGGGGAAGGTCCTGCCTGCACTGGACAAGGCCAAGTTCCTGTTCTCGCAGGAGCCAACCCTGCCGCAGTTCCTCAGTGTCATCAGTAGGTGACAAGGTGCATTTGAGGGTTTGTGCTGTGCAGCCCCGAGCTTTTTGTTTGCTGTGTTAGTTTGTTTGGTTTTGAGGATGAGGGCGTTGCAGGAGAAGAGAGGGAAGATTTCTTTGTGACTCATCTTTTAGCTTCTCTAGTGCCCAGAAAAGATGCTCTGAGAATTCATCTATTTTAAACAGGTGGGTGAACCCCTCAGATAAATCCAAAGAGAATAAGAGCTGCCAACATTTCTAAGAATTTTCTAAAGTAGTCTTGGCTCTGAAACTAGTCCAGGAGATCCTTGCTTCCTGAGAGAGTGGAAGACCCAGTCAGCATTTTCACAGTAAAGACATTGCACCTTTGTAGAGAGGTTTTGCCTGGGGACTGGGGACCTTCAAAAGGCAAATAATCCCTGCACTGCTCAGACTCTGAGAGGAGAGGAAGGGGTCCCCCAAACACATTCTTCCCTCAGATTAGCTACTTTAAAGCTTAAGAGGTTTAAGTGGTGTCACTCGACCTGTGGATTTGACACAGATGTTTTGGGAGAGCCGTGAACACTGCTCGGTGGGTACTTCTTTGCAGAGCTGAAGTGTGTGTGGGGGGGCAGGGCTGGGAAGCCGGATAACTGCTGCAGCTTGTTTCTTCAAGTTTGTCTCTGTTTTATTTGTTTTAATAGAGCATTTTGATTCTGCTCCTCAGGAAGGCTTAGGTCAATCCAGTGTGAATACAGGTAACTGAAGGAGAGAGTCCAGATTAGACTCCACAACTCAGTGCACCATTAGGTGACCCTCTCCCCAACGACCCTTGGAGTTCTGAGCCATTCTTTTTCCCCTTCCCTGTCCCGGGACCTACTATTTCTCCACCACCCCGGACCCACATCACCACCCCCACATTTGATGTTCGCGCTGTTTATTGAGCACCAGCTATGTTCTGAGTGCTCTCTGGGCTCTGTGTCTACAGCAGTGAATGGAACAGACACAATTCCTCCCCAGCCCCACCGCCCCCAGGGCGATGCCACAACCCTCATGGAAAAAGAGCCTGGCACAGTCAGGAGATGGAGGAGATGGAGGTGCAGACTTGGGGAGCACAGCTTCCCTAGGGTCAGCGGCATCACCCTCACTCCCAGCTCAACCCAATCCCACTGAAAAGGGTTCTTCATTACACAAAGCAGCTGTGCAATTCTCAGAGCTAAAAACCCTTTGGGGTTATTCTGGGAGAGATTACCCGGCTGTAAAAGTAAAAGTAAACAGGGGTGGCTCCAGCCACCCGTTTCCCACTGCCACAGGGACCTACCTCACCTGAGTGGTCAATGCTCCAAGGCCAGAGTGGGCCGCTTGCCTCCTCCCCACGTGGACCAAATGGACCTGTGCTTCAGGGAAAACACAGCCTTTACCTGTGTATTACCTCTCGGGCCTTCCTCCACTCCAGGATGAATCAGGACTCAGATTGACCTTGACATGTAAAGCATGTCCAGTTGAACTCTGCTGCTTTGCTGTCTCTCTGACATGGGGGGAGGGAGGGCAGGTGGTGAAGGGCACGCTGGGAGGCAGAGAGCCCTTCAAGGTCATTCCAAGGCTTTTGAACACAGATGTTGGAAGAGACTTGAATCCCCTTTGTATTTCTAGGGAAATATTGACCTTTGATTTCAGAGCAAATAGGGCTGACTTGCTTGGCATTGTGTGTTGGTGGGTAGGAAGGCCTAAGGAAGAAAGAGGGAACAATTTAGTCTTGAGCGTCACAATCCTGCGGATTCCTGGGCTGCGCCCCAGATTTGCTAAACCAAAATCAGTGGAGGAGCTTGGAACCCGCATTTTCAACAGGCCTCTCCTGGGTGATTCTCGAGCCCGGGGGGACGCGCGGGGTGCGAGGCGGGCGCCTTGCCCAGCAGAGCTGCCCTGGCGACAGGGCCAAGGCCAGACTCCGGCCTGTCCCACCAGCTCCCTTCTCCCTGCCCACGCACCCCCTGCCCCGCCCAGGCACCGCAAGGTGCTCGGGCCGCCGAAGCCTTCTCCTTGCAGGTGAACGACCAGAGCGCGGTTGAGGAGCGTGATCACAGCAGAGTCTGGCAGGGACCACAGGGACGAGCACGGCTACGTGTGTGTGACTCCGCCTCCCGGGACACGTTCCGGGCCGCACCCTGCCACCCTCCAGCGCCGGTGCTGGCCCTGTCATCTCACCTGGCAGCGACGGCGCCAAGACGGAGCGGCTTCCTGGGGCACGGCGCACAGAGCTGAGCAGACAGCCCCGCGCGGCAGCGCCCCACGGACCGGGAGGCCGCGCCCCCGGGCCCTTTAGTGCGCATGCTCCGTGTCCTCGCTGGGGAACCGCGGTGGCTCTGGGAACTTGGGGACACAGTGGAGTGTTCCCTGGGTGACAAGTGGGGACGCGCGCGGCGGTTTCATGTGTGGCCGCGTCTGCCATGCTGGAGGCCGCGGGCCCGGAGTTTGGTGTCGCCCGATGTGGCCACGGTTCTCTGTCGCCTCCGTTATGTGGCCCGAACCCAGGAGCCTTGTGAGCCCCGGGCGGGCAGGCTAATGCGAGTCACTGGGGATTTGTGTTGCAGCCACAGCACTCATCCCACCGACTTGGCTGTTTGCTGTTATGTCGTCTTTGTGCCTCGCAGGGCTATTTGTGCCCAAGATGTAACTTCTGAAGTTACATAGGAAGTGATTGCACCCATTCCAGCCTTTGTTGTGTGCCAGGCATTACTCCAAACACTTGACAAGTCTTAAAGGCACATTGCAACTCTCCGTGGTTAATTATCATCCTCATCATTTTACAGATGAGGAGACTGAGGCCCAGAAAGGTCATAAACATTTGTCTGATTCACATAATGTGTACTGGGTTTTGCGATCAGGGTGTCTGGCATCAGAGGCTTCAAGCCCTCTGCAACGCTCCCTGTCTTAAATAAAGTTACTCTCCTGAGTGTCCACCGGGTGCTTGAGTACAGAGCCCAGTTAAACCAGTGGAGCCCACAGGGGAGACAGGTGGACACTAGAGATGGCGGGTGTCTGCTTAGCAGCAGGGCTGACAGGAACGCGCATGCGCCTGACTGCGGGTGCCCAGCGCCCATCCTCCTCCTCTCTGCCTCCATCTCCTTGTCTTGGATCCCAGTCGCTAAGACTGTGGTCACACTGCAGGTGTACAGGTTCTGCCCTGGGTGGTAGCCGCGTGAGCTGATGCAGCTTTTCTCCTACAGCAGCCTCTGGCTAGAGACAGGTAGCTTTGCCGCCTTGTTTGTGGTGGAAAGTGTCCACTTTCCTACTCTGTAACCAACCAACTAAAGCTCAGTCTATAAAACCATCATGACTTTATTATGCTTGTGGAGTCTGGAAGTAAGGACTTTAGAGTGTGTGTGCGTACACACACACACACACACACACACACACACACACACACAGTGTCTGCAATGTCTGGGACTCAGCCTGGAAGAACTGAAAGGCTGCAAGTGACTTGAATAGCTGGGAGCTGGAGTCATCCAGAGTCTTCTTCCTTCTCTCCTCTGACCCCTGGGTTGGGATGACTCGAGGGCTGTCCTGGCTGGGACTGTGGACTGGAGTGGTTCCATGTGGCACCTCTCAGCATGGGTTCCAGGATGGAGCATCCTCGGATGGAGCAGCTGGGGAGCATGGGATCCAAGAAGCCAAGACTGAAGCTACCCCGCACGACAGTAATGCATTTTAATTCATTTTGGTCTGGATTGCTTCCCCTTTATTTTCTTAGCCTCTACTCAGATACTTAAAATTAACTGGCAATTTGTACTTTTGTAAATTATGACCACTTTTCTTTTAGATGAGTCATCATTTTCTATTGATTTTTTTCAAGTTCACAAGATAAAACTCTTTGTGTGCTATGTGTATTAAAAATAATTACCCAGTTCCTTTTAATCTCGTTTATGGCAGACTTTTTCTCCTATGGGGACTTTTTATTCATATATGATCTTTTCTTTTGTGGCTTTTGAGTTTCATGGTCACAATAGAATGACTGCCAACTCCAAAGTTATAAGGAATGTGTCTCCCTTCTAGCACTGTGATTTCATTTTGTTTACACTTAAGTCTTTGAACCAACTGAAATTTATTTTGGTAACAGAAGGAAGTACCCAGGTTCCACTTTTTTCCAAACGTCACATGTGCCTCTAATTGATAATCTATCCATGGCATTGAATTTGCTGTGACTGTGTCTATGTCTTGTCACCACAATAAGGCCCAAACTCCTGAGGAACGTGGACCACGGCTTTTTGGATTCTCTGTGGCTCACAGTACTGCCTAGCACATCTTAGGTTCTTAATTAATGCTTGGAGATAAATTAGAAACCCTTGGTGTCAACCTCAGAGGGAGATAATAAAATGATTGGATCGTGATTGGGTCAGACAGGAAAATCATTCTTTTTTGTGCCTACTGCAATGTATTAGCCACCCTCTTCCCACCTTATAAAACCAAAGGCAACCAGATGCAAAAAAAAAATGATGCTCCTTATGTCATAGGTCATATGGGATTTACAGCTGACCCCAAATTTACTTGAATACCTAGACCAGAGGACAGGAAACTACCTCCATGGTCCATCTGACCTGAGGCCCATCTTTGTGAAGTATTATAGGTCCCGTGGCCTGGTCCCATGGCCATTGGGGTTGTTCTGCCTCAACGGGCCTGGGGCTGAAACACTTCTAAAGCTCAGATGTGATCCATAGTCTAAGGTCTAAGGGAAGCATATTGTCCTCATAATTATAGATAGACCTGAGGCTCCATTAATTTTCTGTGCTAAGGCTTAATGATTAAAGGAGCAGACCTACAGAGGATGAGGGCAGAGAAAAGCACATGAATTACAATGCCATTATCTGGGCAAAGCCAGCTTGATTCAGAGGTGAGGAAAACTATATTAAAGAAGTTTGTGTGAAGTTATACTCAGCTGAAAAGTCTCTGGTTTGCACTTCAGAATATATGAAGAACTTCTGAGCAGGTTGTTGTTGAAAGATCAGCACACTTTCAGTTTCCAGGTTTTCCGATCATTTATTTTATATGTTTCCATGCATTGATGAGATCACAAAGGCATCAAGATTCCACCTAAAGGGACTCTACATGGAATCGCTTTCTCTGCCCATGAAACACTCGTTCAGAACCCGGGTGCTGTCCGCTGACACCGAAGGCAGAGCTGACAAACACCACCAAGTGCCGCCAGTCCCACTTCTTCAGAGAGAGTCAAGCAGTTTGCTGCCAATAAACATCAATTCCTCCAAATTTAAAAGTTTCTAGTGGGTGTATCTGACACTTCTGAAAAGGCTCTCTCTAGTCAAAAGGGAGATCAGATATAAATGCTGGGGGGAAGAGTCGATAGAACAGTAAATGAGTTCCACTGCATGAATTTTCACCAGTCCACACAAAAGAACTGCTGAGACCTTCAGAGCAATAAAACATCACAAAGGAAAGCAAGGTCCTCCCACCTTCTGGTGCTGCCATGGCAACTGGAGCCCTTGCACAGGCACAAGTGGCCCAGGTTTGGAGCGCAGGATTGGGGCGTAAGCACCACAGACCACTGTGTGAGAAAAGAAGTCAGGGGAGGGGTGAAAGTTGAGAATCTCCAGTAACAAGTCCCAGGCATTATTGTTTTATGTTTTTATGATGCCGTTTACCAGAAGGTAAACACTGCATGACTGTTACTCATCTCTAAGCTCCTAGTTCGGGAAGCTCAGCCGTGCCTTGCACACAGTAGGCTGTGGCGTTACAGTGGCTTTTCGGTTACCCAAATCAAATTAACACTTAAACATTAACAGTTGGACTCCTGGGTCAACAGGAAACAGGAATCCATGTGAGGGTGGAAGTCAGGAGGCAAGGCTCTCCCATGAGCTGCTTCTCTGTTTTTAAAGTAATTTTATATTAAGATGGGGCCCTGGCTGGGGGACAGGAGATTTTTCATTACTGAAAGTGACCAGCCATAATTATAAAAGAAAACGGACAGTACTTTGTGAATGTAGGTATTATGGTTCCCTCTAAGTACTAAACCCTTCTGGGAACAACCCTGTCTTTGGCCCCAAAGACGTTGCCTTTTCCCCTCATTCCATGTCTTTGTCACTTCCTGTCAGATACTCACGCACTGGCTCATCCCTTCTTGTTTGTTCTCTGTCGTTCTAATGTTATTATTTTGCCATTCCAGCATCATTGCTCATTGTTCAGGCTGGAGCTCTACATCCAGGGAGAAGCTCTGCCTCCTCGTCTAAGACTCCAGACAACAGCTTGATGGCTGGACAGCAGGACAGGTCTGCGCTGCTCCCGTTCTAATCAGTGACACTCATTTATTTGGGATCTACAGTGATCTTAGACTTTTTAATTAATACTTTCAAAGACCTTGAACGATATTTATTATTGTTGTTGCTTTAAATTATCGTTCCTATTTTAAGGATAAAGAAACCAAGATTTAAAAAAAAAACAAATAATGAAGTGCACGTCTAGTTGCTAGATGCTGCCTGATTTATGAATCACTTAAAAAAGCCAATTAGATCTTCCAAAAAAAATCAAATAATATTCCTAAAGGCAATAAACAGAGCCAATAAACCTGCAAAACAAACTCAGATTTATATTATCCTGGGTCCCAAATATTGCATGGGACATACTTGCAATAAAATATATACGTATGTTATCTATCTGAAACTTAATTAAACTGTGTATCTGTATTTTTATTTTCTAAATCTGGCAACCCCTTTTGTGGCTCAAGCATGGACTGTAGATGGCCTTACCCCCTAGGATTCTACTCCTTGTATAGTACATTTTTAACCAATGGAACTACACACAGCTATTGTGTCCCAAGCTTTCCTTAGGCCATTTACCACTTTGATTCACTGGGAAATAGCAACTATACCATCAAAACCAGGGTCAGCTGACTTCTGCCACTCCAGACATAGATGCCTATCACCCAATCTTTCCTGCACATGTACCTTATTTATACCTTTATTACTGCATACTCTACATCTTATTTATTGTGGTTAGTACCTTGCCTAGCAAAATCAATATGAATTAAAATTGCACGTGTGAATTAACAAACAAATAAATGAACCATTATGAAGACTTAAACAAGACCATCAGACTGAGGCGGCTCTAACATCTGAGCGGCCTATGCGAGCAATCCAAAAATCTAAGTTTATGATTGCCTCACAATTACAAAATCAAAATGTTAAGGCTTTAAGCTGTAGCCCATCAATAATTTCCTTGCTTTGCTTCCACTTTTTTTCTTTAAAACTCTCTCCTTGACCTCTGTCACTGGAGTGTCCCTAACCACATCCAGTTTGGTGCTGCTCCAATTGAGTTGACTTTTGTTCAAATGAACTCTGAAAAATTTGAACATGTCTCAGTTTAACTTTTAATAAGAAAGTGAACATATTGGTCTTTGTGTCTACTTTTTCAAATAGATTCCTGTTTGGGAACAACAGAGAGGTTCCTGAAATGCAAAAACGTAAGTGAAGACAGTGGAAAACAATGATGTCATGATTAATAGACCAGGACGTCAGTGTCCAAAACACCTTCAGACAAATGACTAATAAAAACCAGATCTTTAGATCATGAAAGCAGATCAAATAAAGAGGAAAAGTAATGAATCACTACAATGTCTTGCTGATCGTATATGCTCAGATTTTCTGAGACAGTTCTAAAGACCGACCTCTCAAAAAAAGTGATTTTCAGGTTGAAACCTGAAGGAGTTACCAGATGTTAGAAGGGAAGAGGGTGAGTGTGTGCATGCAGGAGGAGGGGGTGTGAGTGTGGGTGTGGGTGGAAAAGATACTAGAGCTCTGCCCCTCATTATTCTTCAGGATTAATTACAATAGAATTGGGTTTCAGAATAGACTTGAAAACTTCAAATCCCTTCTTTAAGAGAAAACAAGTCTTTGAGTATGGTACTTCTACACAATTTTAAAGAAATTTTCAGACTTTACTCTGAGACAAAAACCTGATAGTGACTTTATTCTCATATTTTGTGGAACGATTTCCTGACTAGTTATACCCTGACTTTAAAGTGTAGGATAGATATTTGCCTTTAACCTCAGAGTCACTCCTATTGGTGTGTAAAATAGAAAGTTGTCTTCAGCTACAGGTCTCAGGGGCTCTTTAAAGTCCTGATTGAAGATGGCCTATCATTTCTTAAATGACCTTGAGATTAAAGTCTATGGCTTTATTCTCAACCTCTACAAAACAACTCTCCCCAGATCAGCTGTGGCCAGCTCTCAATCAGGATGGCTGCCAACCAGCTGAGTCACTGAGATCCTTATACCACCCCAACCTGAAGACCCACAGAGAAGCCCCAAGTGGCCAGAGCTGAGACCTCCCCCAGGAGTGGTGAAAACCTTGGGTGGGTCATTTGCTGCAGTCAGAAAAGAACAAAGGGACTTGGTAATCTAGAACATAATTTGGAAGCGTGTTCCAGGACTCAGGACCATTTAAAATATTTTTTTTGTCATCTTACTTGACTCACAGACAAATTGATTTAGTTTAACTTAGTTTCAGCCAGTTTGGCATCTTTTTTGTTTGTTTGTTTATGTAACCAGTAAGTATCTGGTAAAGAGCTAAAACTTGCCCAGGTAGCTTTGAGCCGAGTCCTCCTTAGATTATACATGGTGCCTTTATTACAAGAACTAGGAAATCTCAGACTTGCTGAGCTGGCCACTGCCAGGACTGTGAGTCAGCCTGGACTTGAACTTGACCTGGATCAATGGATACCAGTCTCACAAGCAACAGAAGGAGCCAGTTCTGGGACAACTGAGGATGTCGGTAAACCTCCAGGAGTCAGCCCAGAAACTGCCCCCAGCCTTGGGCAGGGGATGCTTTGTCCTGCCACGCCCATCAGAGGAGCAGGGGAAGGGCCCATAGACCAGAGTCCATCTGGGTGGGTGTGAACAGGAAGTCCAGGAGGGGACATAGGGACCGCCATGTGAGGTGACTTACTCCACTCTCGAGAAGCTTTTTCTAGTTTGTTGGAGAAGGATCCTAAACTTGGAATCGGAGAATGGTGGTTTTAGGTCTATGATTAGATACTTTTGAGTAGACTTTTAAGTACCTTTTCTGAAAAATAAGGGTAGTAATAGTATTTAACTCATTCAATGACATGAGACTTTTTGTGTATAATTACATAACTATAAATAGACTTGGTATACAGTAGGTGAATGATAAATGCAGTGGAAACTGAATTCTAATCTCCCTATTGAAGACTAGGATCCCTAAGGCTGCGCTTTTACTGTTTCCATAACTCGGGCCATTGTGTAAGCTTGTGTATTGTCAGAGATAAGTATCATGAGATTCTTTATTTTGTCCTTCATTAAACCTCAATATTTGGACATTAAGTACATATTGACCAAGACATAATCGTCAACTAGTGTTTGTTTGTTTGTTTTTTAACATTTTAGCCTTTCTTAACCAATCCCCACCTCTAGGCTCAGAGGAAATAGTTAGAACTAAGAAAAATTCTTTCTGTTTTCTGATTATTAAAACATGTTTTTGAGACCAAATATATCTTTATTCTCTAGAAGTATGGCTCCTCCTGCTGGCAAAGAATAGGCTGTGCTAATTTTCTGTATCTGGCATTTTCCTAATTGTGTCACGTGTTTTTGTCCAGAGTGCATTTAATGGAAACATTCCCAAGAAGTGTAAAAGTGAGTGCCAACATATTTTTCAAGCACAAATTGCATTTGATCATGTTTATTTTGAATGTATGCAATTTAGTTATATCTTTTTTATGCATTCTCTCTATTCATGCTGAGAAAACCTCCAGAACATTGACATTCATTATAGCTTTTCTCAATCAATTCAGAAATATTTTTTGAGCTGCTACTATGTGCAGGACATAGCATTAAGCATCTAAGGAATACAAATTAATATCATGCACTATCTTGTTTTCTAGCTTGGGAATTTATTACTGGAGAAGGATGAGCTTTGTAAGAGAGGAAAATTATTCTAGAAATTTAATGCTGGATTGAACTTTAGGATGCTGTCACTCCATTTCCTGCTTAATGCACCTGCCCCTTCCACAGCTCCACAAAATGGTGTCATCCCCCTCAGTTGTCCCTGTTAGTGAAAGAGCTCAACAGCTCCCTAGGTTTCTGGTAGGAATTTTGTACACATTCGATCTTTATAATTAGGTCTCGATACTGTATCGAGATGTCCTCTGTGGCTTGCTCCTAATCTTTGTGTCGCATGGCCAGCCTACAAAACTGAAGATCTCTATAAAGGGTCATATGTTTTATTTTTCATTTATTTATTTTTTAAAAAAATTAAGTTCATTGGGGTAACACTAATTAATAAAATTATATAATATCAAGTGTAAATTATAGTTTGACATCCGTATATTCTATTGTATGTTTGGCACCCAAAGTCCAGTTTCTTTCATCCTTTCCAACATTCGTTATCATTTGTCCTGTTGATTTTAACTATTCTATCAGGTGTGAGATGGTACCTCATTGTGGTTTTCATTTGCATTTCTCTAATAGGTAACGACGTTGAGCATCTTTTCCAATGTTTATTGACCATTTATATGGCTACCGTATATTTGATCCCCTTTACTCACTTCACCCTCCTCCTATCCCCCTATATTTGTCCCCTTTATGTTTTCTAACTCCCTTCTTCTCCCCCAACCTCTACCCTCTGGTACCCACTAAGCTATAGTCCGCATTCATGAGACTCTGTTTCTTTGTTCAGATCATTTATTGTTTCTAGGCTTATATCCCACATATAAGTGACATCATGTGATTTTCAACTTTTTCCGTCTAGCTTATTTCGCTGAATGCGATTATCTTGAGGTCCATCCATGTTGTCACCAATGACAGTATTTCATCTCTTCTTAAGCTGAGTAATATTCCATTGTATATATCTACCACAGCTTCTTTATCCAGTCATCTATCGTAGGACACTTAGTTGCTTTCATGTCCTGGCCACCGTGGTAATGCTGCTGTGAACATCAGTGTGCAAATATCATCTCGCATATGGGTTTTCAAGACTTTATTACCCAGGAGAAGGATTGCTGGATCACATGGTAGATCAAGCCTTAGTTTATTGAGGAGCCTCCATACTGTTTTCCAGTGTGGCTGTACCAATTTGTGAGTGTTCCTTTTTCTCTGCATCCTTTCCAACACTTGTTATTATTTGTCCTCTTAATTTTAGCTATTTTATCAGGTATGAGATGGTACCACATTGTGGTTTTGATCTGCATTTCCCTAACAGCTAATGATGTTGAGCATCTTTTCCAATATTTATTGGCCATTTATATGTCTTCTTGGGAGAAGTGTCTGTTGAGTTTCTCTGCCCATTTTTTGATTGGAGCATTTGTCTTTTGTGGTTATTGAGTTGTATGGGTTCTTTGCATATTTTGGATATTAGGCCCTTATCAGAAGTGTTGTTTGCAAATATATTTTCCCGTTCAGATGATTGTCTCTTTACCTAGTTTATGATTTCTTTTGCTGAGCAGAAGCTTTTTAGTTTGACGTAGTCCCATTCATTCATTTTAGCTTTTACTTCCCTTGCTTTTGAGGTCCAATTCATAAAATCTTCTTTAAGTTATATGTACTTGAAATTAGTTCCTATGTTTTTGTTCTATGCACTTTATTGTTTCAGGTCTTCTATCAGGTCCTTAGTCTATTTTGAGTTAATTTCAGCGTGTGTTAATAGAGAACAGTCTTGTTTCATTCTTTTGCAGGTGGCGTTCCGGATTTCCCAGCACCATTTATTGAAGAGGCTTTCCTTTCTCCAGTGTGTGATTTTGGCTTTTTTGTTGAAATTATTTGCTCATAAAAATATGAGATTACTTCTGTCTGGACTCTTGATTCATTTCAAGAGCTCCTTGTGTCTATTTTACTGTCAATACCATGCCTTTTTTTAATTTGTGTCACTTTGTAGTATAATTTGAAATCAGGCAGAGTGATGCCTTGAGCCTAGCTCTTTTTCTTAGGATGGCTTTGGCATTTTGTTTTTTTATGTGTGTGTGTCTGCTTCTATGCAAATCTGATGATTTTTTATCCTATTTCTTTAATGAATACGAATGTGATTTAATGGGGGTTGCATTAAATCTGTATAATGCTTTAGGTAATGTAGTCATTTTAATGATGTTGATTCTTCCAAACAAAGTACACAGAAAAACTTTCACTTTCTTTGTATCTTCTTCAATTTATTTTAATAGGGTCTTGTTTTCATTATATAGCTCCTTCACATGTTTCCTTAAATTCATTTCTAAGAGTTTTATTCTTTTTGTTGAAATTGCAAAAGGAATGATTCTTTCCACTTCATTTTCTGACACATCATTATTTGAGTATAGGAATGCTGTGGATTTTTGAACATTGAATTTGTATCCAGAAACTTGACTGTATTCGCTTATTGTTTCTAGTATGTGCTTCTGTAGTCTTTAGTGTTTTCTATGTAGAGAATCATGTCATCCGCAAAAAATGACAGTTTGACTTCTTCATTTCCTATTTCAATGTCTTTTATATCTTTCTTTTGTCTGATTGCACTTTGTGAGGATCTCCGATATTATATTAAATAACAGTGGCAATAGTGGAGAGCCTTTTCTTATTCCTGAGTTTAGAAGGAAGGTTTGTAGTTTTTCTCTATTAAGAATAATGTTGGCTGAGAATTTGTCATGTAGGGCCTTTATTAAGTTAGGATACTTTTCTTCCATACTGATTTTGTTAATGTTTTGAACATACGTGGCTGGTGTATCTTTTGAAGGCTCTTTCTGCTTCTATTGATATGAATATATGAATCTTATTTTTTAATTTGTTTGTGTGGTGTGTCACATTAATCGATTTGCCTATGTTGAACCATCACTGTGCCTCTGGAATAAAGCACACTTGATCATGGTATATAATCCTTTTAATATGTAGCTGTGTTCTGTTTGCTGGTATGTTATTAAGTATTTTTGCATCTGTGCTCGTGAGAGATATTGGCCTGCAGTTTTCTTTTTGTTATGGTATCTTTATCAGATTTTTTATCAGAGTTATATTGGCCTCATGAAATGAATAGGGAAGTATTGACTCCTCTTTGATTTCTTGGAAGAGTTTGAGGAGAATAGGTATTAGAATTCACTGGTGAAGCCGTCTGGTCCTAGAGTTCACATTTAGGTAGGGTTTGGATGATTGTTTCAATTTCCGTACTGCCGAGCAGTCTATTTAGATTTCTGAGATCTTCTTGATTCAGTTCAGAAAGATTGTATTTTTCTAAGTAGTGGTCCATTACTTCTAGGTTATTAAATTTGGTGTCATATACTTTTTCATAGTATTTGTATATGATCCTTTGTATTTCTGCTATGTTAGTCGTAAACCCCCTCTTTCATCCTTCATTTTGTCTATTTGTGCCCTTGTTTTTTTCTTTCTTTTTGTTTTTTTTTTAGTGTGTCTGGCCAGGAGCTTGTCAATTTTACTAACCTTCTCTAAAAACCAGCTCTTTGTTGCATTTATTTTTTATTTTTTGATTTTTTGTTTGTTTGTTCTCAATATCATTTATTTCTGCTTCAATTTTGATTATTTCTTTTCTTCTGCTGACTTGCCCTTCATTTGATCTTTTTTTTCTAGTTTCTTAAGATGAAGTGTTAAGTTGTCCATTTGGGCTTGATCATGTTTTTGGAGATAGGCCTGTAATGATACAAACTTTCCTCTTATGACCACTTTAGCCATATCCCAAAAGTTTTGATACGTTGTACTATCATTGTCATTCATTTCTATGTATCTCTTGATCTCTGTTTTTATTTCTTCTGTGACCCAATCATTCTTCAGTAGCATGTTGTTTGATCTCCATGTACTTTTCTTTCTTCCTGATATCTTTGTGCAGTTGATTTCTAGTTTCAAAGCATTATGATCAGAGAACATGGTTGGTATGACTTTATCCCTATTATATTGTTGGGTCTAATTCTGTGTTCCGGTTCATGGTTAATTCTTGGGAATGTCCCCTGTGCACTAGAGAAGAATATATAAGCAACTGTTTGGGGATAGGAGGTTCTGTAAATGTCAGTAATGTCCAGTTGGTCTAATGTGTCATTTAAGGTTGTGATTTTCTTATAGATTTTATGTTTGGATGATATGTCTATATTCGACAGTGGGGTCTTAGGTCCCCTACTATGATAGTG
Source organism: Rousettus leschenaultii (assembly GCA_015472975.1). Lineage (NCBI taxonomy): Eukaryota > Metazoa > Chordata > Mammalia > Chiroptera > Pteropodidae > Rousettus > Rousettus leschenaultii. The sequence continues at coordinate 275,074 of BNJM01000769.1, read as the reverse complement.
TTTTGGTCTGTTTTTCCTTTTAGTTCTGTTAGTAATTGCTTTACATATTTAAGGCTTCCCTGATGTGGAGCATAGATATATTAATAAGTGTTATGTCTTCTTAGGGCATGATTTCCTTTATCATTATGAAGTGTCCCTCAGTATGTTTCTTCACCTTATTTTTATTTTGAATTCTTTTTTGTCCGCTATTAGTACCACTACTCGCACTTTTCTCTGAGTACCATTTGCTCGAAATATCATTTTCCACCCTTTTGCTTTGAGTCTAGATTTGTCTTTGGAGCTGAGATGTGTCTCCTTGAGGCAGCATATGGTTGGGTTTCGTTTTTTGATCCATTCTGCAACTCTGTGGCTTTTTATTGGTGAGTTCATCCATTTACATTTAGGGTGATTATGGAAATATAAGGTCTTCTTCTTGCCATTTCTTTTGCTTTCTGTTAGCTCCATGTTTGCATTGCTTCCTTGTCCTTCAGTATCTGTTTCCTTCATTTTGATTGGCTTTTGTTGGTTTTGACTCTGGTTCTTTTTGCTTTATTTTATGTACTTTAGTTCTGAGTTATCTGTGTATGGTTACATTATGAACTTTTAAAGGATAGTTATACACACACACACACACACACATAACATAAAACTTCATATATATATGAAGTTAGATAACTATATATATATATATAACTTTATTTGTTCTGAAGAAAATAAATGACTATATATAACTATATATAACAATATATATACATATAAATATAAATAAATATATATATATATAGTCATTTATTTTCTTCTTTACGTGCCTTGTTTATTTCCCTTGGTAAATTAGATCTTCAAATCCTCCCCTTTTCAGTCATCCTTATCTCTATTTGTCACTATGTATACTGAACGTATTTTACCATGTTGCTAGAGTAATTCTCTTATTATTATTTAAGCTTATAATGTCCTGTTCTTAGCAAGAGTTGCAGTCCTCTGCTTCTACTTGCCTGATAGTCACTTTATTCCTAAGTGTGTATTTTGTGTGCATGTGTGCGCGCGTGTGTGTGTGTGTGTGTGTGTGTGTGGTTTTGTTTTAGCAGAGCAGACCCCTTTCTTGTATTTCCTGTAGCGCAGGCCTCATACTGTAGGAACTGTCAATTTTTGTATGTCTGGAAAGGTCTTAAGTTCTTCATGTTTAAAAGTGACTTTAGCTGGGTACGTTATTCTAGGCTGGTAGTTACATTCATTAATTGTTTAACTATTTGATCCCATTCCTTTCTGGTTCATAAGGTTTAAGCTGAGAAGTCTGAGGATAATCTAAAGGGTTTTCCTTTATAATTTACTGTTTTCTTCTCACTGCTACTCTGAGAAATCTGTGTTGTCATTGACTTTTGATAATTTTAATGCAATAGGTCTTGATGAAGGCCTTTTTGGGTTGAGATAATTGGTTGTTCTACCAACTTCTGGAATTCAAAGCTCCAGCTCATTCCTTAATTTGGGAAATTCTAAGTCCCTACTTTCTAGTCCCTGCTGCTTTTCCTTGCCTTAGATAATGCCCATTATTCTTGTGCTTCCTCTCCTGATGGTATCAGCTAGTTCTTGAATTTTTCTTTCATTGTTTTTCATTCTTTGACTTCTCTCTCCTTCTTTCTGATTTATTTCTAGATTTCTGTCTTCAGTATCATTGACCATTTCCTCCATTTTTCAACTCTTTTATTTTTCAACTCTTGCAGTCTGCTTTTTATTTTGAGAAGATCTAATCTTCTATTTTTGAAGGTTTCAATCTCCTCGCTCTACTCATCTAGGTGCTCTTTCAAGTTATGAAATTGTTGATATGGCTCGTTTTGGAATTCACTGAGTTTTTTCAGAAATGCCAGCTTGAACTCTCTGTCCTTGAAGTTGTATATTTCCATGTCTCTAAGCCTATTTTCTGGAGATTTTTATCTTTATTTCTGAGCTACCTTGTCACCTCGGTTGTTCGTGGTGTTTAATGGACTATTTCTCCACCTAAGCTGTAATGGAAATGTATTTTGCTTTTTATCCAGAAAGAAGATTTATTCTATAAAGCTCCCTCTTTAGCTGCTGCAAAAGTTTGCTTTTCTTTTGGTTTCCAGTAGGTGGCACCTAGCTTCTTGGTCCCCTGCTTTATATAAAGCCTTAAGTGCCTTTTTATTTTCTGATAGATATTTAATCAGACTCGCTACCCACATTTTCATTCCCCGTCAATGTCAGCATCTGTTTCAGTAGTGTTTGCTCAAATTCCCCTAGGGCTTTATGGTGTGCAATCTTGGAGGTTATGGTGGGATGGCCGCTTGGGTTGGAAAATGGGAGCTATGTCTCAGACTCAGTTTTGTATTCGGGGCAGAGAAAAATCAATTGTTCTTTTTCTGCCATTCCATTTCTCTTATTTCTGCCATGGCGACTGGGCCCTGCCACTGGCTGCATGAAACTCACAACACTCCCAGACAAGGTTGTTCAGGGAAGTTGCCAAAGTTTCACTCCTCCTCCTCATCCTGCAGGTGGCACCTGTGGCTGGGAGAGGCAGCTTCTTTATTTCTCCTAGTCAACTGACTGACACGTGGGTTTATGACCTGTGGTAGCTCTTATGCGCAGATCCCACACTGAGAGGTGCTGATGTGCAGTTTGGATGTTTCTTGTTGAGCTGTAGATGTTCGGCTTATTGTTGTTCAAGGGGAGAGATCTGGGTCTTTCTCTCACTCCACCATATTCCTGAAAAATCATCAGGTCTTACATTTTAATAACCTTCATTTGTGCAACATTCGAAGTCTGGAGAGGGCTTTCTCACATTTCCTCCTTCCAGGCATCATGAGAGCCAGGCAGCATGCTCCCCATAGTACAGATGAGCAAAGTGGAGCTTAGAGATCAGTGACTAAGCTCAAGATCACACAGCTAGTAAAATAAAAATTTAAAACTTGCAGTTGAAAGTTCTTTCCACTAAACAGAGGCAGCTATGGTTGTAATATAAAGGAATTCCAGAAAGCACCTAGCGATTGATAACCAAACAAATTCTGTGGAAATAATATGGGATAGGATACGGATATATGCTGGAGGCAACTGAAAGGTTTGTGGAGGAGAATCAGCACTTCTCTGTTGCCGTGGGCTGAGTGATGTCAATGGAGGTGTTTTCAACAGGATGCCAGTGTTATCAGCAAAAAACTTTGTTCCTGCTGTGATATGCTTTGTGTTTTTGGTGGAGTACATGGAGCTTTTCTATAGAAACACAGCCCTTAGTAGAGTGCTTTTGGGCTGTATTAAGTTTGTGGAATGAAACTGTAATTTTTTCCCTTGGCCTGTATACGACAATCTGTTGCTGGGTGCACATGTAAGTGCTACATGGCGGAGCCCTCTCAGCACCTGTGTGCAAGTACTTACCACGTTTTCTGTGGCTCTTTAGCCCCTCATATCTTACTCAAAATTTTTAAATATGGCCTTCATACATCCGTCATTACTTTGAATCTATGCACTGCTAGATTTCTGCAATTAAAAGGGAAGTCCTATATTTGGAATACAATTCCAAATGTTTTCTCCAGAAAGGTACTTGAGTTTAAATATGTCCAGTAAAGAGACCTTTTTTCCCCATGTTTCTATTATAGAACTTTAAGCCATTGTCAAACATTAGGAAAGACTTGAAGGGATCATCTGAAGCACTAATCAACTCAATTCTTAATGTGCTTATTCTCTTTTAGTCAATATTTGCATGCATTTCAATTCTGGGAATTCTGCAAGATGTAGGAAATGTGAGGAAAAGATGTCAGAAAGTTCAAGCAAGTATTCATAGAATAGACAATATTGGAATGGCCCTAAGGAACTAGGTGGGGAATGTACTTATGGAAAGACTTTCTTTCTCCTAAGCCTTGGCCTTGTCTTTCAGTAGGATCTCTACTCTTCTCCTAAGCCTATTGAAATAGAGCATGTATAATGGAGGGATTGTTCATCTTGGCACTTATTTTCCTTCATTTTGTAATGTGTTAGGCAAGTTCTACAGCTTGATATTTTAAGATTCTTCTTTAATAATGACTGGGACCCGAGTGATCCTGCTGGAGATAATGAAAAGTGATTGGGATTTGGATGTATTTTGAAGTTAGAAAGTTAGAACAGACAGGACTCTATCAGATTGATGTGAGAGAGACAAAGAGAGAGAGAAACAGAGAGACAGAGACAGAAGGAGGGAAAGGATGGAAGGAAATAGAGAGTTATAGTCAAGGACTGTTCACAAATGGTAGAATTGAGTTTTCTTCAATCTACGCCTGTGAGAAGAGCAGACATGTTAAATTTGCTGTATCTTTTAGGTGTTCACTTGGCAATTTGCACCTAGCATTGGTTTGGAAGGGTCCAGCTAGGTTCAGGTAGAGATACAAATGTGAAAGTCATCGTGGTGCATTGGTATTTAAAGCAGTGAAATTGGAGGAGACCGTGAGGAATCAGTAAAAAGGAGAGGTCCAAAGACTGATTCTTCGGGAGCACTCTAACATTTAGAAATGTGAAACGAGTAGGAACTAATAAAAGACTAAAAAGGAGGGAGCAGACAATCAGGAAGGAAATCAGGAGTGTTGTCCTCCAAGTGAAATCAAATTTCCGTGGAGGGGAAGTGATGCTGGTGGCACGTCAGCTAAGTTGTGGACTGATTGTTGGTTTATGAACATGGATCTTGTCGATAACCTTGAGAAAGGAATTTTCTATGGAGGGATAGGAACTCTGAACAGTGAATGTGCATGAAAGTTTTATAGTGCTGTCTTATAAAGGAAAAAATTAATTAGATGTTACCTGGAGGGGAAAGTGGAGCTAGGATGGTGTTTCTTCTATAAACATTACTCTTTATAGACACTGCTCTTATTAACCATCCAGCATCCACTGCTCTCATCTCTGTTCATTAATTTGTTATAATATTTTAGTAACTTTCCTCATTACCCAACAAGATGCCTTGCTTGCTTGAACCACATTTGATCTCCATTTCCTATAACTCTCCTTATCTTCTTGTATTATCACCTTAAAGTTTTAACACTGGCTCTCCCTTTCTTCCTTAGCCTCGAACCCTTATTAGATCTCCAATAGTGTATATTGTTTCATTTTTAATCAAATGAAATCAATTTTTAATGCAACATTATAGAAAATCTAAATTCATGTAAAAAATTGAGAATGCATGAATAGGAGAAAAAAATGGTGTAGGTGATGGAACCTCTATTCATCCCTCTGGGAATCAAATTAAAGTTGATGGAAGCAAGGAGCAGCAGCAACAAAAAAAAATCACCTGAGATCTAGATGAACAAGGCGCACGACTATTGAGAAATACAAGAACGCACCTGCAAGGGCAGAAGATAGGACAGGGCGAGGACATGAGGCTGCCCAGACTGAGCGGCTGAGTGAAACATAGGCTGCGGCTGCAGTAGTATCCTCTTAAAGGGGCTGCGCCTGCGACCAAACTTTCACGGTGACAGAATTGCTTGCTCTGAGCAGCAGCACCAGGTCGGCTGTGCAGGGGGCACCAAGGACTTGCAGAGAGACACTGATTTTTCTGTTGAGGATCAGAGGCGAGGCATCCTCCCTGGCAGATTCCCACAATGACCATCGTTCCCTAGTAGCCCTCCCCACTGGCGGTGTGCGGACACAGCGCTGCCCTAGCAGTGGCATCGCCACACTGAGTAATGGAGGTCACTTCACCAAGATTATTTCCTGGAACCTCGCCTCTCCCAACTCGGACCCACCCAAGCCACCTCCAGGTGTTCCCTCAGAGAGTCAAATGCTCCTCGTTGAGACTCACACTGGTGGAGGCATCTGACACCCATTTATGGAGTGGCCTTTCAAGGAAACTGTAAGCACAGCGTCTGTTGATTGCTTGCTGATTCTTAACAGGTGACCCTGAAGGAGCAGAGGCTTGGGCTAAATTTGGCCTGCAGCTGAAGTCCTCTCAGGACTGTGCCACTGGACACCTACTTTATAAATCCACATTTATAAGACCAGGAGACTGAGGAGTTTTGCTTACTATATAGAAACAGACAAGGAAAGGCAGCCAAATCGGGAAGATAAAGAAGCAAAAATCATAAGAGTGAAGAGAGCAGAGATCCAGATATAATGGAGTAAATAATCTCACAGCTGCAGAGTTTTGAGCATTAGTTATAAAGATGTTCCATGAACTTTTGGGAAGTGTAGAGTACTCCGGCAAAGAGATAAAAATGGAAATGTAATTATAAAAGGGAACCAGTCTGAAACGGAGAACACATGATTTGAGATGAGACATATGTTAAATGACATAAACAAAGGAATAAAGAAAGCGAATAAAGAAGAGGAGCGAATGCCCTATTTAGAGGACAGGAAAGCCAATTGGACCACTCAATCAGAATGGCAAGAAAAGAGATGCCAGGACTATAAAAATAATTGAAGAGTATATGAGACACTATTAAGTCTCCAAATATTCATCTGATCAGCATAACAGAAGAAAATCAAGGTGTTCAGTAGCTATTTGAAGAATAATGATGGAAAACTTCCCTAACTTGGTGATAGAAATGAGCATAAAACCCCAGGAAGCTCAGAGAATTCTCCGTATCAGGGATCCAAATAGGCCCACACCAAGACACGTCATAATTGAAATGCCAAATGTTAAATACAAAGAAAGAATATTAAAAGCAACAAGAGAAAAAGAAATAATTACGTATAAGGGATCACCCATAAGACTGGCAGCTGATTTCTCAAAAGAAACTGTGCAGGACAAGAGGGCTTGGGGAAAAAAAAAAACTATTTGCAAGGATGAAGCCAGGATCTACAACCAGAAATAATTTATCCAGCAAAACTATCTTTTAGAGTTGAAGGACAGATAAAGAGCTTCCCAGACAAAAATAAGCTCAAGGAATTTATCACCACATTATTACAGGAAATGTTGGAGGCACTTCTTTAAGAAGAAATAAAACATGTATCAAAAACAGGGAATAAAAACTGGAAACAACTACATTCCTATCAATAAGTCCCTTGAATGGAAAAGAATTAAGTGCTCCAACCAAAAGATAGAGTGGCTAAAAGGATAAGAAAACTAGACCATCGCATATGAAAAGGAAGGGGATGGAAAAGATATTGCTTTGATGGACATAGAAGGTATTTAAGTCAGATAAAGATAACCACTATATGATTTCCCTGATCAATGGAGTTAAAGGAATAAAAAGAACCAAGGAGTGAAAAACAGACTCACAAAGATAGTGGACAATGTGGTGACAGACACCAAATTGGGAGGGGGGATTCTGAGGCAGGAGAATGGGGTGAAGGGTTAAAGAAGTAGAAATTAGTAGGTGATGGATGGTCACGGGGATGGAGAGCAAGGCATAGGGAATGCAATTAATACATTGGACAGTTAAAGGGTCAGGGGAGAGAGAGAGAAATTGGGGGGACCATTTTACTAACTATATAGATGTATAACCAATGTACTGTATACTTTAAGGGATAAAATTTTTTTAAAAGCAAGAAATGTGCCAAACTGTCAGATCTTATAAGGGGCAGAGGCCTGAGTCATTGAAAATTGTGGGTCCTGTGGACTTAGAAATAGTCAGTTTGTCTCTGGAGCCCAATACTTTAACCTGTTCTATTTAACAATAATTTGGCATAAAAACTATAAAAATAATCTAGTTTGGTGAAAATGGTACATGATATCATAGTATCAAAGGAAATCTTTTAAGACTAAAAGGTTAAATTAGAGGAAATAATAACTTGGTTAATAAAGATATAGAGGCCCCTCTACGAAGGCTAGGTACCTATGCGAACTTGCAGAAATTATATACCCCAGTTTAGTCATGTGTGTAATGAACACAAAAACATGTGACATCGGTTAAAGATAGATCGTAGTGCGTTCTGATAAAGCTACTAATGGTTAAATGATATGTGAAATATTATTTGAGATAATAAATGTGAAAATGCAGTTCCTGACATATAATACTTAAAGTTTTAGCTGTTCTAATTAGTGCCATCTATATGTTGTTATAATTTGAGAATCAAACGAGATAATACGTAGAATGCTGTCTTAAATAAATGTTGTATTTTTTTATATTTCAATTAACAAACTGGTAATTTGCCAAATATTTGAGAAAGCGCTTTTAAAATTATTTTTTATCTTATTATTTGTATTATATAAAAGATAGTATGCAATCAATATAGTCATGGTCTGGTCCTATAAGATGATATTTTCCATTACTCCAGTTGGGAAAAATATTGTTTAGTTTCTAGCAGATATAAATGAAACAATTTTTTTTAAAAATTATAATGCATGTGATGGCAACATTTTAAATAAAGCCAGAACCAGTATGGTATTATGGCTTTTTGTTTTTCCTTCAGATCTGGTATGGCACCAGGCACTTTCACTCATTGTCTTTTATTCTTTTTTTTCCTTAGTTTCAAGTATATAGTTTCAAATGTTGTATGGTGTATATAGTGTATAGTTTCAATTATTGTATTCTTCGTTTCTGCCTGGTTATTTTTTATGTTTTTTTTGTCTTTCTTATTCTTTCTATGTCTCTACTGATGTTTGCATTGTGCTCATCCATTCTCCCCATGAGTTCATTGGGAATTTTTAGAATCATTATTTTGAACTTTATAACTGGTAAGTTGCTTGCCTTCATTTCATTTAGTTTCTTTTGTGGAGTTTTCTTCTGTTGTTTCATTTGTGACATGTTTCCTTGTTTTCTCCTTTTCTTAGTCTCTCTGTTCATTTCTATGTGTCAGGAATATATGTTTCATCTCTCAGCCTTTGCCAGATGACCTAATGTGGAAACCGTCGTGTGTGTCCCAGTGGCGCATTCTTTCTGATCCCCTCTGCCGGGGAGTTTGGGTGTGATTTCTGTGTGGGTTGTGTATGAGCTTATGTTTTTGCCTAGCCTTTAGCTCATGGGGCTAGTCAGACATTGCTCTGTTGGGACCTGGTGCCAGCCTCTGGATCATTGGTTTTGTGGCCCCTTGGGACAGGCTCCCCAGTAGGCCAATATCAGCCACAGTATGGAGGCTCCTCAAAAACAAAGACTTGATCTGCCATATGATCCAGCAACCTATTTACTGAGTATTTACCCCAAAAGATATTTTCTCGCCTATGTTCATCGCAGCATTATTCATGGTGGACATGGCATTGAAGCAACGAAAGTATCCTAAGATAAATGATTGGTGAAAGAAACAGTGGTCCATATATACAATGAAATAGTACTTGGCCGTAAGGAGAGATGAAGTACTTCCATTTGCGACAACATGGATGGACCTTGCGATAATCATGCTAAGCAAAATGAGCAAGACAGAAAATGTTGAAAACAACATGATATCACTTATATGTACAATATAAACCTCAAGCTACAAATGAACAGGATGGAAAAACAGAGTCTATTGGACATGGACAAAGTCTAGTGGTTACCCAAGGGTAGATGGAAGGCGGTAGCAGGAGGTAGATGGAGTATAAGAGATCAAATATGTGCTGAGAGAAAGAAATCAAACCAAGCGAAGGGAACACACAATGCAATATATATGTGTATGTTTTCCCTACTGTTAAATTGTACACATGAAACTTACCGTATTTCATTGACCAATGTCACATGCCTCCCCAAAATTAATTAATTGCTTAAAAAAAATTCTGGTAGCTACCCTGAAAAAGAGGATTCCTGACTCCATGTTGTTCCCCTTTTTACTTCTATTGTTAGGGTCACCATATCAGTATCCACTCACCAGGAATGAGCTTTTCTGATGCTAGAGTGAAAAACTTTTCATCTTCACGAAGTATGGAAAGGTCTCCCTTTTCCAGGATTACAACTTCCTGAGAGTTAGATATATGGAGTTATATAGGTCTGTACCAACTTCCAGTATCTTCATTTACCATTTCACTTGGATCTCCTTTTCCACACTCAACATTTTGCTCTATTGCTTTCTTTTTCTTATCGTTATGATGTAAAGTCATTATAAACCCACAGTAAGTAAACAATCCAGACATTAATAACAATGGCAACAATATAAGCAGAGCCGACAGAATCAGACAGCTGGAATCCACCATAAATGGGCAAAGCTAAGCTCCAAAGAGTGTTTCACTATTCAGTTCATAAGATGCTGAAGCCTGTCAGCCCAGTCACAGGGACAATCAAACTGGCTTTTCTGAATAGTCTCAGTGACTCATTGATCAGTTCTGTCATTTGAAACAGTTAGTAAAGAGAAGGAGATTTCTCTCCTTCCACCCTGGTGGTATGAAGCATGAAAGCAGGAAGGAGAAGGAAGGAGTGTGTGATGTGCAGGTGTTAAAGCATGAAGCTAGGCCTTAGGAAACCTAGGGGTAAATCGCAGGTGAATGCTCCTGAGGATAAGCGGCATGACCCGTCACTCAGCACGTAGACTCCCAGCACATTTGAAGCCTGTTTCAGAGGTGGGCAAGTGGTGCAGCTCTGAAACATGAAAGTGAGAACCATATTTTTAAGTAAATCAAATGTAAAACATGTATATATGGGAAAATTGAAGAGTTACTTAAATAGGATTGTCTCAGAAATCCAAAAAGTATGGTTGGCAATACCATGAGATACCAATTATGGTGTGTATAAACTTTGCTGATAGTTGATGTTCATTTATTTCATTCATGGATTTACTTTATTACTATATGTAGAATCATGTACGTTACTATGTGCTGTTTATAATAACATATGTGTTACTAAGTGCTATATGTCTTTTGCTAGCTACTAAGATTTATTCCTCACAGAAAGTAGAATGAAAATGCGGCTAAATGGAGATGGCCTCTGTGTATTTTCAGATTAGTTCAGGCAAGAAGATTGAGGGGACTCTTGAAACACAAGGCATTTAGGCTGGATCTTAAAGGCTAAGTAGGATTTTAATAGACAAAGTAGGTGGCAACAGGATGTTTAGGAAGAAGCAGCACAAAGGATGACACAAAGGTGTGAAATGTGTACTCAGGTAGGAGTAGACCAGGGAAGTTGGAGGGTGGGCATGTGGAAGAGGGTGATAGAATCTGTAAGCAGAAGAACAGGGTATGGGAACCAAGTTAGACTTTTAGAACTTACTGTCTAGGCAGTGGAAGCAGTTGAAAGTTTGTGCAAGAGGACACATGATTTAGGAGAGTATATACATCAGTATGAAGGATCAATTATAGGAGAGACTGAGGGCAGTGAGATCACTTAGGAGGTTATTGTGATAATATCCCTGATAGAGGGACTGAAAGACAACATAGGTTCAATGAGCTGTCCACTGTGCATGGAGCTTGAGGGAGGATGTGTTTCAAACTTGATGTGCTCGTGCATCACTGGTCTTGTGAAATGGTAATTCTCAATCGGGAGGTCTGAATGGGGACTATGATTCTGTGTTTCTAACAGCTAGTCCGTGAATCGTATTTTGAGTAGTAATAAGTCCAGGGAACCATCTTGTGAGGCTGGCTCTGTGTTTCATTAAATGAGATGTTTGGACCAGGAGAAGATACAGACTTCATGACCAGAAACGTTCATTATGAGGCAGTCCAGCCAAGAGGTAGAAAAAAGGGATTGTTGTTTCAGAAACTAGACTGAAGCATGACTTAATCGGAGGTCACTAGAAGAAGAAGGAAAGGAGAACAGCACGTGGTGAAGATTTCTCAGGGAGAAACATTGTAAACCAAAGGGGTCAAAGCAGAATGTGATGGGAGATGCAGAACGAAAAGGACACTTCATTCTTACTTCTTCTCGGCACAAATGCATGTGCCTTTATTTATTTATTTATGTTTGTTTGTTTGTATATATGAAGAAGAAATCTTGGTCATCCAAATAACATAACATCCTAAAGTTATAACACTCATGCTAATCTGTACCAGCATAACTTCAAGAACATATCAAAAGTCTGCTCCTTCACAGCTGACCCCAAACTGCTGTTGATGTCATGAAAGTACATCTTTATACTCTGTGTACATCTTTATACTGTCCAAAAACAAACTAACAATAGTTTTTTAGAGTATATCAGGCTCTTAAATCAAGTAGAAAGAACTAGTTGAGCTACAAACCAAAGTCACACCAGTACTGGCTGTTAGCACTGTCCATGTGGAGTATTAGCAGAGATTCTTCTTTCTCCATAAGGTGATGAGCCTCTGCCCACTGTCCTTCTGTTACCACCTGCAGGGCAGGCGTAGCGGTCAATATCTCTCAGCGTTGGTTTATGTGGGAATGTCTTCAGGTCTCCTCCATTTTCAGGTACTTTTGCCTGTGTAGGATCTTTAGTTAACAGCTTTTATCCTTCAACACTTTAAATACATCAACACGGTGCCCCCGGTCTCCACAGTTTCTGATGAGAAATCTGCTCAAACTCTTATTGGCAAAAGGATAATGAAAGCCAGTCACTCCCAGCTTTATAGATGTTAATAATATAACTTCACTTGTGAACATGACATTTACTATAATATCGCGATAACAGTTAAGTCATGGCATCATTTTTAAGAAAAAGAAATGGAATATTTTATATGTAGACACTCTAAGGTCTTGAAAAAGACAAAACTGATTACAGATTTTCAAATTATAAATGAAAAGATCAGTGAGGCATCCTACAGATTTTACTCTCTAATAAAGTAAATATCAATCTTTCTCACTTAAACAAAAGGCTCTTTGGGTCTTTTTTCATTTTATTGTATTACTATATTTTTAAGTGTAAAGGATTCTTGAGACCAGGAAGTGAGAAAAGCACTGTGATTTCCCCCTAGCTGTGATAGGTCCCTGTCTTGCTCTGAACCACTAAGGCACCACTGGGATGGAATTACAAGTCTCCTATATAAGGCCCTGGTTGGCCTGAGGTTTTCGTCCACCGAGCCCAGGAATTTGATTTGTGGTGAGCAGTTGGACTGGACTAGTGAGCTTATGTTCTCCTTATTTTTTTTTTTGGTTGCTGTTTTTCTTATATTTCTTTTGCCTTTATTCCTACTTTTCTCATTTTTGATTATTCATATTTTTCTTAGTATATTTTCTCATTCATTTTTCCTTTTTTCCACTTTTATCTTTTTCTTTTCTCATTTAGTTTGTTCTTTCCTCAAATTTCTTATTTTTGCTTTTTTTCTTTAAACATTTTATAGTTAGTGCTGTTAGCGCTATTAGTACATTTAGTTGAATTAGTATTGGAATTGTTAATATAGTTATTGTTTATTTGTAGTATTATTAGCACAGTTAGCAAGCATAGTTATCATTGTAGTAGTATCAGCTAGCATAGTATAGTTAGTATTGTTTATTAGCATCATTAGTAAGCATAGTTAGCATTGTTTGTATTAGTATCAGTTAGCATAGCACAGTTAGTATTGCTTTTAGCGTAGTGAGCATAGTTAGCAGTTAGTATTAGCATAGTCAGTAGAGTTATTATAGTCTACTAGCATAGTTTGCATTGGAAGTTAGTATTGTGAGTGAATGTAGACAGGGTGTCACCATGCTCCATGACCTTGCAGCCACCCCTAGTGAGGAGCAGCCCCCTGTTGTGTACTACGAGCTCCTGCACACCATTGGCGAGGGAACCTTCGCTAAGGTAAAGTTAGCCCGGCATGTTTTGACCGGGATAGAGGTGGCTGTCAAAGTCATTAATTGGCACAGGTCCTATAGACCTTTCTGAGAAGTGCAGTCCATGAAAACCCCGAACCACCCCAATATCATAAAACTCTTTGAGGTGATTGACACCGAGAACACACTCTTCATTATCATGGAGCACGTGGATGGAGGGAACCTGTCCGACTACCTTCAGGACTGTGGTGGCATGACAGCGCATGAGGCCCGAGGCATCTTCCAATAGCTGATGTCGCCGGTCCACTATTGCCACCAGAGGGGCATCGTCCACAGGGACCTGAGGCCACGCAACATTCTCCTGGATGCCGACCGGAACATCAAACCAGTGGACTTTGGGCTCAGTAACGAGTACATTGGCCAGAAGCTGACCACTTTCTGTGGCAGCCCCAATTACGTTGCCCCAGAGATTCTCCTGGGACTAAGCTATAATGGTCCCAGAGTGGACATGTGGAGCCTGTTGAGTCATCCTGTTCAAAATGGTGCATGGAAGACTGCCAGTCGTATCAGACAACTGGTGAGAACTAGGGAGAAAACTCATCAGAGGGCAGTACTGCCTGCCCTTCTTCATCTCCTCAGATATGGTGTACCTCATAGGGAAGTGTCTCACCATGGACTCCTGCCACCAAGGAACACTAGATGAGCTGATGCACCATGCATGGATGAACGTGAGGCAGGAGGAACTGAGACCCTATGAGGAGCCGCTATGCGAGGTGTTAACCGCCCAGGTGGCCCAGGAAATGAAAAACATGGGGTTTGAGCAAGAAAGGATAGAAGAGTCTCTCCACGAGAAAAAGTACGATAGGACGATGGCCACATATCTCATACTGAGCCACAAAGTACACAAGGGGAAGGGTCGCACCATCATCGTAAGGCCCTTCCCCGACACAGAGTCCTTCCTTGCCAGTTCTCACATGAGCCACAGCATCCAGCCATCCGGCTGGGAGATCCAAGAGTTGGCAAGTCTAGCAGCCAGCCTGGACTGGAGCTCCACCATTTCTGTCCCCACACCTAAGTTGGGACAAGCACTCCCTCAGTGGGACCAGAGTCAGGGTCCCCCAGTACTACCCCCAACCAGAATCAGGGGCCACCAGTCCTGAAGCTGAACTAGAGCTGGGGACTGCCAACTCCAGCCCTGTGCCCCAGCTTGGCTCATGGGACTCGGTCTCCATTCATAGCACCAGCGGCCACATAGGTAGCGGAGCCCCAGAAAGGCAGCCTGGACGTGAGACCCCACCTCTTCCTCAGGCCAGAGCCAGGGGGTGACTAGAAGTTTCTGGCACTTTTGCATAAAGCACCTGTGCTGTGGGTCCTCCATTAAAAGGTAGAAGTGCAAAGTGCAGCCCTTTTATAACACACTCCCGACAGCAAGGCAGGGTTGCAGACAAAGACTTTGGGGGACCCAAGCCCAGCTCCCTGCATTTTAAAGTCTGAACTCAAAATGGTGATCTCCAATGAGCCTGGTGTTAAGGTGCGGAGAGCAGCACTATTTCAGTTGGACTGGAGTCGGGGACCTCCAGCCCTTCCCCCCAGCCTGGCCCTTGGGGCACCGTCTCCATCTATAGCACCTGCGGCAAGATTGGAGCCCCAGAGAGGCAGCCTGAAGGTGAGACCTCAACCTCTTCCTCAGTCCAGAGCAAGGCAGTCGAGGGGTGGCTAGAAGGTTCTGCCACTTTCTATTGAAACACATCTGTTGTGGGTCCTCCATCAAAAGGAGGAAATAGAAAGTGCAGCCCTCATACATCAAGGCGAAGCTATAAACAATGATTGGCGGGTAGGTTGGGGATGGTGGCAAGCCCGTCTGCCTGCATTTTAAAGGCTGAACTCAAAAAAGCTGAGCTCCAAAGAGGCTGGTGATAAGGTGTGGGAATTGGCCAGAGGCTGGACACAAACAGCTGCAGGTGGGAGCCGTGCAAGGAGGACACGTTGCGTGTGAAGGACTTGGTCCACTGGACGATGAGGTGTGCAAACTGGCCCTGAGTTCTCTGCACAGGATTCATATCAGGATGGTAGCAGACATCTCTGTGGCCTTCCGAAGCACTGGACTATTCAGCTCAGAGCATGCCTGGAGCCCCCTGGAGGACAAGAGAAGATGTCACCCTCGCTGCAGATCCACTCCTTAGCCCCTACTTGGGGGCAACGTGAGACTGGACTCTTTTTCCTGGGGCCGTTCTCCCCATCCCTGCTACTCTCTTCCTCCATGTTTGTGGAGCGGGGGGGGGGGCGGAGTTCTTACTAAAGTTTTTGGTTTTCCCTTACCTGGTAATAAAGTGGATTATTCCATAAAGATGTATCAGATACTGTTTTGAAATCTCCTTGCAGAGAATTGGGGTTGTGCCTCCCCAAGTTTGAGACACGTGTAGTGATGTAGTGTGGGGACTTAATTAGAACTAATGGAAATATGACTGAAGAGAATGATGCTGTCAGTTGCCAATAGGAATAAATGTGGTTCCAAGGGGAGAAGGCCTGTGAGCCATCTTGCAAGGCAGCAAGGGAGCGATCGTTTTACCTTCCTACACTCATTACTTCACGTTTTTAGAAGGACTGAAGGGAGCTTTAGTCCTGTGGCCTGTGATAATTAGGTCTATGAGGTCCACAATAAGATAGCAAAGTCCCGTGAACCAGCCTGTGTGGGGCATCAGAGAAGTGGCAGGTTTGTGGGACCCAAAGAGTCTTTCAGTCACTTACCTGTGCAGCTGAGTGTCCTCATGATGAGGCAGGAGCCGGCCCTTCCCCTTGGCACCTTGGAAAGGGGCCCTAATGTGTAAGTTTGACCTGGAAATGAAGAGGAAGCATGGGGGCAGACATGAGCTGGAGTGTGAGGTGCATACGGTACCGAGGTGGGGGGCGAGGCTGGGGAAGAGGTGTTGGACCAGCACCCCGATCACAGACTGACAGCAGCAGATAGCTGAGTCACAGAAGAAAAAAGAGGAAAGCCTCTAGCTGAATACGGATCGTTCAGTGATGTCACACGGCGCTGAGTGTTTGCGTAATCTTATGAGATGTGTTGGCGGATGGTGTGGTATACCACCCAGACCCCTTTGGGACTGAAGCACTCTCTCCCAGCTCCTGGAAAAGTTGGCTGTGATGATTCAGTCAGGTCCTTTGCCTGGAATTGCCTCCTTCAGAAGAGAGTGGTGTCGCCCAAGTTTATCCTCTCTCTCTAGAGGCAGCTAAGGATGATACCCAGCCCATGTGGGGATGTAAAGTCACTCACCATTGCTCAAAGCACAGCTCTCTGCAGGCACACTCAGCTCAAGGAAACCCCACCGAGATCAGCTGATATCCTAGCTGAAACCACATGACATTCCAACTCCTTCTGCTGGATCCCTTTTCCTTCCCTCCCTCACAGCTGCTGCTTCCGAGGGAGCTCCCTGGTACAATTTCATCTCAGAGTCTGTTTCCCAGAAATCTGACCCAAGTCTGATGTTTATTCCTAGAGATTAAACTGCAAAAATCATTCATGTTTGAGGCTGCGTCTGCCTAGGCTCGCTCTGGAACTGACGACTCACTTCTCCACCTCAATCACCCTTTCTTTGCATTCCTGCTTCTGAAATTGTACTAGTAGGTGCTGCCCCAACAAATGTGCAGACCGGCCTGAAAAAATCTAGGGGGCATTTGCTTTAGTAAGGTCATATTCCCAGGTGTTTTGTCACTGATGAGGTAGGAGGAATTTTGGTGTTGACTGTAGGTTAGCAGACTGTATTTCAGATTAAAAATAGAAATGTGCACTATGTTACTGGAGAAATGTTTAATGTCACGGTGAGACAAAATAGTATGAAAAACAAAACGACTATCAAATAGAATTATTCTTAGTTTTATAGATCCCATAACAAAAAGAGCAATATAAATAAGACTTCTTTTGCCCCAATTTTCAACATATTGACCTTCACTTCATTGATTGAATTTTCTAAAGAGCTGTTTTTAAAGATGTTTTGTACATTTAAAATTAGGATATATTAAAAAGCATGGTGGCACCAAAACATAGGCAGAGAAAACAAAACAAAACAAAATGAAACAGAACGAAACCCCCAAACCCTGACTAACTAGGGAAACCAGACAAGAGATCACGGCACATACCTTCTGTTAAATGCCTGTTATATTTGAGAGTCCTCAAGTTCATCTAGCGTACACTCCCCCTGAGGGGGGTAGGAAGGTGTGGGAGAGAGCCAAGAAAGCCCATCTAATAGTCTTTCCTGACTCACATTCCTGCTCGAGGGCTCCTAGACAGGAAGTTTGCCTCTCAGACCCACCCACTCTAGGATCTCGCGAGCAGCACTGACCAACCGCTCTGGTCTACCTGGGCGCAGAACTGCCCTCGGGCGTGAACTCGCGCTCACCTCAAGCTTCTATGCTATGGCAGAGCCTGGGGCAGATCGCAAGGCACCAGGTGCGGTCCAGGGGCGCTGCTGTCAGCCCAGGCAAGGCAGAGAGCACACCACAACGCACACACCTGGCCTCAGCTGCCACTGCCCAAATCACACTGAGAGCCAGTGGGCCAAGGCCGCGGAGGCTGCAGTGAGCGACCTTCCACCCACCGTGGCAAATGGCCATCTGTCCTGGCGACCGTCGGATACAGCATCAGGGAAAAAGTGCTGCCTTATTTTCCCTAAAGGAGAGAAACCCACCTCCACATGGCTTCCGTGTCTCAGTCTGGAGCTAAGAGACTTGCGTAGATAAGATGAGAGGCGGTTCCAAAAGACAGTGCTTCACACACAGAGGGAAAATGGAGCCTTCAGTGTTCTCCCCGTGATGTGTGCTCATCCCCATGTAGTTTAATGCTGTCGTAATTTGTTTGTAACGCCTGACATCGTTTATAGATCCTAAAGGAGTCTACATGCACTTGCTAACCATGGTGCCATCTTATTTATACAAAAAGAGTTACATTCACCCCACATTTTCCAGTCTTCCGTATTCACTGATTACAGCATGCCATGCTGTTTTTCACTTTTGAGAGAAATCTCTTCTAGCACATGCTTATGTTCTAAGGGAAAAAATGAACTTGGTTATTAAAGGGCACAATATACTGGTTCAAGGGAAAATTTTTTCTCACGGTGGACATACTTAGTAAAAATTCTTCTTTAATAGAGAAATTACATCCATATTTTATAGACTAGTACCAAAAAATCGTTTAGATATAGCCAGCTAAATAAGAAATTAATACTATAAAGCTTCCACTAAATTATGGTTTGGTAAAACAGTTAACCATATAATTAGTCTAATATTCACATTTTAAATTTTATCCTTTTGTGTTATATAGATAGAGCTTTCTTGACATCTGTGATCATTTTCCTTATAACTATTTTTCCATCTTTTTACAATGCACAAGACATCTTGAAAAAACAGCTCTTTGGAAAACTTGATTAAAGCACTGAAGGTCAGTATGGTGAAGATTTGTGCCAAAAAAGAGTCTTATTTGTATTGTTCTGTTTTTATTATGGGAGCTATAAAACGAAGAATAATTTTATTTGTTCCATTTATTCTCAAGTTTATGTAAATTATATCCTACAGTTATCCGGTCCCAAGCACATTTTTCTAACCTTACTCCTGAAATGTCTTCCAGACGATTCCCTTAGCATGAAGGGACTTGAAATCGTTTAGTCATTATCTCTGAAACATTGATGGCAGGGAGAGGTCTAAAGCAGTGGAGAAGAACAGAAATATAACAGGCTGAGTCCATGGTAGAGGGTAATGTATGTGGAAAACAAATGTTATTATCCCTTGACCTTAGATCATGACTCTAATCTCATTCATTCATACAACAGATGTTTACTAAACAGCACTATGTGCCAGGTACTGCTCTAGCCATTGAGGATACAGTGGTGGACCATACAGGCAGGGTCCCTGCCCTCCTGGAACCTGTGAGCAGGAGAATGGAATAGGAGATAGAATAACAAGCTTTCAAATCAGTAACAGCATGGAGGAAGTAAAGCAGGTCAGGGGTACAAGTGCAGGGCTTCTTTTTGGATAGGACTGTCAAGTGTAGCTTCTCGAAACAGGTGACATTGGAGCAGAGATCAGGATGATGATATACCAGGGTCTGAAAAGAGAGTTTTCAGGACAGAGCAGGAATTACCGATGGCTGTTTGAAGTAATGGAATGTCAAGATCCACGTGGCTGGGAAATTTTTAGATAGGAACATGTGATAGGATGTGTAGGTGAAGAGCCCACAGAGGCCGGATTATGCTGGCACCTTCAGTCCATAGGAAAGTATCTGGAATTTATCCTAAGGCAAATGGGAAGTCTATGTCAGGAGGGAGGAGTCAGCATGATCCTGTTTCTGCTGGGAAAAATCCACTCTAGCTCCTAGTGTATAGTAGGCTGTGG
>BNJM01000769.1:170950-255232 GCA_015472975.1 Rousettus leschenaultii | reverse complement strand
GGCAAGATAGATGCAGAAGGCTGTGTTGGAGGCCAGAGACGTGGAACAAGTTATGGGATACGCTTTAGAGTTACTGCTGATGAGGTTCAATGGTACAATCGATGTGCACTAAAGAGATGAGGAAACAAGGATGACACCCAGGTTTGCGGCTCATGCAGGGTGAATGCTGGCACTATTAATGGCATGGGGATAGCGGGGAGATGAGCAGGCTCAGGCTTTGCTCATGGTTTTGAAATGTTTATTAGACAGCGGAGTGGTGATATTGGGTGGGCAGTTAAACATAGCAGTGTGTAGTTCAGGACAGGATCTGAGTCAAAAATAAAATTTTGTGATATTGTCAGCATGTAGGTGATAGTGGATGCTACAGGATTGGTTCTGTTTACCATTTCTTTGCAGCTTTTGCTAACTCCAGGATTTCCTTTTGTTCCAGGCATGTGAGTTCCTACTGGACTCATGCTCTGCCTGGGTCTTCCTACTCTATAATTCATGCTGACTAGCTTATGTGAATGGAGACATGTTTGACAGGAAGCTCTCAGAAGGATGGAAGGTCAGGCTGGTGTTGGAGAAAGAATGTAGACTTAGAATCAGAGAATGTTGATTTAAGGTCCATGAGGAGACACTTTTGCCTAGACTTTTAACCTCCTTTTCTGAAAAATAGGTGTAGTAATCGTATCCCACTCATGAAATGGCATGAGAATTTTTGTTTTTAATTACATAGCTATAAATAGATTTGGCATACAGTAGGTGCTCGATAAATGCAGTGGGAAGCTGAATTTTAATCTTCTTATGAAGAGTAGGTTCCCTAAAGCTATGCTTGTACCTTTCCACATCTAAGAACTTTGTGTAAGCTTGTTTATTGTCAGATAAGTATCATGAGTTTTTATTTTGTCCTTCATTAAACCTCAGTATTTGGATATTGAGTATGTGTTGATCAAGCCATATTCATCAACTAGTGTATGTTTGTTTGTGTACATTTTAGCCTTCCTTGCCCACCCCAACTCCCAGTCCCAGAGGTTTCAATTAGGGCTAAGGAGAATTCTTTCTGTTTCATGATTATTAAAACATGTTTTTGAGAACAAAGATGTTTTTATTCTCTATGACTGATTCTTCTGGGAAAGAAGAGCCTGTGATAATTTCCAATATCTCACATTTTCTTAATTATGTCCTGGGTTTTTGTCCAGAGTGCATTTAATGGAAGCATTCCCAAGAAAGGTAAAAGTGAGTGCCAACATCTTTTTCAAACAAAAATTGGATAAAAATTTTAAATAAATGCAATTTAGTTATATCTTTTTTATGCATTCTCTCTATTCATGCTGAGAAAACCTCCAGAACATTGACATTCATTATAGCTTTTCTCAAACAATTCAGAGAATTTTATTGAGCTGCTACTATGTGCAGGACATAGCATTAAGCATCTAAGGAATACAAATGAGTGTCATGCACTATCTTGTTTACTAGCTTGGGAATTAATTATTGTGGAAGGATGAGCTTTGTAAGAGAGGAAAATTATTCTAGAAACTTAATGCTGGATTGAACGTTAGGATGCTGTCACTCCACTTCCTGCTAAATACACCTGCCCCTTCCACAGCTCCCCGCAATGGTGTCATCTCCCTCAATTGTCCCTGGTAGTGAGAGAGCTCACCAGCGCCCTAGGTTTCTTGTTGGAATTTGTACACTTTTGATCTTTATAATCAGATCTTGATCTTGTATAGAGATCTCCTCTGTGGCTTGCTCCTAATCTTTGTGTCACATGGCCAGCCTACAAAAATTTGAAGATTTCTAGAAAAGATCTTACGTTTCATTTTTCATTATTTATTTTTTAAAAATTAAGTTCATTGGTGTAACACTGGTTATAAAATTATATAATGTCATGTGTACATTATAATTGGACATTTGTATATTCTATTGTGTGTTTACCACCCAAAGTCCAATTACTTTCAGCTACCATATATTTGATTCCCTTTACCCACTTCAGCCTTCTCCTCCCCCACCCCATATCTGTCTCCCTTTACGCTTTCTAACTTCCTTCTTCTCCCCCACCCTCTACCCTCTGGTACCCACTAGGCTATAGTCCGAATTCATGCGACTCTGTTTATTCAGATCATTTTTTGCTTTTAGGCTTATATCCCGCATATAAGTGACATCATTTGATTTTCAATCTTTTCTGTCTGGCTTATTTCGCCGAGCATGATTATCTTGAGTTCCATCCATGTTGCCGTCAATGGCAATATTTGATCTCTTCTTACAGCTGAGGAATATTTTATTGTATATATGTACCACAGCTTCTTTATCCAGCCATCTATCATAGCACACTTCAGTTGCTTCCATGTCCTGGCCACCGTGATAATGCTGCTGTGAGCATCAGTGTGCAAATATTATTTTGCATATGGATGTTCAACTTTATTGTAAATACCCAGTAGAAGAATTCCTTCATCATATGATATATAAAGTCTTAGGTTCTTGAGGAGCCTCCATACTACTTTCCACAGCAGTTGTACCAATTTGCAATCCCACTAGCAGTGGGTGAGTGTTCCTTTATCTCTGCACCTTTCCACCATTTGTTATCATTTGTCCTGTTGATTTTAGCTATTCTATCAGGTGTGAGATGGTACCTCATTGTGGTTTTGATTTGCATTTCCATAATAGCTAACGATGTTGAGTATCTCTTCCAATATTTATTGTCCATTTATACGTCTTCTCGTGAGATGCTTCTGTTGAGTTTCTCTGCCCATTTTTTGATTGGAGCATTTTTCTTTTGTGGTTATTGAGTTGTATGGGTTCTTTGTATATTTTGGATATTAGGCCCTTATCAGAAGTGTTGCTTGCAAATATATTTTCCCGTTCAGATGGTTGTCTTTTTACCTGGTTGACAATTTCTTTTGCTGAGCAGAAGCTTTTTAGTTTGATGTACTCCCATTCATTTATTTTAGCTTTTACTCCCCTTGCTTTTGAGGTCCAATTCATAACATCCTCTTTAAATCCAATATCTCTGAATATAGTTCCCATGTTTACGTCTATGCAGTTTATTGTTTCAGGTCTTCTATTCAGGTCCTTAATCCATTTTGAGTTAATTTTGGTGTGTGGTAATAGACAACGGTCTAGTTTCATTCTTTGCAGGTGGCTTTCCAGATTTCCCAGCACCATTTATTGAAGAGGCCTTCCTTTCTCCAGTGTACCTTTTTAGCTATTTTCTTGGAAATGATTTCCTCATGAATATATGAGATTAATTCTGTCTGGACGTTTGATTCATTTTCTGAGGTCCGTGTGTCTGTTTTACTGTCAATATCATGCCATTTTGATTTCTGTCTCTTTGTAGTATAATTTGAAATTGAGCAGAGTGATGCCTTCAGCCTAGTTCTTTTTCTCAGGATGGCTTTGGAAATTTTAGTGTGTGTGTGTGTGTGTGTGTGTGTGTGCGCGCGCGCGCGCACGCGCATTTCCACACAAATCTAATGATTTTTTTGTCCCATTCCTTTAACAAATACCAATGGGATTTAATGGGGATTACATTAAATCTATATAATGCTTTAAGTAAGTAGTCATTTTAACGATGTTAATTCTTCCAATCCAAGAACACAGAAAAAAATTTTAATTTCTTTGTATCTTCTTCAATTTCTTTTAATAGGGTTTTGTCATTTTCATTATATAGCTCCTTCACATGTGTCCTTAAATTCATTCCTAAGAGTTTTATTTTTTTTTGTTTGAATTGCAAAAGGAATGTTTTTTTCCACTTCATTTTCTGACACATCATTTTTTGAGTATAGGAATGCTTTGGATTTTTGAACATTGATCTTGTACCCAGAAACTTTACTGTATTTGCTTATTGTTTTTAGTATGTGCTTCCGGAGTCTTTAGTGTTTTCTACGTAGAGAATCATGTCATCCGCAAATAATGACAGTTTGACTTCCTCATTTCCTATTTCGATGTCTTTTATATCTTTCTTTTGTCTGATTGCACTCAAGAGGACCTCCAATGTTATATTAAATAACAGTGGCAATAGTGGACAGCTTTTTCTTGTCTTTGAGCTTAGAGGGAAAGTTTGTAGTTTTTCTCTATTAATGTTGTATAATGTTGGCTGAGGATTTGTCATGTATGACCTTTATTAAGTTAAGATACTTTTCTTCCATACTGATTTTGTTAATGTTTTGAACATACATGGCTGGTGTATCTTTTGAAGGCTCTTTCTGCTTCTATTGATATGAATATATGAATCTTATTTTTTACTTTGTGTGCTTTATCACATTAATTGATTTACCTATGTTGAACCATCCCTGTGCCTCTGGAACGAAGCCCATTTGACCATGGTGTATAATCCTTTTAATATGTTTCTGTGTTCTATCTGCTAGTATGTTATTAAGCATTTTTGCATCTGTGTTCATGAGAGATATTGGTCTGCAGTATTCTTTTTCCTTTGTTATCTTTATCAGGTTTTTTATCAGAGTTATATTGGCTTCATGAAATGAATAGGGAAGTATTGACTCCTCTTTGATTTCTTGGAAGAGTTTGAGGAGAATAGGTATTAAATCATCTTTGAATGTTTGGTAGAATTCACTGGTGAAGCCATCTGGTCCTGGACTTTGACTTTTTGGTAAGGTTTGAATGATTGTTTCAATTTCCGTACTGCCAATCAGTCTATTTAGATTTTCCAGATCTTGATTCAGTCTAGGAAGATTGTATTTTTCTAAGTAGTGGTCAGTTACCTCTAGGTTATTAAATATGGTATTATATCCTTTTTCATAGTGTTCTTGTATGATCCTTTGTATTTCTGTGATGTTGGTCATAATTCCCCCTCTTTCATCCTTGATTTTATCTATTTGTGTCCTTTTTTCTTTTTCCTTTCCTTTCCTTTCCTTTCCTTTCCTTTCCTTTCCTTTCCTTTCCTTTCCTTTCCTTTCCTTTCCTTTTTATTTCTTTTTGTGAGTCTAGCCAGGGGCTGTCAATTTGATTAACCTTTTCTTAAAACCAGCTCTTCATTGCATTTATTTTCTTTATTTATTTTTGTTTGTTTGTTCTCAATATCATATATTTCTGCTGCAATTTGATTATTTCTTTCCTTCTGCTGACTTGGCCCTTCATTCGTTCTTCTTTTTCTAATTTCTTAAGATGAAGTGTTAGGTTGTTTATTTGGGCTCATTCTTGTTTTTGGAGATAGGCCTGTAATGATACGAACTTTCTTCTTATGACCGCTTTTGTCATATCCCAAAAGTTTTGATATGTTGTACTATCATTGTCATTCATTTTTATGTATCTCTTGATCTCTGTTTTTATTTCTTCTGTGACCCAATCATTCTTCAGTAGCATGTTGTTTGATCTCCTTGTATTTTTCTTTCTTCCTGATATCTTTGTGCAGTTGATCTCTGGTTTCAAAGCATTATGATCAGAGAATATGGTTGGTATGACTTTATCCCTGTTATATTTTTAGGTCTAATTCTGTCTTCCGGTACATGATTAATTCTTGGGAATGTCCCCTGTGCACTAGAGAAGAATATATAAGCAACTGTTTGAGGATAGAAGGCTCTGTAAATGTCGGTAATGTCCAGTTGGTCTAATGTGTCATTTAAGGATGTGATTTCCTTATAGATTTTCTGTTTGGATGATATGTCTATATTCAACAGTGGGGTTCTTAGTCCCCTACTCTGATAGTGTTTTGGTGTATTTCTCCTTTTAGTTCTGTTAGTAATTGCTTTACATATTTAGGGACTCCCCGATGTGGAGCATAGATATTAATAAGTGTAATGTCGTCTTGGGGCATGATTTCCTTTATCAATATGAAGTGTTCCTCAGTATCTTTCTTCACTTTATTTTTATTTTGAAGTCTTTTTGTACGCTGTTAGTACCGCTACTGCCACTTTTCTCTGAATGCCATTTGCTTGAAATATCATTTTCCACCCTTTCACTTTGAGATATGTTTATCTTTGGAGCTGAGATGCGTCTCCTGGAGGCAGCATATGATTGGGATTTGTTTTTTGATCCATTCTGCAACTCTGTGCCTTTTTATTGGTCAATTCAGTCCATTTACATTTATGTTGATTATTGAAATATAAAGTCTTTTTCATCTTGCCATTTCTTTTGCTTTCTGTTAGCTCCATGTTTCCATTGCTCCCTTGTCCTTGTGTGTCTGTTTCCTTTATTTTGATTGGCTTTTTTTTTGTTTTTGCCTATATTTCTTTTTGTTTTATGTTATATACTTCAGTTCTGAATCATCTGTGTGTGATTACCATTATAAACTTCTAAAGGAGATTATATATATATATATATATATATATATATATACACACACACACACACACACATACATACATGTATATATAAAATTGTTTATTTTCTTCTGTGTTTGCCTTATCTCCACTTACCTTTGCGAAATTAGATCTTTGAATCCTCCCTTTTTCAGTCATCATTATCTCCATTTGTCACTATGTATACTGAACATTTTTTACCATGTTGCTATAGCAATTCTCTTCTTATTATTTAAGCTTATAATGTCCTATTCTTAGTAAGGGTTGCACTTCTCTGCTTCTACTTGCCTGATACTCACTTTTCTCCTAATTGTGTACTGTGTGTGTGTGTGTGTGTGTGTGTGTGTGGTTTTGTTTTAGCAGAGCAGACCCCTTTCTTGTATTTCCTGTAGCACAGGTCTCATAGTGGAGAAACTATCAATGTTTGTATGTCTGGAAAGGTCCCGAGTTCTCCTTCATATCTAAAGGAGACTTTAGCTGGATACATTATTCTAGGCTGGTAGTTACTTTCACTTAATTGTTTAACTATCTGATCCCATTCCTTTCTGGTCCGTAAGGTTTGCACTGAGAAGTCTGAGGGTAATCTGATGTTTATTTTTATTTTTATTTTTTTTATAATTTACTGTTTTCTTCTCACCGCTACTCTGAGAAACCTATCTTGTCATTGATTTTTTATAATTTTAATACAATGTGTCTTGGGGAAGGCCTTTTGAGGTTGAGATAATTGGTTGCTCTGTTGAGTTCTTGAATTCGAAGCTCCAGCTCATTCCTTGGGTTTGGGAAATTCTAAGTCCCTGCCGCTTTTCCTTGCCTTAGATAATGCCCATTGATCTTTTGGTTCCTCTCCTGATGGTATCGGCTAGTTCTTGAATTTCTCTTTCATTATTTTTCATTCTTTGACTTCTCTCTTCTTCTTTCTGATTTATTTCTAGATTTCTGTCTTCAGTATCATTGACCATTTCCTCCATTTTTCAACTCTTTTATTTTTCAACTCTTGCAGTCTGCTTTTTATTTTGAGAAGATCTAATCTTCTATTTTTGAGGGTTTCAATCTCCTCGCTCTACTACTCATCTAGGTGCTCTTTCAAGTTATGAAATTGTTGATATGGCTCATTTTGGAATTCACTGAGTTTTTTCAGAAATGCCAGCTTGAACTCTCTGTCCTTGAAGTTGTATATTTCCATGTCTCTAAGCCTATTTTCTGGAGATTTTTATCTTTATTTCTGAGCTACCTTGTCACCTCGGTTGTTCGTGGTGTTTAATGGACTATTTCTCCACCTAAGCTGTAATGGAAATGTATTTTGCTTTTTATCCAGAAAGAAGATTTATTCTATAAAGCTCCCTCTTTAGCTGCTGCAAAAGTTTGCTTTTCTTTTGGTTTCCAGTAGGTGGCACCTAGCTTCTTGGTCCCCTGCTTTATATAAAGCCTTAAGTGCCTTTTTATTTTCTGATAGATATTTAATCAGACTCGCTACCCACATTTTCATTCCCCGTCAATGTCAGCATCTGTTTCAGTAGTGTTTGCTCAAATTCCCCTACGGCTTTATGGTGTGCAGTCTTGGAGGCTATGGTGGGATGGCCGCTTAGGTTGGAAAATGGGGGCTATGTCTCAGACTCAGTTTTGTATTCGGGGCAGAGAAAAATCAATTGTTCTTTTTCTGCCATCCTATTTCTCTTATTTCTGCCATGGTGACTGGGACCTGCCACTGGCTGCATTGAACTCATAACAAACCCAAACAAAGCTGTTAGGGAAGTAGCCAAAGTTTCACTCCTCCCCCTCATCCTACAGGTGGCCGCTGCGGCTGGGAGAGGCAGCTTCTTTATTTCTCCTAGTCCTCTGACTGACACGTGGGTTTATGACCTGTGGTAGCTCTTATGCGCAGATCCCACACTGAGAGGTACTGATGTGCAGTTTGGATGTTTCTTGTTGAGCTGTAGATGTTCGGCTTATTGTTGTTCAAGGGGAGAGATCTAGGGAAGTCTCTCACTCCGCCATATTCCCGAAAAATCTTCAGGTCTTACATTTCAGTAACCTGCATTTGCGCAACATTCGAAGTCTGGAGAGGGCTTTCTCACATTTCCTCCTTCCAGGCATCATGAGAGCCAGGCAGCATGCTCCCCATAGTACAGATGAGCAAAGTGGAACTTAGAGTTCAGTGACTAAGCTCAAGATCACACAGCTCTTATAACAAAAATTTAAAACTTGCAGTTGAAAGTTCTTTCCACTAAACAGAGGCAGCTATGGTTGTAATATAAAGGGATTCCAAAAAGCACCTAGTGATTGGAAACCAAACAAATTCTGTGAAAATAATATGAGACAGGATAATGCTCTATGCTCGAGGCGATAGAAAGGTTTGTGGAGGAGAATCAGCACTTCTCTGTTGCCGTGGGCTGAGTGATGTCAATGGAGGTGTTTTCCACAGGATGCCAGTGTTATCAGCAAAAAATCTTGTTCCTGCCATGAAACACTTTGTCATTTTTGGATGAGCAACATGAATCTTTTCTATAGAAACACAGCCCTTAGTATAGTGCTTTTGGGCTGTATTAAGTTTGTGGAATGAAACTGTAATTTTTTCCCTTGGCCTGTATACGACAATCTGTTGCTGGGTGGCACATGTAAGTGCTATATGGCAGGGCCCTCTCTGCACCTGTGTGTAAGTGCTTAGCACGTTTTCCGTGGCTCTTTAGCCCCTCACATCTTATTCTGACTTTTTAAATATGGCCTTCATACATCCGTTATTACTTTGAATCCACGCACTGTTAGATTTCTGCAATTAAAAGGGAATTCCTATATTTGGAATACAATTCCAAATGTTTTCTCCAGAAAGGTACTTGAGTTTAAAGATGTCTAGTAAAGAGACCTTTTTCCCCATGTTCCTATTTTAGTAATTCAAGCCATTGTCAAGCATTTGGAAAGACTTGAAGGGATCATCTGAAGCACTGATCAACTCAATTCTTAATGTGCTTATTCTCTTTTAGTCAATATTTGCATACATTTCAATTCTGGGAATTCCACAAGATGTAAGAGATGCAAGGAAAAGGTGTCAGAAAGTTCAAGCAAGTATTCATAGAATAGATAATATTGGAATGGCCCTAAGGAACTAGGTGGGGAATGTAGTTATGGAAATTCTTTCTTTCTCCTAAGCCTTGGCCTTGTCTTTCAGTAGGATCTCTACTCTTCTCCTAAGCCTATTGAAACAGAGCATGTATAATGGAGGGATTGTTCATCTTGGCACTTATTTGTATTTTCGTTCATTTTGTAATCTGTTAGGCAAGTTCTATAGCTTGATGTTTTAAGATTCTTCTCTAACAAGGACTGGTACCTGAGTGATCCCACTGGAGATAGTGAAATGTGATTGGGATTTGGATGTATTTTGAAGTTAGAAAGTTAGAACAGACAGGACTACCAGTGGGATGCACACGCACATGAGAGAGAGAGAGACAGAGAGAGACAGAGATAGAGAAATAGAGAGAAAGAGACAGAGACAGAAAGAGGAAAAGGAGGGAAGAAAATAGAAAGACAAAGTCAAGGACTGTCAAGAATGGTACAATTGAGTTTCCTTCAATCTACATCTGTGAGAAGAGCAGACATGTTAAATTTGCTGTATCTGTTAGGTGTCCACTTGGAAATTTGTGCTAAGTGTTTGGTTGGAAGGGTCCAGCTATGTTCAGGTAGAGATACAAATGTGAAAATCATCATGGCGCATTGCTATTTAAAGCAGTGAAATTGGAGGAGACTGTGAGGGGAATCTGTAAAACGGAGAGGTCAAAAGACCGATTCTTCGGGAGCACTCTAACGTTTAGAAATGTGAGGGACGAGTACAAACTAATAAAAGAGACTAAAAAAGAGGGAGCAGACAATCAGGAAGAAAATCGTGAGTTTTGTTCTCCAAGTGAAATCAAATTTCCGTGGAGCGGAAGTGATGCTGGTGGCAGGTCTGCTAAGTTGTGGACTGATTGTTGGTTTATGAACATGGATCTTGTCGATAACCTTGAGAAGGGAAATTCCTATGGAGGGATAGGAACTCTGAACAGTGAATGTGCATGAAAGTTTTGAAGTGCTTTCTTATAAAGGACAAAAAGTAATTAGATGTTACCTGGAAGGGAAAGTGGAGCCAGGAGGGTGCTTCTTGTATAACCATTCCTCTTTATAGACACTTCTCTTATTAACCATAAAACATCCACTGCTCCTGTCTCTATTCGTTAATTCGTTATAATATTTTAGTAACTTTCCTCATTACCCAACCAGATGCCTTACTTGCTTGAACCACATTTGATCTCCTTTTCCTATGTTCTGAGATTCCATCTCTTTATGTTATATGGTCCCATTAACTCTCCTTATCTTCTTGTCCTATCATCTTAAAGTTTTAATACTTCCTCTCTCTTTCTTCCTTAGCTCTCAAACCCTTATTAGATCTCCAATAGTGTATATTGTTTCTTTATTATTAATCAAGTGAAATCAATTTTTAATGCAACATTATAGAGAATCTAAATTCATGTTAAAAATTTAGAATGCATGCGTAGGAGAAACAAAATGGTGTACGTGATAGAACTATTCACCCCTCTGGGAATCAAATCAAATTTGATGGAAACAAGGAGCAGCAGCAACAAAAAATCACCTGAGATCTAGATGAACAAGGCGCATGACTATGGAGAAATACAAGAACGCACCTGCAAGTGCAGAAGGTAGGACAGGGTGAGTGCATGAGGCTGCCCAGACCGAGCGGCTGAGTGAAACATAGGCCGCAGCTGCAGTAGTATCCTCTTAAAGGGGCTGCGCCTGTGACCAAACTTTCACGGTGACAGAATTGCTTGCTCTGAGCAGCAGCACCAGGTCGGTGGGTGCACCAGGGACTTGCAGAGGGACACCGATTTTTCTGTTGAGGATCAGAGGTGAGGCGTCCTCCCTGGCTGATTCCCACAATGATCATTGTTCCCTAGGAGCCCTCTGCACAGGCAGTGTGCAGACACAGCGCCGCCCTAGCTGTGGCGCCACCACACTGGGTAACAGAGGTCACTTTGCAAGAGGATTTCCTGGAACCCCGCCTCTCTCAACTTGAACCCACCCAAGCCACATCCAGGTGTTCCTTCAGAGAGTCAGATGCTCCTCGCTGAGACTCACTCTGGTGGAGGAAGCTGACACCCAATTATGGCATGGCCTTTCAAGGCAACTATAAGCACACCATCTGTTGATCGCTTGCTGATTCTTAACAGGTGACCCTGAAGGGGCAGAGGCTTGGGCTAAATTTGGCCTGCAGCTGAAGTCCTCTCAGGACTGTGCCACTGGATACCTACTTTATAAATCCACATTTATAGGACCAGGAGACTGAGGAGCTTTGCTTACTATATAGAAACAGACAAGGAAAGGCAGCCAAATCGGGAAGATAAAGAAGCAAAAATCATAAGAGTGAAGAGAGCAGAGATCCAGATATAATGGAGTAAATAATCTCACAGATGCAGAGTTTTGAGCATTAGTTATAAAGATGTTCCATGAACTTTTGGGAAGTGTAGAGGACTCCGGCAAAGAAATAAAAATGGAAATGTAATTATAAAATGGAACAAGTCTGAAATGGAGAACACATGATTTGAGATGAGTCTTATATTAAATGACATAAACAAAGGAATAAAGAAAGTGAATAAAGAAGAGGAGCAAATGCCCTATTTAGAGGACAGGAAAGCCAATCGGACCACTCAATCAGAATGGCAAGAAAAGAGATGCCAGGACTATAAAAATAATTGAAGAGTATATGAGACACTATTAAGTCTCCAAATATTTGTCTGATCAGCATACAAAAGAAAATCAAGATGTTCAGCAGCTATTTGAAGAATAATGATGGAAAACTTCCCTAACTTGGTGATAGAAATGGACATAAAACCCCAGGAAGCTCAGAGAATTCTCCATATCAGGGATCCAAATAGGCCCACACCAAGACACATCATAATTGAAATGCCAAAGGTTAAATACAAAGAAAGAATATTAAAAGCAACAAGAGAAAAAGAAATAATTACTTATAAGGGAACACCCATAAGACTGGCAGCTGATTTCTGGAAAGAAACTGTGCAGGACAGGAGGGCTTGGAAAAAAATAAAACTATTTGACAGGATGAAGACAGAGGATCTACAACCAGGAATGATTTATCCAGCAAAGCTATCTTTTAGAGCTGAAGGACAGATAAAGAGCTTCCCAGACAAAAATAAGCTCAAGGAATTTATCATCACATTATTACAAGAAATGTTGGAGGGACTTCTTTAAGAAGAAAAAAAACATGTATCAAAAACGGGAATAAAAACTGGAAACAACTACATTCCTATCAGTAAGTCCCTTGAATGGAGAAGAATTCAGTGCTCTAACCAAAAGACAGAGCGTCTAAAGGGATAAGAAAACTAGACTATTATATATGAAAAAGTAGGGGATGGAAAAGTTATTGCTTTGATGGGCATAGAAGGTATTTAAGTCAGACAAGGATAATCACTATGTCATTTCACTTATAAACGGAGCTAAAGGAATAAAAAGAACAAAGTAGTGAATAATAGACTCACAAAGATATTAATATATATGCATATACATGCATATATATATATATAATGGTATCTCTGGCAAAACACACTTTATAGCCATCAATTTCAAGCCCCAATTGGAGATTTCTGAGAAATGTCTCACTTGCAAGAAATGCACAAGCTTCCCCGTGGCCTGGGGATATGTAGGGTAGGTTCAGGCCTCTGCGGTCGGTGGCTGTAACTTTGAGAAGCTCTTGCCCACATATAGAGCTCCTAGGGGTCCAAAATATGTCCCTGTGCTCTCCGTATCCTCACGGCAGATGTAGGGCAAGCCACAGAGGGCCTGCCTAGGCATGCCTGGCTCACCATTGCATCGTCCCAACACGCATCCTCCTTGTTGAGGAAAATGCAGAGTGGCAGCCTCAAAGTGATGGAAAGAGGTCATTTTCGGCAGACTTCAGACAGCTCTGGGTCTGATTTCTGATTCTGTCACTTATGACCTGTGTGGTCACCTCTCTGAGGCTCAGTTTTCCATCTGAAATGCGTATAAAAGGACCACAACGAGGAACTCAGACACAACGTTGAAAGAGTGAGAGGCCTATATTTTCTTGTGTATAAATCAAAAGACTTAATAGCTGGGCAGTCTCATCAGGAGAAAGAGAACTAGAGAGATACAGAAAATGTCTCCTTCCCCCACCAAACTTTATATGTCTAATCCAATATTTCAGATAACAAATTTTTAAGGTATTTTCATAAATATGATGATAGTTTGAAGTCTGAATATATTTTTAAATTTATTTTTTTAATGTCTCCCCTAACAAAGGGATATTATCTAGCTAATATTGTCATGGAGCCTATCAAAGTGTCTTTCTTCTTTGGCAAATGTGTTCACTTTAGGGAATACATGTTGCCAAGAAAATTAGGGTAATCTAAGATACATACTTTGCTACAGAAATCATAGAATGTGGAGTTTGAGACTGTGGCCACTGATCTGAGCTAGAATTATAGGTCCTCATGAAAATTCTTTTGAAAGGACTCTTTAAACTTGGAATTTACTGGTAGTAAAAATCAGTTAGACACTGTGCCAAAGAAGGCTCCTCACTCCATGTTGTTCCCTGCCTCACTCCTAATGGAAGGGTCACCATAACAGTATCCATACCCCAGGAGTGAGCTTCTTTGACGCTACGATGAAATCCTTTTCATCTTGAACAATATGGAAAGTATTATTATCCAAATATTTCTCCCTTTTCCTGGATTTCGACTGCCTGAGAACTAGATTTATGTAGTTATTTGGTCTTAGTCAACCTCCAGTATCTTCATTCACCATTTCACTTGAATCTCCATTTCCTCACACTCTAAAGCTCTGCTCTATTGCTTTCCATTTCTTCCTATTATGATGTAAAGTTTTATAAATACAGGGCAAGTAAACTAGCCAGAGATTGATACCAATGGCAAGAATATAACCAGAGCTGAATAGTAAGACAGCTAGAGTCCACCATGAACGGGCAAAGCGGAGCTCTAAACAGCACTTCCCTATTCAGTTAATAAATGCGGAATGCTGTCAGCCCAGTTGCAGAGACAATCAAACTGACTTTCATGGACAGTCACGGCAACTCATTGATCAGCTCTGACTTTGACACTGTTATTAATGGGAAGGAGATCTCCCTCCTTCCACCCTGGTGGTATGAAACCATGACAGCAGGAAGGAGAAGGGAGGAGGGCAAGATGTGTAGGTGTTAAGGCACGAAGCCAGGCCTGTGGAAAACCAGGGGGAAATTGCAAGTGAATGTGCCCGAGGATACGCGGCATGAGCCGTCACTGACCGCGTGGACTCCCCAGCACCTCCGAAGCCGTTTCAGAGGTGGCCGAGTGATGCAGCACAGAGACATGAAAGTGAGAACCATATTTTTAAGTCAATCAAATGTAAAACATATGGAAAAATTGGAGACTTATTGAAATAGGATTGTCTCAGAAAATCCAAATACTATGGTTGGCAATGCCATGAGATACCAAATTTTTTTCAGTCAAACAGATTATGGTGTGTGTAAACTTTGCTGATAGTTGATGTTCCTTTATTTCCTTCATGGATTTACTTTATTACTATATATAGAAACATGTATGTTACTATGTGCTATATATAGTAGTACATGTTACTAAGTGCTATACGTCTTTTGCTAGGTACTAAGATTTATTCCTCACTGACAGTAGAATGAAAGTGGGGCTAGACAGAGATGGCCACTGTGTATCTGAGTTAGTTCAGGCAAGAAACTTGAGAGGGCTCTTGAAGGACAAGGCATTTAGGCTGGATCTTAAAGGCTAAGTAGGGTTTTGATAAACAAAGTAGGCGGCAACAGGATGTTTAGGAAGAAACAGCATGAAGGATGACACAAAGGTGTGGAATATGTCCTTGGGTAGGAGTAGACCAGGGAGGTTGGGGGTGGGTATGTGGAAGTGAGTGATGGAAGCTATAAACAGAACAGCAGGGTACAGGAACCAAGTTAGACCTTTGGAACTTACCGTCTAGGCAGTGGAAGCAGTTGAAAGTTTGTGCAAGAGGTCACATGATTTAGGAGAGTATATACATCAGTATGAAGGATCAATTATAGGAGAGACTGAGGGCAGTGAGATCGCCTAGGAGGTTATTGTGATAATATCCCTGATAGAGGGACTGAAAGACAACATAGGTTCAATGAGCTGTCCACTGTGCATGGAGCTTGAGGGAGGATGCGTTTCAAACTTGATGTGCTCGTGCATCACTGGTCTTGTGAAATGGACATTCTCAGTCGGGAGGTCTGAGTGGGGACTATGATGCTGTGTTTCTAACAGATTGCTAGTCCATGAATCATATTTTGAGTAGCAATAAGTCCAGGGAATCATCTTGTGAGGCTGGCTCTGTGTTTCATTAAATGAGATGTTTGGATCAGGGGAAGGTACAAGACTCCATGACCAGAAACATTCAGTATGAGGCAGCCCAGCCAAGCGGTAGAAAAAGTGGATTGTTGTTTCAGAAGTGAGCTGAAGTGGCACTGAATCAGAAATCACTAGAGGAAGAAGGAAAGGAGAAAAGTGCATGGCAAAGACTCCCAGGGAGAAGCAGTGTTAGCAAAGGGGTCCCAGGCAGAATGTGATGGGCGATGTGGAACCAAAAGGACACTTCGTACATACTTCTTCATGTCACTAGAGCATGTGCCTTTATTTATTTATTTGCACATTGAGAGCTAAATCTTGGTCCCCCAATTAACATAACCTCCTAGAGTTATAACACTCATGCTAATCTTACCAGCATAACTGCAGGAACATATCAAAAGTCTGCTCCTTCACAGCTGCCCCCACCCTGCTGTTGATGTCACAAAAGTACATCTTTATACTCTGTGTACATCTTTATACTCTGTCCAAAAACAAACTCACGTATATTAGTATATTAGTCTCTGAAATCAAGTAGAAAACAAGAAGTCGAGCTCCACACCAAAGTCACAGCAGTACTAGCTGTTACCACTGTCCATGTGGAGTATTAGCAGAGATTGTTCTTTCTTCACAAAGTGTCAAGCCTCTGCCCAGTGTCCTTCCATTCCCACCTGCAGGGCAGGCGTAGCGGTCAAGATCTCTCAGCATTGGTTTATGTGGGAGTGTCTTCAGGTCTCCCCCATCGTCAGGTACTTTTCCCTGATGTAGGAATTTTAGTGAACCGCTTTTCTCCCTCAACACTTTAAATACATCAACCTAGTGCCTCCGGTCTCCACAGTTTCTGATGAGCCATCTGCTCATACTCTTATTGGCAAAAGGATCATGAAAGCCACCCCCTCTCGGCTGTAGAGATGTTAATAATATAACTTCTCTTGTGAACACAACATTTACTCTAATATTGTGATAACAGTTAAGTTGCAGCATCATTTTTAAGAAAAAGGAATGGAATATTTTATATGTAGACACCCTAAGGTCTTGAAAAAGACAAAACCGATTACAGATTTTCAAATTATAAATGAAAAGGTCACTGAAGCATCATACATTTTTTAATTTTTAATAAAGTTAATATCAATATTTCTCACATAAATGAAAAGTTCTTTGGATTTGTTGGTTTGTCTTTGAAGTGTAAAGGGGTCTTGAGACCAGGAAGTGAGAAAAGCACTGTGATTTATTCTGAGCCGTGACTGGTCCGTGTCTTGCTCTGACCCAATAATGCACCATTGTGATGCAATTACAAAAATGCCCTATATAAGGCCCCGGTCGGCCTGAGGCTTTTGTCCGTAGAGCCCAGGAAGCTGATCTGTGGTGACCTGTTGGACTGGACTAGTTAGCTTGCGTTCTCCTTTTTGTTGTTGTTTTGCTTATTTTTCCTTTGTCTTTATTTCTTTTACTTGGTTTTCTTTTTTATTATTCTCCTTTTCCTTATTTTCCTTATTTCTCTTTGTTCTTTTTTCTTTCTTCATTTTTGTCCTCATTATTTTATTATTTCTCATATATTTTATTTCCTGTTTTTTTTCTTATTTTATTTCTTTAAACATTTTTTAGTACCGTTAGTATCGCTAGAGTTAGTATTAGTATAGTTAGTATAGTTATCATTGTTTATTTGTATCATTTATTAGCACAGTTAGTAAGCACAGTTATCATTGTATTCATATCAGTTAGCATAGGATAGTTAGTGTTGTTTTTAGCATAGAGAGCATAGTCAGCAGTTAGTATCGGCATAGTCAGTAGTCAGTATAGTTCGCTAGCATAGTTTGCATCGGTAGTTGGTATTGTGAGTGAGTGTAGACAGGATGTCACCATGCTCCATGACCTTACAGCCACCCCTAGTGAGGAGCAGCCCCACGTTGTGTGCTACGAGCTTCTGCACACCATTGGCGAGGGAACCTTCGCCAAGGTGAAGTTGGCCCGGCACGTTCCGACCGGGATAGAGGTGGCTGTAAAAGTCATTGATCGGCATGGGTCCTATAGACCTTACCGAGAGGTGCAGTCCATGAAAAGCCTGAACCACCCCAATATCGTACAACTGTTTGAGGTGATTGACACCGAGAACACACTCTTCATTATCATGGAGCACGTGGATGGAGGGAACCTGTCTGACTACCTTCGGGACTGCGGTGGCATGACAGAGCAGGAGGCCCAATGCGTCTTCCGGCAGCTGATGTCAGCGGTCCACTATTGCCACCAGAGGGGCATCGTCCACAGGGACCTGAAGCCACGCAACATCCTGCTGGATGCCGACCGGAACATCAAACTGGCGGACTTTGGGCTCAGTAATGAGTACGTTGGCCAGAAGCCGACCACTTTCTGTGGCAGCCTCAATTACGTCGCCCTAGAGATTCTCCTGGAACGAAGCTACGATGGTCCCGGAGCGGACGTTTGGAGCCTGAGGGTCATCCTATTCAAGATGGTGTGCGGAAGACTGCCATTCGTTTCAGACAACTGGCGAGAACTAGGGAGAAAGATCATCAAAGGGCAGTACCGCCTGCCCTTCTTCATCTCCTCAGATCTGGCGGCCCTCATAGGGAAGTGTCTCACCGTGGACCCCTGCCACCGAGGAACACTCGAGGAGCTCATGTGCTACACGTGGACGAATGCAGGGCAGGAGGAACTGAGACCCTATAAGGAGCCGCCATGCGAGGCGTTAAACCCCCAGGTGACCCAGGAGATGAGAATCATGGGTTTTGAGCACGAAAGGATCGAGGAGTCTCTCCGCGAGAAAAAATATGATAGAACGATGGCCACGTACCTGATACTGAGCCACAAAGCGCCCAAGGGGAAGGGCCGCACCATCATCGTAAGGCTCTTCCCTGGCACGGAGTCCTCCTTTGCCAGTTCTCACGTGAACCACAGCGTCCAGCCATCTGGCTGGGAGATCCAGGAGCCGGCCAGTCCAGCAGCCAGCACAGACTGGAGCGTGGCCATTCCCGCACCCACACCCAAGTTGGGGACCAGCGCTCCCTCAGCAGGACCAGCGTCAGGACCACCAGTCCCACACCCCAGCTGGAGGCAGAGACTAGTACTGACTTCACTGCACCAGAGTGTGGGGCCACCAGTCCTGTGCCCCAACCGGAGTGGGGGACCTCCAGCCCTTCCCCCGAGCCTGGCCCTCCGGGCACCTTCTCCACTTCCCACACAGTAGCCAAAGCGGAGCCCCGGAGAGGCAGCCTGAGGTTGAGACCCCAACCTCTTCCTCGGGCCGGAGCCGGGGCATACGGCGAGTGGCCAGAGCATTCTGCCGCTTTTGGGCCAGGCACCTCTGCTGCGGGAGAAAGAACAAAGTGCAGCCGTGATCAGAGACTCCCGACAGCAAGGTAGGGCTGCAGACAAAGACTTTGGGGGGCCCAGGCCCGTCTCCCTGCATTTTAAAGGCTGAACTCAAAACTGCTGAGCTTCAAGGAGTCTGGTGAAAAGGTGCGGGAATCGGCCAGAGGCTGGACACAAAGAGCTGCAGGTGGGAGCCGTGCAAGGAGGACATGCTGCGTGTGAAGGACTTGGTCCACTGGACGATGCGGTGTGCAGACTGGCCCTGAGTTCTCTGCACAGGATTCACATCAGGATGTTGGCTGACATCTCTGTGGCCTTCAGAACCACCGGACTGTGCAGCTCAGAGCACGCCCCGAACCCTCTGGAGGACATTAGAAGAGGTTGCCCTCGCTGCAGATCCACTCCTTTGCCCTTACCTGGGTGCAACGTGAAACTGGACTCTTTTTACTGGGGCTCTTCCTCCCATCCCTGCTCCTCTCTTCCTCCATGTTTGTGGAGGAGGGGTGGTTCTTGCTAAACTTTTCGGTTTTCCCTTGACCTTGTAATAAAATGGATTGTTCCACAAAGATATATCGGGACTGTTTTTCATTCTCCCTTCAGAGAATTGGGGTTGTGCATCCCCCGGTTTGAGAAGCATGTGGTGATGTATTGGGGGACTTAATTAGAACTAATGGAAATATGACTGAAGAGAATGATGCTGTCAGTTGCCAGAAGGAATGAATGTGGTTCCAAGGGGAGAAGGCCATCCTGCAAGGCAGAAAGGCAGAGATCGTGTGACCTTCCTACATTCATTAATTCACGTTTTTAGAAGGACCAAAGGGAGCTTTAGTCCTGTGGCGTGTGTTAATTAGGTCTATGAGGTCCATAATAGGATAGCAAAGTCCCGTGAAGCAGCCTATGTGGGGCATCGGAGAAGTGGCAGTGTTGGGGGCCCTAAAGGGGCTTGTCAGTCACTTACCTGTGCAGTTGAGTGTCCTCATGATGAGGCAGGAGCCAGGCCTTCCCCTTGGCACCTTGGAAAGGGGCCCCGATGTGTAAGTTTGACCTGGAAATGGAGAGGAAGCATGGGAGCAGATATGAGCTGGAGTGTGAGGTGCATACAGTAACGAGGTGGGGGGTGAGGCTGGGGAAGGGGTGTTGGAACAGCACCTCCATAACAGACTGACAGCAACAGACAGCTGAGTCACAGAAGACAAAAGAGGAAAGCCTCTAGCTAGATACAGATCGTTCCGTGATGCTAAACGGCACTGAGTGTTTGCACGGTCTTGTGAGGTATGTTGGCGGGTGGTGTGTTGTACCACTCAGACCCCTTTGGGACTGAAGCGCTCTCTCCCAGCTTCTGGGAAAGTGTCTGTGATGATTCAGTCAGGTCCTTTGCCTGGAATTGCCTCCTTCAGAAGAGAGCGGCGTCGCCCAAGTTTATCCTCCCTCCCTAGAGGCAGCCAGCCTAAGGATGATACCCGGCCCATGTGGGGATGTAAAGGCTCTCCCCCTTGCTCAGCGCATAGCTCTCTGCAGGCACACTCAGCTCAAGGAAGCTCACGGAGATTAGCTGACATCCTAGCTGAAACCACATGACAGTCCAACTCCTTCCGCCCGATCCAGTTTCCTTCCCTCCCTCACAGCTGTTGTTTCCGAGGGAGCTCCCTAGTACAATTTCATCTCAGAGTCTG
The DNA here is from genome assembly GCA_015472975.1 of Rousettus leschenaultii. Classification (NCBI taxonomy): domain Eukaryota; kingdom Metazoa; phylum Chordata; class Mammalia; order Chiroptera; family Pteropodidae; genus Rousettus; species Rousettus leschenaultii. The sequence continues at coordinate 234,595 of BNJM01000769.1, read as the reverse complement.
TTTCCCAGAAATCTGACCCAAGTCTGATGTAGAGTTTATTCCTAGAGATTAAACTGCAAAAATCATTCATGTTTGAGGCTGTGTCTGCCTAGGCTCACTCTGGAACTGACGTCTCACTTCTCCACCTCAATCACCCTTTCTTTGCATTCCTGCTTCTGATATTGTACTAGTAGGTGCTGCCCTGACGAATGTGCAGAATGGCCTGGCAAATCTGGGGGTCATTTGCTTTAGTAAGGTCATATTCCTTGCTGTTTTATCACATCTTCCACATCTTCATTTACTCTCGCACACCCCTTATTTTGCAGAGAGCTATTGCAGTACAACACCTTCCTTTGTAGTTTCTATTATTTACCCGGCATTGCTGATGACTGCTCTTACTTAATGTATTGTTTAAAATGGAAGGACTCAGACTCACTAATTAAATGTGCAGATCAGGCTGAAATGAAAGGCATAGCAAAAGCACTGTAGGGAAAAGCAGGTAATAGAGGTGCTGCACAGGTTAGAAATATGGGTGAGAAACTACCAAGTGAGCCTCAGCCCGGAGACCTGAAAGCTAATGCAGCTGGGAGAGAGGAAAGTGTCATTTAAATTTCCAGGGAGAAATCTAGAAACAACAACAGCAAGAAAAGGAAGAAAAAATATTAAAAGAATGTGAAAGTGATATTAAACTCTTCAACATAAGCTTAGGTCGTGGCAAAGTAGAATTAAAAACGGTGCCTTTCTTGGCTTCATTTTAACTCACACATCCCCACGTGGCTGCAAGGTGATGCTTCCGTGGAAGTGCCATGTGGCAGACACCATTTGGTATTCAGGTACTAGAGTAATGGCGTCAACAGACAAACAAGGGGTGATTGGAAGACAGTAACAGAAACAATCTGTGGATGGGAGAGATATATTACAAGGAAAGGAGATGGGATTGATGCAGGTAGTCTCATCCACTGCCCAGGGAGAGTGAAGATGCAGGTGAGCATGGCAGCGCCACGTGCTTTAAGGAGGAAAAGCCTGTGCTAGAGTGTCACCTCTCCCAATGGGACAAGGGCTGGGAGGAGAAAAGGTAGTTTTGAAAAGTGGGCAGGTACTTCCCAGTGGGCAGACTCTGTGGCAGTCAAGCAAAGAGCTGTAAGAGGCATCACTGCAGATACAGATTAGACTGTGAAAACAGCCCTTTGAGGGGTGCGTCTAAACCTGAAACCAGCTTCAACCTTCTGATGAGGAGGCATCATGAACCCAGGCACAGAGTTGATCAATTCAGTCTATTTTCTCATTTGTAATTGAGTCAAGAAAATGGTCGAACAAGTAGAATGTGTGTCCATAAGTAGGGCTTATGGTTCACTAGCGCGTAAACTCACATAAGGTTGGGATCTGGTCTTATTCATCTGTGTATCACAAGTGTTCATCACCTTAGATATGCTTAGCCAATGTTTTATGAATTAATGAATGACAGAAAACTGGGGAAAGAAATATTCCTGCAGCAGAGTTCCAGACCACATTTCTGGCAGTCACCAGTCAATACTTCTGAGGGTCTTTGAGAACCCAAAGGGTTGAATTCCAGAAAGGGATTAGTACTTCACTGTTTGTCTCTGGCTCAGAGCATCCCTTTTCAGGGGTTAAATCCCCGCGCCATAGAGTCAGGCAGGCTCCCAAGGTTAAAAATTCGATAGCATCCCTCTTTCTTAAGTCCAAGTGTGAAATGGAAGATGCTGATGGCAAGTATTCATTAATTAATTGAACAGATGTTAGATGCGGTCTAGTTTAGCAGTTAAGGGCATGGTCCTATCAGCTAGAGGGCCAGATTTAAAATACTGTCTCTGGTACTTCCTAATTGGATATATTGTTTAGCAAGTCATCTAACCTTCCTGTGTTTCAGTTTCTTCCATTGTATAAAGATAATAATAGTTCTTGATCAATGAGGTTTTAATGATGATTAAGTTAAATGATCCATGTAAAACATTTAGAAGAATACTGATTAATAACAGCTGCATAATGTGTGATGGATGGGAGGTCAATGAACTCGTGGTTCCTAATTCCGATTCAGGGGTAGGTACATCCATGGGGCGAATGTCCCATAATCGAATCAAGTGGTGCTTGCTGAGCGACTTTCCAGTCTTCTGCCTTTTGAGTCCTATAGCATATTCATCTTTTCTTAATTTCTTACCAGTGAATCTTTAGCATTAATTTTCCTTGAAAGGGATACTGGGTGAAAGACTAGATGGCTATGCAAATGATGTTAGATGCTGCCATTTTGCATTCCCAGCGATCGTGCCAAGCAATGGCTCTCCCTCGGCATCGCCAACTGAGTATGTCACGACACTTTGGAATTTTTGTCCATCTAAGAGGTGAATGCAGAAGTACCTCAGTGTCGTTCTGCCGTTTTGAAATATAAAGTGAGGCAGAAAGCATTCTCTCCAGTGGTTTGGGAATGATGACATAATATTACTGATAACATGTATCAGAAAGCGAAGGCGTTTTTACTGGGGTCTGTCTGGACAGACCTGTGCCGATAGTCACAGACTCCCTTAGGGCTGAGTCTGTGACAGTTCTTACAGTACCGAGAATTTACTGATACCCCCAGGTGCCAGCTCCTGCACAGAATCCTCAGTTAGGTATGGAGCTAAAAGTGCTGTATGTTTCAGCTTGGCCAGCCCGCCAGATGCTTTCAGGGTCTGCCTGTAACCATGAACCATTTCTCCCTTCTGGGATAAATGAGAACTGAGACATTTCTTCCCTGTTAATTCCTACTGGCATTTGCCATCATCTTCAATGAAAGGGACCTCAAGAATCATTTCTTCGGTTTCCTAACCCCAAATTTCAAACTTGTGCGAGAACTCATATTTCTTCAAAGCATGTATTGTACTTGATAAGTGGAAAACTGCTAAGGTAAGTAACAGATGATCAAACAGGCATGGGAAGCTTGATTTACCCAAAGCCAATGAGTTAGCAGGGTCTCGAGCCCATGGCTAGAACGTCCTCCGAGGTAAGCCTGGGATTTTGGGAAGGATAGAAACACTGCCATTTTCCTGACCAGTCTCCATAATAATTAATCCTTCTCTGTCAGGAGACTCTTCTCCACTTCAGAGCTTAATCCATCCTTCACTCCACCTTCTCTGGCACCTGGCAGGGGACAATGCTACTTAAACTGTACTTCGCCAAGGCACATTAATCTTCTTCTAGTAAGAACGGCAAAATTTTATCCTCCATGAAGTTTATGGCTTGAAATAAATTTACAGGGCAAGTTAGTCATTGGCAAGTGTTTATCTGTAAATGTTTGTATATTTGTAAAAACGTTGTGACGGTCCATTATACTCTTTGTGCATTAATGGAATAAATAGCTGTGTGTCCTGTAGGAGGATCTCAGACTTAATTATTTAAAAAGCAAGAAGCAAAAAATATGTATGATTTGCTTCTATTTTGTTTCAAAAAAGAGAACCAATTCAAACTCTATATTTATCTAGGTACATCAATGTATAGAAATGCCTGGCGAGTGCTACAGAAACATAGCCTACTGTCGCCTAAGATTATCCCTGGAGAGCGGAGTCTTGATGAGGTAGGAGTAATTTTGGTGTAGACCATAGGTTAGCAGACCATATTTCAGATTAAATAGAGAAATGTGTGGTACGTTACTGGAGAAACGTTTAAAATAATGGTAAGAACAAAGAGTCGGCAATAGAACAAAACAAAACGACCAACAAATAGAATGATTCATATTTTTATAGCTCCCATAACAAAAACAGTACAATACAAATGAGACTTTTTTGTCACAAATTTGCAACGTATTGACCTTCACCTCTTTCCAAAGAGGTGTTTTTTAAGATATCCTGTGCATTGTAAAATTAGAAATATGTGATATATTACTTGAGAAGTTTCTAAAAACAAGGTGGGACCTAAAGGAGGGGGAAAAGCAAACAAACAGCCGACTAAGAAAGGACACCCAACATGGGACCAGGGTACACATGTCTTCTGTTAAATGCCTGCTCTGTTTGGGAGTCCTCAAGTTCATTTGGCTCCCACTCCCACTGGGGAATGGAGGAAGGGGTAGGAGAAAGGAGGGAAAGCCTGTCTAAGAGACATTACTGACTCTCATTTCTTCTCAAGGGCTCCTAAACAGGAAGGTGGCCTCTAAGACCCGCCCATTCAAGGACCTCAGGAGTAGCACTGACTAATCTCCTCCCTTCTTCCTGGGCACAGAGCTGCCCCTGGGGCATGAACTGGCGCTCACCTCGGGCCTCTGCGCTTTAGGGCACAGCCTTGGTTGGATCTTAAAGCACCTGGTGCTCTCCAGGGGCGCTGCTGTCTGCCCAGAGAAGGCAGAGAGCACACCACACCACACACACCTGGCCTCAGCTGCCACAGCCCAAATCAGACTGAGAGCCAGTGGGCCAAGGCCACGGAGGCAGCAGTGAGCGACCATCTGCCCATCCTGGCAAACGGCCATCTCTCCTGGAAACTGTCGGGTATAGCATTGGGCCAAAAAATGCTGCTTTATTTTCCCTAAAGAGGAGAAATCCACCTCCACATGGATTCCATGCCTCAGTCTAGAGCAAGGAGACTTGGGTAGTTCAGATGAGAGGAGGTTCCTAAAGACAGTGCAACAGACTCGGAGCGAAAACAGAGCCTTCAGTGTTCTCCCCTGTAATGTGTACTCATTCCCATGTAGTTTAATGCTGTCATAATTTGCTTAAAACGCCTGACTTCGTTTATGGATCTTAACGGAGTCTAGCTGGATTTGCTAACTATAGTACTGTCTTATTAGTTTATACAACGGGAATTACATTCGCCCCACAATTTCCAGTCTTTCGTATTCACTGATTACAGCATGTAGCGTTGTTTTTCACTTTTGAGAGAAATCTCTTCTAGCACATGTTATGCTATAGGTGAAAAATGAATTTGGTCATTAAAGTACACAATATACTGGTTTTGAGAATTTTTTTCTCACTGTAGGCATAGTAAGTAAAAAAATCCATCTTTAATAGAGAAAATAAATCCATATTTTATAGAATAGTTCCAACAACTCATTTATCTATAGCCAGCTAAATAATAAATTAATATTATAAAGCCTGCGACAAATTATAGTTAGGTAAAACAGTTGACCATGTGATTTGTCTAATATTCACATTTTAAATAATAGATATTTTTTGTGTTACATATGTAGAGCTTTCTTGACACGTGATCATTTTCCTTATAACTCTTTATTTTTCCAAGTTTTTACAATGCACAAGGTATTTGCAATAAACAACTCTTTGGAAAACTTGATTAAAGCACTGAAGGTCAGTATGGTGAAGATTTGTGCAAAAAAGGTTTTATTTGCATTGTTATGTTTTTATTATGGGAGCTATAAAGCTATGAATAATTTTATCTGATCCATTTATTCTCAGGTTTATGTAAATTATATCCTTCAGTTATCCTGTCACACTCAGAGTTTTGTAACCTTGCTCCTGAAGTATCTCCCAGACAATTCTCTCAGCATGAAGAGACTTGAAATCTCTTAGTCATTTTTCTCAGAAATATAGATGACAAAGAGAGCTGTAAAGCATTGGAGGAGAACAGAAATGTAACAAGCTGAGCCTGTGGTGGAATGTTATCTATGTGGAAAACAAATGTTATTATCCCTTGACTTTAGAACATGACTCTAATCTCATTCATTCATTCATTCATTCATTCAACAGATGTTTCCTAAACACCACAATGTTCCAGGAACTGCTTTATCCATTGGAGATACAGTGGTGGACTGGATAGCCAAAGTCCGTGCACTCCTAAGACTTATGGGAAGAAGGGTGGAATGGGAGAGAGAATAACAAGCTTTCAAATCAGTAACAGCGTGGAGGAATTAAAGCAGGTCAGGGGTGCAGTGCAGGGCTGCTTTTTGGATAGGACTGCCAAGTGTAGCTTCTTGAAAGAGGTGACATTGGAGCAGAGATCAGGATGATGATATACCAGGGTCTGAAAAGAGAATCTTCAAGACAGAACAGGAAGTACTGATGGCTGGATGAAATACTGGAATGTCAAGATCCATGTGGCTGGAAAATCCATAGGTAGGGACATGTGATAGGATGCGTAGGTGAAGAGCCCGCAGAGTCCGGATCATGTTGGCCTCCTCTGGCCCTTAGGAAAGAATCTGGACTTTATCCTAAGTGAAATGGGAAGACTGTGTTGGGAGGGAAGAGTCAGAATGATCCTGTTTCTGTTGGCAGAAGTCTACTATGGCTGCTGGGTGGATAGTAAGCTGGAGGTGGCATGAGTGGATGCAGAAGGCTGTGGTGCATGCCAAAGACATGGACCAAATTTTGAATGCACTTTATGGATATCGATAATGAGGTTCAGTGATGCAATTGATGTAGGTTGAAAACACGAATAGGTGAAGATGACCCTGAGGTTTGTGGCTCACACAGGAAAAATGTTGGCACTATTAACTGGGATGCGGACAGTGTGGAGATGTTCAAGCTTGGGAGTGTGAAATCAAGCATTATGCTTAAGATGTTTCAGATGTTTATTAGACAGTGTAGTGGTGATGTTGGGTAGGCAGTTAAAGATCAGAGTGTGGAGCTCAGGGGAGAGTCTGGGTCAAAAATAAAATTTGAGGTATTGTCAGCATGTAGGTGATAGTTGAAGCTACAGGATTGGTTTTGTTTACTATTTCTGTGAAGGTTTTGCTAACTCCAGGACTTCCTTTTGCTCCAGACATGTGAGTTCCTACTGGGTTCGTGCTTTGCCTGCATCTTCCTTCCCCATAATTCATGCTGACAAGCTTATATACATGGAGACATGTTTGACAGGAGACTCACAGAAGAAGGAAGATCAGCCTGGTGTTGGAGAAGGATCCTAAATTTGGAACCGGAGAATGGCGGTTTTAGGTCCATGATGAGACACTTTTGTGTAGACTTTTAAGTTCTCTTTCTGAAAAAGAAGAGTAGTAATAGTATTTAACTCATGCGATGACATGACACTTTTTGTGTATAATTACATAGCACTAAATAAACTTGATATACAGTAGATAAATGATAAATGCAGTGGAAACTGAATTCTAATCTCCCTGTTGAAGTGTAGAGTCGCTAAGGCTATGCTTTTTCTCTTTCCTCGACTCTGGCCATTGTATAAGCTTGTTTATTGTGAGTTCCTTTATTTTATCCTTCATTAAACCTCACTATTTGGACATTAAGTATATGTTGATCAAGCCATAATCATCAACTACTGTTTGTTTGTTTACATTTTTCCCTTTCTTGTTCATGTCTGACTTCCAGACCCAGAGGCAATAGTTAGAACTAAGAAGAATTCTTTCTGTTTTATGATGATTAAAGCATGTTTTTGAGACCTCATGTATCTTTATTCTCTAGAAGTATGGCTCCTCCTGCTAGAAAGAATAGGCCGTGCTAATTTTCTGTATCTGGCATTTTCCTAATTGTGTCACGTGTTTTTTTCCAGACTGCATTTATTTTGGAAGCACTCCGAAGACGTGTAAAAGTGAGTGCTACCATCTTTTTCAAGCACGAATTGCATTTTATCATGTTTATTTGAATGCATGCAATTTATTTATATCTTTTTTCATGCATTCTCTCTATTCATGCTGAGAAATCCTCCAGAACATTGATATTCATTATAGATTTCTCAATCAATTCAGAAATATTTTTTGAGTTGCTACCATGTGCAGGACATAGCATTAAGCATCTAAGGAATACAAATGAGTATCATTCACCGTCTTGTTCTCCAGCTTGACAATTAATTATTGCGGAAGGATGAGGATTGTACGGGAGGAAAATTATTCTAGAAACTTAATGCTGGATTGAACTTTAGGATGCTGTCACTCCGCTTCCTGCTTAATGCACCTGCCCCTTCCACAGCTTTCCACATTGGAGTCATCTCCCTAAATTGATCCCTGTTAGTGAGAGAGCTCACCAGCTCCCTAGGTTTCTTGTTGGAATTTTGTACACATTCGATCTTTATAATTAGGTCTTGATATTGTATCGAGATCTCCTCTGTGGCTTGCTCCTAATCTTCGTGTCGCATGGCCAGCCTACAAAACTTTGAAGACCTCTATAAAGGGCCATACATTCTATTTTTCATTTATTTATTGTTTAAAAATTAAGTTCATTGGGGTAATAAAATTATATAATATCAGGTGTAAATTATAATTTGACATCTGTATATTCTATCGTATGTTTACCACTCAAAGTCCAGTTTCTGTCATCTTTTTCAACATTTGTTATTTTTGTCCTATTGATTTTAGCTATTCTATAGCTGTGAGATGGTACTTCATTGTGGTTTTCACTTGCATTTTTCTAATAGCTAATGATGTTGAGCATCTTTTCCAATATTTATTGACTATTTATATGTCCACCATATATTCGTTCCCCTTTACCCACTTAACCCTTCTCCTATCCCCCTATATTTGTCCCCTTTACATCTTATAACTCCCATATTCTCCCCCACCCTCTACCCTCTGGTACACACTAGGTTATAGTCCGCATGCATGAGACTCTATTTGTTGGGATCATTTGTTATTTTTAGGCTTATATCCCACATATAAGTGACATCATGTGATTTTCAATTTTTTCTGTTTGGCTTATTTTGCCAAGCATGATTATCTTCAGGTCCATCCCTGTTGTCGCCGATGGCAGTATTTCATCTCTCCTTACAGCTGAGGAATATTCCCTTGTATATATGTACCACAGCTTCTTTATCCAGTCATGTATCATAGGCCACTTCAGTTGCTTCCATGTCCTGGCCACCGTGGTAATGCTGCTGTGAACGTCCATAGGAAATATCATTTTGCATATGGGTTTTCAAGACTTTATTGTAAATACCCAGTAGAAGGATTGCTGGATCATATGGTAGATCAAGTCTTAGTTTTCTTAGGAGCCTCCATACTATTTTCCAGTGTGGCTGTACCAATTTGTGAGTGTTCCTTTTTTTCTGCATCCTTTCCAACATTTGTTATCATTTGTCCTGTTGACTTTAGCTATTCTATCAGCTGTGAGATGATACCTGATTGTGATTTTGATCTGCATTTCCCTAATAGCTAATGATGTTGAGCATCTTTTCCCATATTTATTGGCCATTTATATGTCTTCTTGGGAGAGTGTCTGTTGAGTTTCTCTGCCCATTTTTTGATTGGAGCCTTTGTCTTTTGTGGTTATTGAGTTTTATGCATTCTTTGTGTATTTTGGATATTAGGCCCTATTTGGGGGCGTTGCTTGCAAATATATTATCCTGTTCGGATGGATGTCTCTTTACCTGGTTGACAATTTCTTTTGCTGAGCAGAAGCTTTTTAGTTTGATGTAGTCCCATTCATATATTTTAGCTTTTACTTCCCTTGCTTTTGAGGTCCAATTCATAACATCCTCTTTAAGCCCAATGTCTCTGAATATAGTTCCTATGTTCACTTCTGTACAGTTTATTGTTTCATGTCTTCTATTCCGGTCCTTAATCCATTTTGAGTTAATTTTGGTGTGTGGTAATAGACAACAGTCGAGTTTCATTTATTTTGCAGGTGATTTTCAGTTTTCCCAGCACCATTTATTGAAGAGGCTTTCCTTTTTTCTGTGTTTGTTTTTGGCATTTATGTTGAAAATTATATGCCCATAAAAATATGAGATCACTTCTGGATCTCCATTCTTTTCCAGAGGTCCGTGTCTCTGTTTTATTGTCAATACCATGCTGTTTTGATTTCTGTCGCTTTGTAGTATAATTTGAATTCGGACAGAGAGATGCCTCCAACCTCACTCTTTTTTTCTCATGATGGCTTTGGCAATTTGTTGTGTGTGTGTGTGTGTGTGTGTGTGTGTGTGTGTGTGTACACGTGCGTGCACACACTTCCATACAAATCCGATGGTTTTTTGTCCTATTTCTTTAAAGAATGCTGATGAGATTTTGATGGGGATTGGATTAAATCTGTATAATGCTTTAGGTAAAGTCGTCATTTTAACAATGTTGATTCTTCCAATCCAAGAACCCAGGAAATCTTTCACTTTCTTTGTATCTTCTTCAATGTCTTTAAAAAGGGTCTTGTAGTTTTCATTATATAGGTTCTTCACATGTTTCCTTCAATTCATTTGTAGATGTTTTATTCTTTATGTTGAAATTGCAAAAGTAATTATTTTTTTCCCCTTCATTTTCTGACACATTATTATTTGAGTATAGGAATGCTGTGGATTTTTGAATGTTGAATTTGTATCCAGAAACTTGACTGTATTTGCTTATTGTTTCTAGTATGTGCTTCTGGAGTCTTTAGTGTTGTCTATGTAGAGAATCATGTCATCTGAAAATAGTGACAGTTTGACTTCTTCATTTCCAATTTTGATGCCTTTTATATCTTTCTCTTCTGATTGCACTTGCGAGGACCTCCAATGTTATATTCAATAACAGTGGCAATAGGGGACAGCTTTTTCTTGTCCCTGAGCTTAGAGGGAAGGTTTGTAGTTTTTCTCTATTGAGTGTAATGTTGGTTGAGGATTTGTCATATATGGCCTTTATTAAGTTAAGGTAATTTTCTTCTATACCAATTTTGTTAAGTGTTTTGAACATAAATGGCTGCTGTATCTTTCGAAGGCTTTTTCTTCATCTATTGATATGATTATATGAATCTTATTTTTTAATTTGTTTGTGTGGTGTATCACATTAATCAATTTGCCTATGTTGAAACATCCCTGTGCTTCTGGAATGAAGCCCATTTGATCATGGTGTATAATCCTTTTAATATGTTGCTCTATTCTATTTGCTAGTATGTTATTAAGCATTTTTGCATCTGTGTTCATGAGAGAAATTGGTCTGCAGTTTTCTTTTTCCTATGTTATCTTTATCAGGTTTTTATCAGAGTTATATCGGCCTCATGAAATGAATTGGGAAATATTGGCTCCTCTTTGATTTCTTGGAAGAGTGTGAGGAGAATAGGTATTAAATCATCTTTGAATGTTTGGTAGAATTCACTGGTGAAGCCATCTGGTCCTGGAATTTGACTTTTTGGTAAGGTTTGGATGATTGTTTCAATTTCCATACTGCTGATCAGTCTATTTAGATTTTCCAGATCTTCTTGATTAAGTCCAGGAAGATTGTATTTTTCTAAGTAGTGGTCCACTACATCTAGGTTATTAAATATGGTATTATATGCTTTTTCATAGTATTCTTGTATGATCCTTTGTATTTCTGCGATGTCAGCTATAATTTCTACTCTTTAATTCCAGTTCATTTTCCACAAGTGAGATATTTTTCAGAATTTTCCATTGGAGCTTAAAAAGTGATGCCAATAAAGTGTGCTTACCAGAGGTATCATATATATATGTGCTTATATATTCAGACAGCTATGGGTGTGAATTTGAATTCAGTCACTTATGACCTGTGTGAACACATCACTGAAGCTCAGTTTTCCATCTGAAATGCATATAAAAAGACCACAACGATGAGCGCAGTACAATGGTGAGAGAGTGAGAGGAGTGTATTTAATTCAAGATCTGTGGGCAACAGGGCCTTGTTTTTCTAAAATCAACCATACATGCTTTTTCATACATATTCATATATATGCGCGCGCGCGCGCGCACACACACACACACACACACACACACACACACACATATATATATATATATATATATATATATATATATATATATATATATATATATACATGCTTCCCCATGCCCTGGGGATAGGTAGGAAAGGTTAAGTCCTCTACAGTCGGTGGCTGCAGAACTTTGAGGAGCTCTCACGCACACATAGTGGTACCTGGGGTAAAAGTATGTCCCATTGCTCTCTGTTTCCTCATGGCAGATTCAGGGCGAGTCACAAGGGCCTACCCAGACACGCCTGGGTGAACTTCGCATTGTCCCAACACGCATCCTCCTTGTGGATAAAAAGAGAGTGGAAGCCTCGAACTGGTGGAAAGAGGTCCTTTTTTGGCAGACTTCAGCCAGCTGTGGGACTAAGTTCTGATTCTGTCAATTATGATATCTGTGATCAGCGTTATGAGACTCAGTTTTACATCTGAAATGCGTATAAAAGGACCACAAGTAGGAGCTAAGGAACAACGGTGAGTGAGTGAGGGGCCGATATTCTCTGACAAGGTCTGTGGGCAACAGGGCATTTTTTTCCTAAAATCAACCATATATATATGTGAATATATATTCATATGTATGCATATAAGTATATGTTAACTCTGGCAAAACACACTTTATTGCTATCAATTTAAAACCACAATGGAGGTTTTGAGAAATATCTCACTTGGGACAAATGCAAAGGCTTCCCTGTGGCCTGCGGATATTTAGGTCAGGTTCAGACATCTGCGGTCTGTGGCTGCAGAAATTTGAGAAGCTCTCGCCCACCCATAGAGCTCCGTGGGATCCGAAGTATGTCACATTGTTCTCTGTATCCTCACGGTGTATTCAGGGCCAGCCACAGAGGGCTGGGCCAGGCATGCCTGGCCTACCAATGCGGATCCTCTGTGCAAAGGAAAACGCCGAGTAGCAGCTTTGAAATAGTGGAAAGAGGTCATTTTCGGCAGACTTCATATAGCTATGGGTCTTAGATCTGATTCTTTCACTTCTGACCTGTGCGGTCACCTCTGTGAGGCTCAGTTTTCCATCTGAAATGACTATAAAAGGAACAAAACAATGAGAAAAATACACGGGGAAAGAGGGAGAGGCCTATATTTTTAAAATATCTGTGGGCAACGGAGCCATTTTTTCTAAAATCCTATAAATATATAGGGATATATTCATATATTTGCACATACATATATAGATATATCTCTCTATATATGTATATATAGATATAGATATATCTATGTATATGTGGAGGCATGGCAAAACACATATTTTTGCCATAAATTTCAAGCTGCTATTGAAGCTTTCTGAGAAATGGTCTCGCTTGCGAGAAATGCAAAGCCTTCCCCGTGGCCTGGGGATATGTAGGGAAGGTTTAGTCATCGGCGGGCGGCGGCTGTAGAACTTTGAGAAGCTCTTGCCCACCTATAGGGCTTTTTGGAGTCCGAAGTATGTCCCCTGCTCTCTGTATCCTCACGGCGGATTCATGGCCAGCCACAGTAGGCCTGCCCAGGCATGCCTGCCACACCATTGCATCGTCCCAACACGCATCTTCCTAGCCGAGGAAAACGCAGAGTGGAGCCACGAAGTGGTGGAAAGAGGTTATTTTCGGCAGATTGCAGACAGCTGTGGGTCTCATTTCTGATACTGTCACTTATCACCTGTGCGGTCACTTCTCTGAGGTTCAGTTTTCCATCTCAAATACGTATAAAAGGACCACAACGACGAGGTGAGTCACAACGGTGAGAGATGACAGGCCTATATTTTGCAAGGTCTGTGGGCAACAGAGCCATTTTTTCTTAAAATCCTCCGTATATATGTGCATTTCATTCGTATATTTGCACATATATATAGCTATACCTATATCTACATCTATATATGGAGGATTGGGAAAACACACATTTTTGCTGTCATTTTCAAGCCGCAGTTGGAGCTTTCTGAGAAATGGTCTTGCTTGTGAGAAATGCACAAGCTTCCCCGTGGCCTGGGGATATGTAGGGAAGGTTCAGTCATCTGCGGTCAGTGGCTGTAGAACGTTGGGAAGCTCTCGCCACCATAGGGCTCCTTGGAGTCCAAAGCATGTCCCCCTGCTCTCTGTATCCTCACGGTGGATTCAAGGAAAGCCACCGTGGGACTGCCGAAGCATTCCTGGCCCACCATTGCATGGTCCCAACGTGCATCATCCTAGTCGAGGAAAACGCAGAGTGGTGCCACGAAGTGGAGGAAAGAGGTCATTTTTGGAAGATTTCAGACAGCTGTGGGTCTGACTTCTGATTTTGTCACTTATCACCTGTGTGGTTGCCTCTCCAAGTTTGTTTTCAATCTGAAATGCGTAAAAAAGAACTTTAATGGCGAGATCGGACACAACGCTGAGAGATGACAGGCCTAATTTTGCAAGGTCCGTGGGCAACAGGGCCATAATTTCTTAAAATCCTCCGTATATATGTGCAAATCATTCATATATTTGAAAATATATATATATACATGAATATATATATATATATATATATATATATATATATATATATATATATATATATATATGGTGGATTTAGACCCAGCCACAGTGGGCCTGACAAGGCATGCCTGGCCAACCATTGCATCGTCCCAACGCGAATCTTGCTTGTCGAGGAAAACGCAGATTGGAGCCACGAAGTGGTGGAAAGAGGTCATACATATATGTATATAGGTATACATATACATATATATATGGAGGCTTAAGAAAACACACTTTTTGCCATCAATTTCAAGCTCCAATTGGAGCTTTCAGAGAAATGATTTAGCTAGCGAGAAATGCACCGGCTTCCCCGTAGCGTGGGTATATGTAGGGAAGGTTCCACCACCTGCGTTCGATTGCTGTAGAACTTTGAGAAGCTCTCGCCCACCCATAGGGCTCCTTGGAGTCCAAAGTATGACCCCTGCTCTCTATATCCTCACGGCAGATTTAGAGCCAGCCACAGTGGGCCTGACAAGGCATGCCTGGCCCACAATTACATCGTCCCAACGCGCATCTTCCTTGTCGAGGATAACGCAGAGTGGAGCCATGAGGTGGCGGAAAGAGGTCATTTTCGGCAGATTTCAGACAGCCGTGGGTCTGACTTCTATTTCTGTCACTTATCACCTGTGTAGTCACCTCTCTGAGGTTCAGTTTTCCATCTGAAATGCGTAAAAAGGACCACAAGGGCGAGCTGAGTTACAACGGCGTGAGATGAGAGACCTATATTTATACAAGGTCTGTGGGCAACAGAGCCTTTTTTTTCTTAAAATCCTCCGTATATATGTGCCTTTCATTAATATATTTGCACATTTAAATAGATATATCTATATCTACATTTACATCTATATATCTATATCTATATGTACACACAAACATATATATATGGAGGCATGGGAAAACACACATTTTTGGCATTAATTTCAAGCTGCAAAAGGACTTTCTGAGAAATGGTCTCGCTAGTGAGAAATTCACAGACTTCCTCGAGGCCTAGGGATATGTAGGGAAGTTTCAGTCATCTGTGGTCGGTGGCTGTAGAAATTTCGGAAGCTCTTGCCCACCCATTGGGCTCCTTGGAGTCCAAAGCATGTACGCCTGCACTCTGTAAACCCACGGCGGATTCAGGACCACTCACAGTGGGCCTGCCCCGGCATGCCTGGCCCACCATTGCATCGTCCCAACACGCATCTTCCTTGTGGAGGAAAAGGCAGAGTGGAGCCACCAAGTGGTGGAAAGTGGTCATTTCCGTCAGATTTCAGCCGGATGTGAGTCTGGCTTGTGATTTGGTCACTTATCACCTATGTGATCACCTCTGTGAGGTTGAGTTTTCCTTGTGAAATGCGTATTAAAGGACCACAATGGCAAGCTGAGACACAACGATGAGAGATGAGAGACCTTATTTTACAAGGTCTGTGGACAACAGAGCCATTGTTTCTTAAACTTCTCGCTATATAAGGGCATTTCTTTCATATGCTTGCACATATATATATAGATATATCTATATCTACCTCTATGTATAGATATATGTGTATATATAAAAAATACACACACACACACACACACACACACACACACACACACACATATATATTGAGGCTTGGGAAAACACACTTTTTTGCCACGAATTTCAAGCCGCAATTGGAACTTTCTCAGAAATAGTGTCGCTTGCGAGAAATGCACAGGCTTCCCCATGGCCTGTGGATATGTAGGGAAGTTTCAGTCATTTGTGGTCGGTGGCTGTAGTACTTTGGGAAGATCTCTCCCACCCACAGGGCTCATTGGGGTCCAAATCATGTCCCCCTGCTCTCTGTATCCCCACGGTGGATTCAAGACCAGTCACGATGGCAGAATTCAGTCCGCTGTGGGTCTGGCCTGTGATTCGGTCACTTATCACCTTGTGGTCACCTATGTGAGGTTCAGTTTTCCATGTGAAATGCGTATAAAAGGACAACAATGGTGAGCTGAGGCACAACGGTGAGAGAGGAGTGACCTAATTTTACAACGTGTGTGGACAACAGAGACATTTTTCTGAAAATCCTCCTTATACATGGTCATTTCATTCATATATTTGCACATATATATAAATATATCTCTATCTACCTGTATGTATAGAGATGTGTGTGTGTGTGTGTGTGTGTGTGTGTATGGAGGCTTGGGAAAACACACTTTTATGCCATCAATTTCAAGCCGCAATTGAAGCTTTCTCAGAAAATGTCTCGCTTGTGATAAATGCATAGGCTTTTACAAGGTGTGTGCACAACAGACACATTTTCCTTAAAATCCTTCTTATACATGGGCATTTCATTCAGATATTTGCACATGTATATAGATATATTTATATCTACCTCTATATATAGATATATGTGTATATATATACACTCATATATATATATAAAGACCTGGGAAAATACACTTTCTTGCCATCAATTTCAACCGCAATTGGAGCTTTCTCAGAAATGGTCTCGCTTGCGAGAAATGCACAGGCTTCCCCGTGGCCTGTGGATATGTAGGGAAGTTTCAGTCATCTGCGGTCAGTGGCTGTAGTACTTTGGGAAAATCTCTCCCACCCACAGGGCACATTGGGGTCCAAATCTTGTCCCCCTGCTCTCTGTATCCTCACGGTGGATTCAGGGCCAGTCACAGTGGGCCTGCCCAGGCATGCCTGGCCCATCATTTCATCGTCCCAACGCGCATCTTCCTTGTCGAGGAGAACACAGAGTGGAGCCACCAAGTGGTGGAAATTGGTCATTTTCGTCAAATTTCAGCCTGATGTGAGTCCGGCTTGTGATTCGTTCACTTATCACCTGTGTGATCACCTCTGTGAGGTTGAGTTTTCCACGTGAAATGCGTATAAAAGGACCACAATGGCGAGCTGAGACACAACGGTGAGAGGTGAGAGACCTAATTTTACAAGGTCTGTGGAGAACAGAGCCATTGTTTCTTAAACTACTCCCTATATAAGGACATTTCCTTCATATGCTTGCACATATATAGATAGATAGATAGATAGATAGATAGATAGATAGATAGATATAGATATATCTATATCTACCTCTATGTAAAGATATATGTGTATATATATAAATATAAATAAATAAATAAAAATATATATATATATATATATACACACACACACACACACACACATATATATATTGAGGCTTGGGAAAACACACTTTTATGCCATCAATTTCAAGCCGCAATTGGAGCTTTCTCAGAAAAGGTCTTGCTTGCGAGAAATGCACAGGCGTCACTGCGGCATGAGGTCATGTAGGGAAGATTCAGTCATCTGTGGTCGGTGGCTGTAGAACTTTGGGAAACTCTTGCCCAACCACAGGGCTCCATGGAGTCCTAAGCCTGAGCCCCTGCTCTCTCACGGTGGCTCAGGGCCAGTCACAGTGGGCCTGCCAAGGCATGCCTGGCCCACCATTGCATCGTCAAAACGTGCATCTTCCTTATGCAGGAAAACGCAGAGTGGAGCCACCAAGTGGTGGAAAGTGGTCATTTTCGTCAGATTTCAGCCGGATGTGAGTCCGGCGTGTGATTCGGTCACTTATCACCTGTGTGATCACCTCTGTGAGGTTGAGTTTTCTATGTGAAATGCGTATAATAGGACCACAATGGCGAGCTGAGACACACGATGAGAGATGAGAGACCTAATTTTACAAGGTCTGTGGAGAACGGAGCCATTGTTTTTTAAACTCCTCCCTATATCAGGGCATTTCTTTCATATATTTGCACATGTATATATATATATATATATATATATCTACATATCTATCTATATATCTATAGATATAGATATAGATATATCTACCTCTATGTATAGATATATGTGTATATATAAATATATATATATATATATATATATATATATACACACACACACACACACACACACATATATAAATGGAGCCTTGGGAAAACACTTTTATGCAATGAATTCCAAGCCGCTATTGGAGCTTTCTCAAAAAGGTCTCGCTCGCGGGAAATGCACAGGCTTCACCGCGGCACGAGGTCATGTAGGGAAGATTCAGTCATCTGCGGTCAGTGGCTTTAGAACTTTAGGAAACTCTTGCCCACCCACAGGGCTCCTTGGAGTCAAAGCCTGAGCCCCTTCTCTCTGTATTCTCACGGTGGATTCAGGGCCAGTCACTGTGAGTCTGCCCAGGCATTCCTGGCCCACCATTGCATCGTCCCAACGCGCATCTTCCTTGTGCAGGAAAACGCAGAGTGGAGCCACCAAGTGGTGGAAATTGGTCATTTTCGGCAGATTTCAGTCAGCTGTGGGTCTGGCCTGTGATTCGGTCACTTATCACCTGTGGGGTCACCTCTGTGAGGTTGAGTTTTCCACGTGAAATGCGTATAAAAGGACAACAATGGCGAGCTGAGACACAACGGTGAGAGAGGAGAGACCTAATTTTACAAGGTCTGTGGAAAACAGCCATTTTTTCTTAAAATCCTTCATATATATGGGCATTTCATTCAAATATTTGCACAGATATATAGAGATATCTATATCTACCTCTATGTAAAGATATATGTGTATGTATAAATATAAATATATATGTATGTGTATATATATATATATATATACACATACATACACACACACACACACATATATATATGGAGGCTTGGGAAAACACACTTTTATGCCATCAATTTCAAGCCGCAATTGAAGCTTTCTCAGAAAATGTCTCGCTTGTGATAAATGCACATGCTTTTACAAGGTGTGTGCACAACAGACACATTTTTCTTAAAATCCTTCTTATACATGGGCATTTCATTCAGATATTTGCACATATATATATAGATATATCTATATCTACCTCTCTATATAGATATATGTGTATATATATACACATATATATATGGAGGCCTGGGAAAATACACTTTCTTGCCATCAATTTCAACCGCAATTGGAGCTTTCTCAGAAATGGTCTCGCTTGTGAGAAATGCACAGGCTTCCCCGTGGCCTGTGGATATGTAGGGAAGTTTCAGTCATCTGCGGTCGGTGGCTGTAGTACTTTGGGAAGATCTCTCCCACCCACAGGGCTCATTGGAGTCCAAATCATGTCCCCATGCTCTCTGTATCCTCACGGTGGATTCAGGGCCAGTCGCAGTGGGCCTGCCAAGGCATGCCTGGCCCACAATTACATCGTCCCAACGCGCATCTTCCTTGTGGAGGAAAAGGCAGAGTGGAGCCACCAAGTGGTGGAAAGTGGTCATTTTCGTCAGATTTCAGCTGGACGTGAGTCCGGCTTGTGATTCGTTTACTTATCACCTGTGTGATCACCTCTGTGAGGTTGAGTTTTCCATGTGAAATGCGTATAAAAGGACCACAATGGCGAGCTGAGACACAACGGTGAGAGGTGAGAGGCCTAATTTTACAAGGTCTGTGGAGAACAGAGCCATTGTTTCTTAAACTACTCCCTATATAAGGGCATTTCTTTCATATACTTGCACATATATGTATATATAGATAGATATAGATATAGATATATCTACCTCTATGTATAGATATATGTGTATATTTAAATATATATATGTATATATATATATATATATATGGAGGCTTTTGAAAACACACTTTCATGCCATCAATTTCAAGCCGCTATTGGAGCTTTCTCAGAAAATGTCTCGCTCACGAGAAATGCACAGGCTTCACCATGGCATGAGGTCATGAAGGGAAGATTCAGTCATCTGCGGTCGGTGGCTGTAGAAAGTTGGGAAACTCTTGCCCACCCATAGGGCTCCTTGGAGTCCAAAGCCTGAGCCCCTGCTCTCTGTATCCTCACGGTGGATTCAGGGCCAGTCATTGTGAACCTACCCAGGCATTCCTGGCCCACCATTGCATCGTCCCAACGCGCATCTTCCTTGTGCAGGAAAACGCAGAGTGGAGCCACCAAGTGGTGGAAAGTGGTCATTTTCGGCAGATTTCAGTCAGCTGTGGGTCTGGCTTGTGATTCCGACACTTAACACCTGTGGGGTCACCTCTGTGAGGTTGAGTTTTCCACGTGAAATGCGTATAAAAGGACAACAATGGCGAGCTGAGACACAACGGCGAGAGAGGAGAGACCTAATTTTACAAGGTCTGTGGACAACAGAGCCATTTTTTCTTAAAATCCTTCATATATATGGGCATTTCGTTCAAATATTTGCACATACATATAGATATATCTATATCTACTTCTATATATAGATATATGTATATATATGGAGGATTGGGAAAACACACTTTTTTGCCACGAATTTCAAGCCGCAATTGGAGCTTTCTCAGAAATGGTGTCACTTGTGAGAAATGCACAGGCTTCCCCGTGGCCTGTGGATATGTAGGGAAGTTTCAGTCATCTGCGGTCGGTCGTGTAGTACTTTGGGATGATCTCCCCCACCCGCAGTGCTCATTGGAGTCCAAATCATGTCCCCCTGCTCTCTGTATCCTCACGGTGGATTCAAGGCCAGTCACAGTGAGCCTTCCTAGGCATGCCTGGCCCACCATTGCATCGCCCCAACGTGCATCTTCCTTGTCGAGGAAAATGCAGAGTGAAGCCACCAAGTGGTGGAAAGTGGTCATTTCGTAAGATTTCAGCCGGTTGTGAGTCTCGCTTGTAATTCGGTCACTTATCACCTGTGTGATCACCTCTGTGAGGTTGAGTTTTCCACGTGAAATGCGTATAAAAAGACCACAGTGGCGAGCTGTTTATTGTCTTTGGTCTTGTCTAGGTGGTAGGTGGCAAACTTCCCTAGGCCCACCTACACCCCAGTAATTGTCCTTGTCTGAGTGTCTGTTTTGTGTTCTCTCTTTTGTGTTCTCTGCGCAAGCAATCGGGGGGTGAGGTATGAAATGCCTCAAGAAAAAGGCTTAATAGAGCTTTATATACTTTAAATTTTTGACATCAAGTTGAACAAGGCAGCACAGAGGCTCATCGACATTGGGTGAAACAGGCCAGTGAGTCTTTGCAGCAACCAGGATACTGCAAGGATCTAACAAGAGATCGGGTGCCTGCTGAGGTACTGAAATGGGGCTGAGGTTTAGCTTTTATCTCTACAAGAACAGAGAAGCTTTGGATCTGAGCCAAGAATGTCAGGCTCCATGAGCGGAGAGAAGCGGCAGGTAGTCACTAAGTTGGGGCAAGAGATAACTCGAACTACTCTGTTCCTTTCAATGAATGACAGCCCTGATTACAGCACAGGTAAGAGGGGTACAAGCTGAGACAGGAAATTATTCATATTGGGCGTATGTCTAACTAGATGCTTAGACCTTATGATACTAGAGGGCCTCTCAGGCCCGAAGAAGAAGGGAGAGTGATTGAGAGCTATACAGTAAAAACGGAAGGGATGCCAATTTGCATAGGAGGAGCTGGAGAGCACTGTTTACAGCTAGGTGCTCGAGTATAGTTGATAATTTTGCAGACTTCTGAACAGAATGCTAGGGTAGATCACTTGTTTTTATGAAGTATAGAAGGATTTAAAAATGTCCTTCACTGTGTTCGAGCCTGTGTTCGGCTCCCCTATATCATTATGAAGGGCAAGGTGAAGTGGAATAAAACTTTAGGTTATGTTTCGTGTAAATACTGTTCTTTTGACACTTGTATTAAATCTTCTATTTCTTTTAACAAGTTATATAAAAGCTTATATATTCTCAGAGCTAGAACTGGATATAGATGCTGGTTAGATTGTCTCGACCCTGGCAGGACTCTCCTGCCACTATGATATTGCAGCAGCTGATGGACCCTGTTAAAAGAAGAGCTCAAAGATTCCTTGGCATGCTGATCACTGTTACTGCTGCTGCTGCCGTGGCTGGAGTAGCTCTGCATCAATCTGTACAGACTGCTGATCATGTTAGAACCTGGCATCGGGATGCTAAACAGATATGGACTTCTCAAAGACAAATTAACTCTGTATTGCAAAGTCAAGTAGCGGATTTACAGCAAGCAGTTATATTGTTAGGAGATCAAATCGTTAGTATACAACTTAAATGTAATTGGAATACTACTTCTTTTTGTATAACTCCTGTATTGTATAATGAAAGTATGTTGAATAGGATAAAGTAAGACAGCATATTTTGGGGTATAGTAATGCTTCAGGTTTAATTGCAGATTTGCAAACCCATATTGCTGACACTTTTCAAAAACAGCTTCCTGAATTACAGGGGATCGCAGTGCTGCAAAGCATAGTCAACAGTATTGAAGACTTACATCCTATTCCACAAATTCATGGGTTATTAGGCTCATTTATTGCTTCTTGGATTGTGATTTGTTTGTTGCTTGTTTTTCTTTGTGTGGTCTGAGACTGTCAAGAAACCAAAGACTAGGAGAGACTCGGGCTGCTGTGTTCTCAGTGATGCTGAATAAAATTCAACAAAAAGAAAAGGGGGAGCTGTACCCTACCTCCCCACAGAACAGTTTAAATCATGATCTATTTATTTTAATTTTTTAACTGTGGATGTTCAAGGACTCTCTGCTGCAGAGCCTTTCTGGCATCCAAAGACTCAGACCACCTACACACAGGAGAGGTGGAAGGACCCCCTCACAGGCATGTGGAATGGCCCTGACCCGGTGCAAATATGGGGATGAGGGCATGATTGTGTTTTTCCACAGGATGCTGAAAATGCCAGGTGGCTGCCGGAAAGATTGGTCCGGTTCGTGGGGACCTCTACCCCTCCAGAGATTACTCCTGATGATGGTGATGATGCTGGGCCCTCTGGTTGAGGAGAGCTGTAGTGGACCTATGTACCTGATCCGCCAATTTTACATCCATCTATATGGGAAGGCCCAGAATTTGTGGTGAGAGTAAATGACACATGCCTGTTAGATCGGCCATCAGTGGGAAAGATGCAGACACAAACTGTGAGAGGGTTTAATTACACAGGCTCTGGAATTGGACTACCGATCTGTTTTTCCAAGAATGAGACAGTGCCTGGCTGTTTGAATGTTTCTAGAATTTCTTTAGCTGAGGGTACTCAGGTTGTGCGCCTCTGTGCGCCAGGTGGGGATGAAAAGATAAACAACATTGAACCTCCACCAGCATTTTCACCTTGTGGAAAAGAGATGCATGTTAACAATAAGGCTATACTATGGAAAAGATGTTACAGGGACAAACCAGTCAGGTATAATATATCAGGAATGAAACGACATGTTGTGGACTGCTCCAGTAATCAGCACGGAAAAGTGCTAGATTACACAAGGGGTGAAAGAGACGAATTATCTGCAGGGCTATGGTGGACAGATGATGGGTACCCGCAAACTTATGTATGGAAGCTTGGCGCCGCCATGGATGGGATTGTCAGAGGGAGCGACACTGGTGTTAATCAAACTCGAATCATAGATAAAGCGAAAATTGAAACTGCATGTGTAGCCCCACCGCATGTGTCAATAGTTGGTAAAATTAATGTGGCTATCAAAGGAAGAAATTTCAATGTTATATGTTATGATTTCAAATTAACTAACTGCATTTCTTTTGTTCCAGAAGGAACTACTGTAATGGTCTTTCATCAACCCTCTTTTGTAATGCTACCTGTGAATGCGTGGGGGCCCTGGTATGCTGAGCGAGCACTACAGGTGCTAGAAGAAATCAATAAGGCTTTGAGTAGGCAGAAAGGAGTGATAGGATTGATCATTGCTGGAATTGCCACCCTTGTGTCGCTTATAGCTACTGCTGCCACTGATTTCTGAGAAATGTCTCACTTGCAAGAAATGCACAGTCTTCCCTGTGGCCTGGGGATAAGTAGGGAAGGTTCAGTCCTCTGCGGTCATTGGCTATGGAAATTTAAGAATCTCTCGCCCACCAAATGGGCTTTTTGGGTTCCAAATATGACCCCTTGCTCTCTGTATCCTCACGGCGAGTTCAGGGCCAGCTGCAGAAGGCTTGCCCAGCATGCCTGGCCCACCATTTCATCGTCCCAACATGCACCCTCCTTGTCGAGGAAAACGCAGAGTGGTAGCCTCGAAGTGGTGGAAAGAGGTCATTTTTGGCAGACTTCAGACAGCTGTGTGTCTGAGTTCAAATTCTGTCACTTATGACCTGTGTGGTCACCTCTCTGAGGATCAGTTTTCCATCTGAAATGCGTATAAAAGACCACAACAACAAGCTCAGACACAATGGTGAGAGAGTGAGAGGCCTATATTTTTTTCCATAAATCAAACGACTTAAGAACTCGGCAGTCTCACCAGGAGAAAGAGAAATAGAGAGATAGAGAAAATGTCTCCTTCCCCCACCAAACTTTATATGTCTAATCCAATATTTCAGATAAAATTGTTTTAAAGTGTTTTCATAAAATGTGATGATTAGTTTGAAGTATGGATATATTTTTAAAATCATTTTTTAATGTCCCACCTAACAAAGGGATATTATCTAGCTGATATTGTCATGGCGCCTATCAAAGTATCTTTCTTCTTTGGCAAATTCGTTCACTTCAGGGAAAACATGTTGCCAAGAAAATTAGTATCTGTCATGCATGGGGTAATCTAAGATACATACTTTGCTACAGAAATTATAGAATATGGAGTTCTGAGACTGTGGCCACTGATCTGAGCTAGAATTATAGGTCCTCGTGAAAATTGTTTTGAAAGGACTCTTTAAACTTGGAATTTACTGGTAGTAAAAATCAGTTAGACACTGTGCCAAAGAAGGCTCCTCACTCCATGTTGTTCCCTGCCTCACTCCTAATGGAAGGGTCACCATAACAGTATCCATACCCCAGGAGTGAGCTCTTTTGATGCTAGAATGAAAAACTTTTCATCTTGAACAATATGGAAAGTGTTATTATCCGAACACTCCTCCCTTTTCCTGGATTTCGACTGCCTGAGAACTAGTTTTATGTAGTTATTTGGTCTTGGTCAACCTCCAGTATCTTCATTCACCATTTCACTTGGATCTCCATTTCCTCACACTCTAAAGCTCTGCTCTATTGCTTTCCCTTTCTTCCTATTATGATGTAAAGTTTTATAAATCCACGGCAAGTAAACTAGCCAGAGATTGATACCAATGGCAAGAATATAACCAGAGCTGAATAGTAAGACAGCTGGAGTCCACCATGAATGGGCAAAGCGGAGCTCCAAACAGTGCTTCCCTATTCAGTTAATAAAATGCTGAATGCTGTCATCCCAGTTGCAGAGACAATCAACCTGACTTCCATGGACAGTCACAGCGACTCATTGATCAGCTCTCTACCTTGAGACAGTTAGTACAGGGAAGGAGATCTCTCTCCTTCCACCCTGGTGGTATGAAACCATGACAGCAGGAAGGAGAAGGGATGAGGGAAAGATGTGTAGGCGTAAAGCACGAAGCCAGGCCTGTGGAAAACCAGGGGGAAATTGCAAGTGATTGTGCCCGGGGATATGTGGCATGAGGCGTCACTGAGCACGGGGACTCCCCAGCACCTCTGAAGCCATTTCAGAGGTGGCCAAGTGATGCAGCACAGAGACATGAAAGTGAGAACCATATTTTTAAGTCGATCAAATGTAAAACATATGGGAAAATTGGAAACTTATTGAAGTGAGATTGTCTCAGAAAATCCAAATACTATGGTTGGCAATCCCATGAGATACCAAATTTTTTTCAGTCAAACAGATTATGGTGTGTGTAAACTTTGCTGATAGTTGATGTTCCTTTATTTCCTTCATGGATTTACTTTATTACTATATATAGAAACATGTATGTTACTATGTGCTATATATAGTAGCACATGTTACTAAGTGCTATATGTCTTTTTCTAGGTACTAAGATTTATTCCTCACAGAAAGTAGAATGAAAGTGGAGCTAGACAGAGATGGCCACTGTGTATCTGAGTTAGTTCAGGCAAGAAGCTTGAGAGGACTCTTGAAGGACAAGGCACTTAGGCTGGATCTTAAAGGCTAAGTAGGGTTTTGATAGACAAAGTAGGCGGCAACAAGATGTTTAGGAAGAAACAGCACAAAGGATGACACAAATGTGTGGAATGTGTCCTTGGGTAGGAGTAGACCAGGGAGGTTGAAGGGTGGGTATGTGGAAGTGAGTGATGGAAGCTATAAACAGAACAGCAGGGTATGGAAACGAAGTTAGACCTTTGGAACTTACCGTTTAGGCAGTGGAAGCAGTGGAAAGTTTGTGTAAGGGGTCACATGATTTAGGAGAGTATATACATCAGTATGAAGGATCAGTTATAGGAGAGACTGTGGGCAGTGATATTGCTTAGGAGGTTATTGTAATAATATCCCTGATAGAGGGACTGAAAGACAACATGTGTTCAATGAGCTGTCCACTGTGCATGGAGCTTGAGGGAGGATGCGTTTCAAACTTGATGTGCTCGTGCATCACTGGTCTTGTGAAATGGACATTCTCAGTCGGGAGGTCTGAGTGGGGACTATGATTCTGTGTTTCTAACAGACTGCTAGTCCGTGAATTGTATTTTGAATAGCCAGATTTGGGATAAGTCGAGGGAACCATCTTGTGGGGCTGGCTCTGTGTTTCATTAAATGAGATGTTTGGATCAGGGGAAGATACAGAGTCCATGACCAGAAACATTCATTATGAGGCAGCACAGCCAAGTGGTAGAAAAGTGAATTGTTGTTTCAGAAGTGAGCTGAAGCGGGACTGAATCAGAAATCGCTAGAGGAAGGAGGAAAGGAGAAAAGTGTGTGGCAAAGATCTCCCAGGGAGAAAATGTGTTAACAAAGGGGTCCCAGACAGAATGTGATGGGCGATGCGGAACCAAAAGGACGCTTCATACCTCCTTCTTCGCGGCACCAATGCATGTGCCTTTATTTATTTATTTGCATGTATGAGAAATAAATTTTGGTCACCCAATTAACAGCTTCTTTATTTCTCCTAGACCACTGACTGACACGTGGGTTTATGACCTGTGGTAGCTCTTATGCGCAGATCCCACACTGAGAGGTGCTGATGTGCAGTTTGGATGTTTCTTGTTGAGTTGTAGATGTTCAGCTTATTGTTGTTCAAGGGGAGAGATCTAGGGATTTTTCTCACTCTGCCGTATTCCTGAAAAATCTTCAGGTCTTACATTTTAGTAACCTGCATTTGTGCAACGTTCGAAGTCTGGAGAGGGCTTTCTCACATTTCCTCCTTCCAGTCATCATGAGAGCCAGGCAGCATGCTCCCTCTAGTACAGATGAGCAAAGTGGATCTTAGAGTTCAGTGACTAAGCTCAAGATCACATAGCTAGTATGACACAAATTTAAAACTTGCAGTTGAATATTCTTTCCACTAAACAGAAGCAGCTATGGTTGTAATATAAAGGGATTCCAGAAAGCACCTAGCGATTGGTAACCAGACAAATTCTGTGGAAATAATATGGGACAGGATACCGGTCTATGCTGCAGGCGACTGAAAATGTTTGTGGAGAATAAGCAGCACTTCTCTATTGCTGTGGGTTGAGTGATGTCAAGGAAGGTGTTTTCAATAGGATGCCAGTGTTATCAGCAAAAAACCTCATTCCTGCTGTGAAATCCTTTGTGTTTTTTGGTTAAGCAACACGAAGCTTTTCTATAGAAACACAGCCCTTAGCGTAGTGCTAATGAGCTGTATTAAGTTTGTGGAATAAAACTGTAATTTTTTCCCTTGGCCTGTATACGACAATCTGTTGCTGGGTGGCACATGTAAGTGCTATATGGCGGGGCCCTCTCCACACCTCTGTGCAAGTACTTAGCACGTTTTCCGTGGCTCTTTAGCCCCTCACGTCTTGCTCGGACTTTTTAAGTATGGCCTTCATACATCCGTCATTACTTTGAATCTATGCACTGTTAGCTTTCTGAAATTAGAAGGGAAGTCTTATATTTGGAATACAATTCCAAATGTCTTCTCCGGAAAGGTATTTGAGTTTAAATATGTCTAGAAAAGAGACCTTTTTTTCACCCATGTTTCTATTTTAGTACTTCAAGTCATTGTCAACCATTTAGAAAGACTTGAAGAGATCATCTGAAGCACCGATCAACTAAATTCTTAATGTGCTTATTCTCTTTAAGTAAATATTTGCCTACCTTTCAATTCTTGGAATTCTGCAAAATGTAGGAAATGCGAGGAAAAGGTGTCAGAAAGTTCAAGCAAGTATTCATAGAAAAGATGATATTGGAATGGCCCTAAGGAACTAGGTGGGGAATGTACTTATGGAAAGACTTTCTTTCTCCTAAGCCTTGGCCTTGTCTTTCAGTAGGATCTCTACTCGTCTCCTAACCCTATTGAGACAGAGCATGTATAATGGAGGGATTGTTCATCTTGGGACTTATTTGTATTTTCCTTCATTTTGTGATCTGTTAGGCAAGTTCTACAGCTTGATGTTTTAAGATTCTTCTCTAATAATGACTGGGACCCAAGTGATCCTGTTGGAGATAGTGAAAAGTGATTGGGATTTGGATGTATTTTGAAGTTAGAAAGTTAGAACAGACAGTACTTAATCAGATGAAAACGAGAGTGACTGAGAGACAGAGACGTAGAGAGACAGAGACAGAAGGAGGGGAAGGATGGAAGGAAATAGAAAGTTAGAGTCAAGGACTGTTCAAGAATGGTAGAATTGAGTTTTCTTCAATCTACGCCTGTGAGAAGAGCAGATATGTTAAATTTGCTGTATCTGTTAGGTGTCCACTTGGCAATTTGCGCTAAGCGTTTGGTTGGAAGGGTCCAGCTAGGTTCAGGAAGAGATACAAATGTGAAAATCGCCATGGTGCATTGGTATTTAAAGCAGTGAAATTGCAGGAGACCGTAAGTGGAGTCAGTAAAAAGGAGAGGTCAAAAGACTGATTCTTCGGGAGCACTCTAACGTTTAGAAATGAGAGGGACGAGTACAAACTAATAAAAGAGACTAAAAGGGAGGGAGCAGACAATTAGGAAGGAAATCATGAGTTTTGTCCTTCAAGTGAAATCAAATTTCCAGGCATGGGAAGTGATGCTGGTGGCACGTCAGCTAAGTTGTGGACTGATTGTTGGTTTATGAACATGAATCTTGTCTATAACCTTGAGAAGGGAAATTCCTATGCAGGGACAGGAACTCTGAACAGTGAATATGTATGAGTTTTGAAGTGCTGTCTTATAAAGGAAAAAAAGTAATTAGATGGTACCTGGAGGAGAAAGTGGAGTCAGGAGGGTGTTTCATGTATAAACATTATGTTTTATAGACATTTCTGTTATTAACCATCCAGCATCCACTGCTCCTGTCCCTGCCTGTTAATTTGTTATAATATTTTAGTAACTTTTCTCTTTCCTCAACCAGATCATTTTGCTTGCTGTGAGAACCACATTTGATCTCCTTTTCCTATGTTCTGAGATTCCATCTCTTTGTGTTATATGGTCCCATTAACTCTCCTTATCTTCTTGTCTTATCATCTTAAAGTTTTAATACTGCCTCTCACTTTCTTCCTTAGCCCTCGAACCCTTATTTGATCTCCAATAGTGTATATTGTTTCTTTATTATTAATTAAGTGAAATCAATTTTTAGTGCAACATTATAGAGAATCTAAATTCATGTTAAAAATTGAGAATGCATGCATAGGAGAAAACAAATGATGTAGGTGATAGAACCTCTACTCATCTTGCTGGCAATCAAATCAAAGTTGATGGAAACAAGGAGCAGCAGCAAAAAAAATCACCTGAGATCTAGATGAACAAGACGCACGACTATGGGAAAATACAAGAACGCACCTGCAAGGGCAGAAGGTAGGACGGGGTGAGGACATGAGCCTGCCCAGACCGAAGCGGCTGAGTGAAACATAGGCTGCGGCTGCAGTAGTATCCTCTTAAAGGGGCTGTGTCTGCGACCAAACTTTCATGGTGACAGAATTGCTTGCTCTGAGCAGCAGCACCAGGTTGGCTTTGCAAGGAGCAACAGGGACTTGCAAAGAGACTCCGATTTTTCTGCTGAGGGTCGGAGGCAAGACGTCCTCCCTGGCAGATTCCCACAATGACCGTCGTTCCCTAGGAGCCCTCCCCACTGGCAGTGCAAGGACACAGCGCCGCCCTAGCTGTGGCATCACCACACTGGGTAACAGAGGTCACTTCACAAAGAGGATTTCCTGGTACCCCGCCTCTCCCTACTTGGACCCACCCAAGCCACATCCAGGTGTTCCCTCAGAGAGTCAGATGCCTCTCGCTGAGACTCACAGTGGTGGAGGCATCTGACCCCCATTTCTGGCGTGGCCTTTCAAGGCAACTATAAGCACCGCGTCTGTTGATTGCTTGTTGATTCCTAATAGGTGACCCTGAAGGGGCAGAGGCTTGGGCTAAATTTGGCCTACAGCTGAACTCCTTGCAGGACTGTGCCACTGGACACCTACTTTACAAATCCACATTAATAAGACCAGGAGACTGAGGAGCTTTGCTTAGTACATAGAAACAGAAAAAGAAAGGCAGCCAAAATGGGAAGATAAAGAAGCAGAAATCATAAGAGTGAAGAGAGCAGAGATCCAGATATAATGGAGTAAATAATCTCACAGATGCAGAGTTTTGAAAATTAGTTAGAAAGATGCTCCATGAACTTTTGGGAAGTGTAGAGGACTCCAGCAAAGAGATAAAAATGGAAATGTAATTAAAAAATGGAACAAGTCTGAAATGGAGAACACATGATTTGAGATGAGACATATGCTCAATGACATAAACAAAGGAATAAAGAAAGTGAATAAAGAAGAGGAGTGTATGAATGCCCTATCTAGAGGACAGGAAAGCCAATCGGACCACTCAATCAGAATGGCAAGAAAAGAGATGCCAGGACTATAAAAATAATTGAAGAGTATATGAGACACTATTAAGTCTCCAAATATTTGTCTGATCAGCATACAAAAGAAAATCAAGATGTTCAGCAGCTATTTGATGAATAATGATGGAAAACTTCCCTAACTTGGTGATAGAAATGGACATAAAACCCAAGGAAGCTCAGAGAATTCTCCATATCAGGGATCCAAAGAGGCCCACACCAAGACACATCATAATTGAAATGCCAAATGTTAAATACAAAGAAAGAATATTAAAAGAAACAAGAGAAAAAGAAATAATTACTTATAAGGGAACACCCATAAGACTGACAGCTGATTTCTGAAAAGAAACTGTGCAGGACAGGAGGGCTTGGAAAAAAATAAAACTATTTGACAGGATGAAGACCCAGGATCTACAACCAGGAATGATTTATCCAGAAAAGCTATCTTATAGAGCTGAAGGACAGATAAAGAGCTTCCCAGACAAAAATAAGCTCAAGAAATTTATCACCGCATTATTACAGGAAATGTTGGAGGGTCTTCTTTAAGAAGAAAAAAAACATGTATCAAAAACGGGAATAAAAATTGGATACAACTACATTCCTATCAATAAGTCCCTTCAATGGAGAAGAATTCAGTGCTCCCACAAAAAAACAGAGTGGCTAAAAGGATAAGAAAACTAGACTATTGCATATGAAAAGGAAGGGGATGGAAAAGATATTGCTTTGATGGACATAGAAGGTATTTAAGTCAGATAAAGATAACCACTATATGATTTCCCTGATCAATGGAGTTAAAGGAATAAAAAGAACCAAGGAATGAAAAACAGACTCACAAAGATAGTGTACAATGTGTTGACAGACACCAAAATGGGAGGGGGGATTCTGAGGCAGGAGAATGGGGTGAAGGGTTAAAGAAGTAGAAATTAGTAGGTGATGGATAGTCACAGGGATGGAGAGCAAGGCATAGGGAATGCAATTAATATATTGGCCAGTAAGAGTGTCAGGGGAGAGAGGGAGCAATTGGGGGATCATTTTACTAACTATATAGATGTGTAACCAATGTGCTGTATACTTGAAAGTAATTAAAATTTTACAAAAAGTGGGGAAATGTGCCAAACTGGTAGATCTTATAAGGGGCAGAGGGCTGAGTCATTGAAAATTATGGGTCCTGTGGACTTAGAAATAGTCAGTTTGTCTCTGGAGCCCAATACTTTAACCTATTTTACATAACCATAATTTGGCATAAAAATTATAAAATTAATCTAGTTTGGTGAAAATGGTACATGATATCATAGTATCAAAGGAAATCTTTTAAGACTAAAAGGTTAAATTAGAGGAAATAATAACTTGGTCCTTCCTCTGCCTAAGGTGCACAGAAACAAGCTAAAAACAGCTAAGGTAATTTCCTCAGAAAGGGGTTTTAAAGTTTACTCCATTGTTAGTAAAGACATAGAGGCCCCATTACGAAGGCTAGGTACATATGCAAACTTGCAGAAATCATATACCCCAGTTTACTCATGTGTGTAATGAATGCAAAAACATGTGGGATCGGTTAAAGATAGATCATGGTGCATTCTGATAAAGCTACTAATGGTTAAATGATATGTGAGATATTATTTGAGATAATAAATGCGAAAATGTAGTTCCTGACATCTAATACTTAAAGTTTGCTGTTCTAATTAGTGCCATCTATATGTTGTTATAATTTGAGAACCAAATGAGATAATATGTAGAATGTCTCTTAAATAAATGTACTTTTTAATATTTAATTATCAAAGTGGTAATTTGTTAAGTATTTGAGAAAGTGCTTTTAAAATTATTTTTTATCTTCTTATTTGTATTATATAAAAGATAGTATGCAATCGATATAGTCGTGGTCTGGTCCTACAAGATGATATTTTCCATTACTCCAGTTGGGAAAAATATTGTTTAGTTTCTAGCAGACATAAATGAAATAACTTTTTAAAAAATATATAATGCATGCAATGACAACATTTTAAATAAAGCCAGAATCAGTATGGTATTATGGGTTTTTCCTTTTTCCTTCAGGGCCGGTATGGCACCAGGCACTTTTACTCATTGTATATTTTCCCCTTAGTTTCAAGTATATAGTTTCAAGTATGTTGGTTAGACATTTGTATGGTTTATAAAACGATCCCCTTATTTGCTCCTTCTCTCCTCCGGTTTCCACCTAGCCAAATTATTAATGCTAGCCGCACTCCCTAGGCTGTGCTTCCCATCCCCATGCCCATCTATCAACTAATCATGTGTACTTCCTTCACCCTTCATATCCTTCTTCCAGTCCCCAAACCACTATCCTCTCTGTCTGTGACCAAAGTTTCCTTTATATTTGAGAGTCAGTCTTCCATTAGTTTGTTCTTTTTGTTCCTTAGATTGTGCATATAAGCAAATCGTATGGGGTCTTTCTTTCTCTGTCTGGTGATTTCACGCAGCATAATAATCTGTATGTCCATTCATGTCATTGCAAATACTAGGATTTCATGTTGTGATGGCTGAGTAATATTCCATTATATATATGAACCATTCATTTTATCCAATCATCTCCTGATGGACATTTAGTTTGCTTTTATGTCTTGGCTATTGTAAATTGTGCTGTCATGAATATTGGGGTTCATAGATTATTATTTTGGTTTTTTTTTTAAATAAATCTCCAGAAGTGCGAATGCAGGGTCAAAAGGTATATCCATTCGGAAGGTTCTGAGAAACCTCTAGACTGTTTTCCATAGTGGCTGCACCCATTTGCAATCCCACTAATAGTGTATGAGGGCTCCCTTTACTCCACAGTCCAGGCAGCATTTGTTCTTTGATTTATTGATGATAGTCATTCTGACGGGTGTCAGGCGATATCTCGTTGTACTTTCAATTTGAATTTTCTGACGATTAGTGACTTTGAGCATTTTTTCATATATCTTTTTGCCAACTGTATTTCCTCTCTGATGAAGTATCTATTCAAGTCTTCTACCCATTCATTAATTGGATTTTTTGTTCTTTTGCTGTTGAGCTGTATGAATTCTTTATACATTTTGGATATTAAACTCCTACGAGATGTATCATTAACAAATATCTTCTCCCAGTTACTCATTTGTCTTTTTGTTTTGTTGATGATTTCCTTTGCTGAACAAACCCTTTTTGTATTGATGTAGTAGTCTCCATTATTTATCTTTCTTTTGTTTTCCTTGCTCACAAAGATATATCTGAAAAGACATTATTGTTAGTATTATCAGAGTTTACAGCCTATATTTTCTTCTGGAAATTTTATGATTTTGAGTCTTACATTTAATGATTCTATGTTTTTGGTGGTAATCGGTTCATTCAAATTTTCTCTTTCTTGTTGACTCAGTTTTGGGAGATTGTATGTTTCTAGGAATGTGTCCATTTCTTCCAGATCGTCCAACTTGTTGGCGTATAATTACTCATAATATTTTCTCATGATCCTTTGTATTTCTGTGGAGTCTGTATCTATTTCTCTTATTTCATTTCACATTTCATTTATTTGAGGCCTTTTTTCCTTGATGATTCTTGCTAAGGGTAGGTCAATCTAGTTTATCCTTTCAAAGAACCAGCTCTTGGTTTCCTTAATTTTTATATGTTTTTTTCTTGACTGTATTTCCTTTATTTCCATTCCTATCTTTATTATTTCTTTCCTTCTATTCACTGCAGGTTCTGTTTGCTGTTCTTTTTCTCATTCTTGTAAGGGTCAGGTTAGATGGTGTATGTGAGCTTTTCCTTGTTTCTTGAGGTAGTCCTGTATTGCTATGAATTTCTCTCTTAGGACTGCTTTTGCTGAGTCCCATAGATACTGAGTCGTTAGTTTGCATTTTCATTTGTCTCTAGGTATGCTTTGATTTTTTCCTTGATCTCATTGATAAGCCATTTATTGTTTGGTACCATGTTATTTAGCCTTCATGAGTTTGTGTACTTTCCAGATTTTTTCTTGTTGTTGATTTCTCGTTTTATACCATTGTGATCAGAGTAGATGGTTGATATGATTTCAGTCTCCTTAAGTTTACTGAGACTTGTTTTGTGTCCTAACATATGGTCTAATCTAGAAAAAGATCCATTTGTGTGTGAGCTGAATTTTGCTTCCTTGAGGTGAAATGATCTGAAAATCTATTAAATCCATCTGCTCTAGTGTGCCTTTTGGACTGTTGTTTCCTTGTTGATTCTTTGCCTGGAAGATCTGTGCATTGGTGTCAATGGGGTTTTAAAGTCTCCTACTGTGAGTGTGTTACTATTGATCTCAATATATGTCATTCAATAATTGAATGCTCCTATGTTGGATGGATATATATTTACTAAGGTATGTCCTCTTATTTATTGATCCCTTTATCATTATATAATGTCCTTGTTATATCTTATTATGGCTTTTGTTTTAAAGACTATTTTATCTGCAATAAGTATCGTTACCCAGTTCTTTTTAATTTCCATCTGCATGAAATGTCTTTTCCCATCCCTTTCCTTTCAGTCTGTGAGGGTCATTTGATTTGAAATGGGTCTCTTGTAGACAGCTTATGGATGATGGACAAGTCTTGTTTTCTTATCCATTTGGCTACCCTATGTCTTTTGATTGGAACACTTAATTTGTTTGCATTTAAAGTGATTACTGAAAGGTACATATTTACTGCCATTTAATCATTCTTATTTGTTATTTCTATTTTTTAATTTTTTACCCATTCTTTTTCTACAGAAATCTCTTTAACAGTTCTTGTCATACTGGCTTGTTGGTGATGAATTCCTTCAGCTTTTCCCTGTCTGGGAAGCTCTTTGTCTTATGTTTCATTTGATTCAAAAGCCTTTCTAGCTAGAGTATTGGAGTTTGTAGATTCTTGTTTTTTATAACTTTGAATATTTCTTGCCAGTGGCTTCTGGCCTACAGAGTTTCCATTGAAAAACCGGCAGACATTCATATGGGTGTACCCTTGTAAGTAAGTCACTGCCTTTCTCTTGCTGTTTTTAGGAGTCTCTTTTGGTCTTTGATCTTTGTCCTTTGAATTATGATGTGTTTTGGGTCCATTTGAATTCCTGTTGTTTGAAACTCATTGTGCTTCCTGAACTTGTACATCTAATTTGTTGGCAGGTTAGAAAAGTTTTGTCATTATTTCTTCAAATAGATTCTGAATCCCTTGCCCTCTGTCTTCTCCTTCAAGTACTCCTGTGATCCGGATATTGTTGTGCTTCTTGTTGTCCCAGAGATCTCTTTAACTACCTTTCTTTTTCAAAATTCTTTTTCCTTTTTGCCCTTCTGTTTGGGTTCATTCTGCTACCTTGTCTTCCAGTTCGCTGATTTGATCTTCTGCTTCTTGCAACAGGATTCTACTTGTGCATCATTCTAGTGTATTCTGCATTTCAATTACTGTATTCTTCGTTTCTGTCTGGTTATTTTTTATGTGTTTTTTGTATTTCTTATTCTTTCTATTTCTCTATTGATGTTGTCGTTGTGCTCATCCATTCTCCCCATAAGTTCATTGGGAATACTTATAATCATTATTTTGAACTTTATTTCTGGTAAGTTACTTGCCTTCATTTCATTTAGCTTATTTTGTGGAGTTTTCTATTGTTTCATTTGTGGCATGTTTCTTTGTTTTCTCATTTTGTTAGTCTCTCTGTGTTCATTTCTATGTGTCAGGAATATATGTTTCATCTCTCAGCCTTTGCTAGATGACCTAATGTGGAAACCGTCCTGTGTGTCCCAGTGGCGCATTCTTTCTGATCCCCTCTGCCGGGGAGTTTGGGTGTGATTTCTGGGTGGGTTGTGTGTGACCTTCTGTTTTTGCCCAGCCTTTAGCTCATGGGGCTAGTCAGGTGTTTCTCTGTGGGGATCTGGTGCCAGCATCCGGATTCATTGTTTTTGTGGCCCCTTGGGACTGACTCCTCAGTAGGCCAATATCAGCCACAGTATAGAGGCTCCTCAAAAACTAAGACTCGATCTGCCATATGATCCAGCAACCCATAACCGAGTATTTACTCCAAAGACTTGAAAACTCTTATCTCAAAAGATATTTGCTCTCCTATGTTCGTCACAGTGTTATTCACAGTGGCCATGGCATTGAGCAACAAAATTATCCTAAGAAATAATTGCTGAAAGAAACAATGGTACATATATACAATGAAATAGTACTTGGCCATAAGGAGATGAAATACTGCCATTTGTGACAACATGGATGGACCTTGCTCTAATCATGCTAAGCAGAATAAGCAAGACAGAAAATGTTGAAAACCACATGATATCACTTATATGTACAATATAAACCTCAAAGCTACAAACGAACAGGATGATCAGAGTCTCATGGACATGGACAAAGACTAGTGGTTACCAGAGGGTAGATGGAAGGCGGTAGCGGGAGGTAGATGGAGTATAAGGGGTCAAATATATGCTGAGAGAAAGAAATCTAACCATGCGAAAGGAACACACAATGCAATATATATGTATATATTTCCCTTACTGTTAAATTGTACAAATGAAACTTACCATATTTCATTAACCAATGTCACATGCCCCCCAAAATTAATTAATTAATTTAAAAAAATTCTGGTAGCTACTCTGCTAAAGAATACTCCTGACTCCATGTTGTTCCCTGTTTTAATCCTATTGTTAGCATCACTGTAACAATATTCACACACCAGGAATGAGCTTTTCTGATGCTAGAATGAAAACTTTTTATCTTCGCCAAGTATTGAAAGGTCTCCCTTTTCCAGAATTACAAATGCCAGAAAGTTAGATTTATGGAGTTTTGTAGGTCTTTATCAACTTCCAGTATCTTCATTCACCATTTCACTTGGATCTCCTTTTCCTTACAAACCTGATTTTGCTCTATGCTTTCTTTTTCTTCTTGTTATGAGGTAAAGTCATTATAAACCCATGGTAAGTAAACTATCCAGACATTAATACCATTGACAACAATATAAGCAGAGACAACATAATAAGACAGCTGGAATCCACCATAAACCGGCAAAGCTGAGCTCCAAAGAGCGCTTCACTATGCAATTAAAAAATGCTGAATAATTGTCAGCCTAGTCGCAGAGACAATCAAACTGGCTTTTCTGAATAGTCACAGTGGCTCATTGATCAGCTCTGTCACTTGAGACAGTTAGTAAAGTGAAGGAGATCTCTCTCCTTCCACCCTGGTAGTATGAAAGCATGAAAACAGGAAGGAGAAGGGAGGAGGGCGTGATGTGTAGTCGTTCAAGCATGAAGCCAGGCCTTGGAAACATAGGGGGAAATCGCAAGTGAATGCTCCCGAGGAAAAGCGGCATGACCCATCACTCAGCACGTAGACTCCCAGCACCTTTGAAGCCTGTTTCAGAGGTGGGCAAGTGATGCAGTTCAGAGACATGAAAGTGAGAACCATATTTTTAAGTAAATCGAATGTAAAACATACACTTATGGGTAAATTGGAGACTTGCTGAAATAGGATTGTCTCAGAAATCCAAATAGTATGGTTGACAATACCATGAGATACCAATTATGGTGTGTATAAACTTTGCTGATAGTTGATTTTCATTTATTTCATTCATGGATTTACTTTATTACTATATATACAATCATGTATGTTACTATGTGCTGTCTATAGTGGCATATGTGTTACTAAGTGCTATATGTCTTTTGCTAGGTACTAAGATTTATTCCTCACAGAAAGTAGAATAAAAATGTGGCTAAATAGAGATGGCCACTGTGTATTTGAGATTAGTTCAGGCAAGAAGCTTGAGGGGACTCTTGAAGGACAAGGCATTTAGACTGGATCTTAAAGGCTAAGTAGGGTTTTGAGAGACAAAGTAGGCGGCAACAGGATATTTAGATAGAAACAGCACAAAGGATGACACAAAGGTGTGAAATGTGTACTCGGGTAGGAGTAGACCAGGGAGGTTGGAAGGTGGGCATGTGGAAGACAGTGATAGAATCTATAAGCAGAAGAGCAGGGTATGGGAACCAAGTTAGACTTTTGGAACTTACTGTCTAGGCAGTGGAAGCCGTTGAAAGTTTGTGCAAGAAGACACATGATTTAGGAGAGTGTATAAATCAGCATGAAGGATCAGTTATAGGAGAGACTGAGGGCAGTGAGATCACTTAGGAGGTTACTGTGATAATATCCCTGATAGAGGGACTGAAAGACAAAATAGTTTCAATGAGCTGTTTACTGTATATGGAGCTTGAGGGAGGATGCGTTTCAAACTTGATGTGCTCGTGTATCACTGGTCCTGTAAAATGGAGATTCTCAATTGAGAGGTCTGAATGGGGACTATGATTCTGTGTTTCTAACAGACTGCTAGTCCATGAATCATATTCTGAGTAGCAAGATTTGGGATAAGTCCAGGAAACCATCTTGTGGGCTGGCTTTGTGTTTTCTTAAGTGTGATTTTAGGATAAGGGAAAGGTACAGACTCTATGACCAGAAACATTCAGTATGAGGCAGCCCAGCCAAGAGGTAGAAAAAGTGGATTGTTGTTTCAGAAGTGAGACTGAAGCTCGACTTATCGGAAGTCACTAGAGGAAGATGGAAAGGAGAAAAGCATGTGACGAAGATTTTTCAGGGAGAAACATTTTTAACAAAGGGGTCAAAACAGAGTGTGATGGGAGATGTACACAAAAAAAGGACATTTCATTCTTACTTCTTCATAGCACTAATGCATGCACCTTTATTGATTGATTGATTGATTGATTTGTATATATGAAAAAGAAATCTTGGTCACCCAAATAACATAACATCCTGAAGTTAAAACAGTCATGCTAATCTGTACCAGTGTAACTTCAAGAACATATCAAAAGTCTGCTCCTTCACAGTTGACCTCAACCTGCTCTTGATGTTATGAAAGTACATCTTTATACTCTGTCCAAAAATGAATTAACAATCGTTTTTTTAGAATATATTAGTCTCTGAAATCAAGTATAAAGAACTAGTAGAGCTACGAACCAAAGTCACACCAGTACTGGCTGTTATCACTGTCCGTGTGGAGTGTTAGCAGAGATTCTTCTTTCTCTATAAGGCTTTGAGCCTCTGCCCAGTGTCCTTACGTTACCACCTGCAGGGCAGGCATATTGGTGAAGATCTCTCAGCATTGGTTTATCTGGGAATGTTTTCAGGTCTCCTCCATTTTCAGGTACTTTTGCCTAATGTAGGATTTTTAGTTAACAGATTTTGTCCTTCAACACTTTAAAGACATCAACCCAGTGCCCCCCGTCTCCACAGTTTCTGATGAGAAATCTGCTCAAAATCTTATTAGCAAAAGGATAGTGAAAGCCAGTCACTCTCAGTTTTATAGATGTTAATAATATAACTTCTCTTGTGAACATGACATTTACTATAATATCATGATAACAGTTAAGTCATAGCAGCATTTTTAAGAAAAAGGAATGGAATATTTTATATGCAGACACTCTAAGGTCTTGAAAAAGACAAAACCAATTATAGATTTTCAAATTATAAATGAAAAGATCACTGAAGCATCCTACAGATTTTACTTTCTAATAAAGTAAATATCAATATTTCTCATATAAATGAAAAACACATTAAGTCATTTTTCAATTTATTGTATTATTATAATTTTAAGAGTAAAGGAGTCTTGAGACCAGGAAGTGAGAAAAACACTGTAGTTTACCTCTAGCTGTGATAGCTCCCTGTCTTGCTCTGAACTACTAAGACACCATTGGGTTGGAATTATATAATTTTCCTATGTAAGTCCCTGGTTGGCCTGACTATTTTGTCCATAGAGCCAGGAAGTTGATTTGTGGTGAGCAGTTGGATTGGACTAATTAGCTTATGTTCTCCTTATTTTTTTTTGGTTGTTGTTTTTCTTATATTTCTTTTGTCTTTATTCCTTCTTTTCTCATTTTTTTATTATTCTTATTTTTCTTAGTATATTTTCTCATTAATTTTCCCTTTTTTCCACTTTTATCTTTTTCTCTTCCTGATTATTTTGTTCTTTCCTCAAATTTTTTATTTTTTGTTCTTTTTTCTTTAAACCTTTTATAGTTAGTGTTGTCAGCATTGTTAGTACATTTAGTAGAATTGGTATTGTTAATATAGTTATTGTTTATTTGTAGTATTTATTAGCACAGTTAGTAAGCACAGTTATCATTGTCTTAGTATCAGTTAGCATAATATAGTTAGTATCGTTCCTTAGCGTCATTAGTAAGCATAGTTAGCATTGTTTGTATTCGTATCAGTTAGCATAGCACAGTCAGTGTTGTTTTTAGCGTAGTGAGCATAGTTAGCAGTTAGTATCAGCATAGTCAGTAGAGTCAATATAGTTCGCTAGCATAGTTTGCATCGGTAGTTGGTATTGTGAGTGATTGTAGACAGGGTGTCACCATGCTCCATGACCTTGCAGACACCCCTAGTGAGGATCAGCCCCCCATTGTGTGCTACGAGCTCCTGCATACCATTGGCGAAGGAACCTTCACCAAGGTGAAGTTGGCCTGACCCTTTCCAACCGGTATTTAGGGGGCTGTCAAGTCATTGATCAGCACGGATCCTATAGACCTTACTGAGAAGTACACGCCATGATAACCCTGAACTACCCCAATATTATAAAACTCTTTTAGGTTATTGACACCAAGAACACTCTCTTCCTCATCATGGAGCATGTGGATGGAGTGAACCTATCTGTCTATCATGAGGACTGTGGAAATATGACAGAGCACGAGGCCCAAGGCATCTTCCAGCAGCTTATGTCAGCGGTCCACTATTGCCTTCAGAGGGGCATCATCCACAGGTACCTGAAGCCATGGAAAATTCTCCTGGATGCCAACTGGAACATCAAACTGGTGGACCTTGGGCTCAGTAATGAGTACGTTGGCCAGAAGCTGACCACTTTCTATGGCAACCTCCATTATGTTGCCCCAGAGATTCTCCTGGGACAAAGCTATGCCGGTCCCGGAGTGGACATGTGGAGCCTGGGAGTCATCCTGTTCAAATGGTCTGTGGAAGACTGCCGTTCGCGTCAGATGACATTAGGGATCTATGGGGGAAGATTATCAGAAAGCAGTACTCTCTGCCCTACTTCATTTATTCAAAATTAGTGGACTTTTTAGGGAAGTGTCTCACCATCGAAATCTGCCAATGTGGAACACTTGAAGAACTCATGAGCCATTCCTGGACAAACATGGGGAAGCAGGAACTGAGACCATATCAAAAGCCGCTACATGAGGCGTTAAACTCCCAGGTGAACGCAGGAAATGAAAAATATGGGATTTCAGCAAGAAACCATTGAGGAGGCTATCAGAGACAAAAAAAAAAAAAGATAGTGCAATGACTACATACTATATACTGAGTCACAAAACACCAAAGGGGAATGGCCCCACCATCGCCGTAAGTCCCTAACCAATGCGAAGCCCTCCATGGCCGGCTCCAGTTATTGCCTGAGTCATAGCGTCCGGACATCAGGCTGGAGATCAAAGAGGTGGCCAGTCCACCAGCCAGCCTGGACTGGAGCTCCGCCATTTCTGCACCCACATCTGAGTTGGTACGAGCACTCCCTCGGCGGGACCAGAATCAGGGTCCCCCAGTCCTGCCCCCCAACCAGATTCAGAGACCACCAGTCCTGCAGCTAAATTAGAGTTGGGGACTGCCACCCCAGGCCCTGTCCCCCAACTTGGTTCATGGGGCTCCGTCACCATTCACAGAACCAGTGGC
This sequence comes from Rousettus leschenaultii, assembly GCA_015472975.1. Classification (NCBI taxonomy): domain Eukaryota; kingdom Metazoa; phylum Chordata; class Mammalia; order Chiroptera; family Pteropodidae; genus Rousettus; species Rousettus leschenaultii. The sequence continues at coordinate 192,243 of BNJM01000769.1, read as the reverse complement.
AACATAGGTAGTGGAGCCCCAGAAAGGCAGCCTGGACGTGAGACCCCACCTCTCCCTCAGGCCAGAGCCAGGGCAGTCAGGGGTTGGCTAGAAGGTGCTGGCACTTTTGCATAAAGTACCTGTATTGTGGGTCCTCCATTACAAGGCAGAAGAGCAAAGTGCAGCCCTTATAACACACTCCAGACAGCAAGGCAGGGCTGCAGACAAAGACTTTGGGGAGCCAAATCCCATCTCCCTGCATTTTAAAGGCTGAACTCAAAAACACTGAGCTCCAATGAGCCTGGTAATAAGGTGTGGAGAACAGCACTATCTCAGCTGGACTGGAGTCGGGGACCAGTCCTGCACTTGTACTGGAGTCAGGGACCTCCAGCCTTTCCCTCCAGCCTGCCCCTTGGGTCACTGTCTCCATCTATAGCACCAGGGGCAAGAGTGGAGCCCCAGAGAGGCAGCCCAGAGATCCCAACCTCTTTCTCAGTCCAGAGCAAGGCAGTCGAGGGGTGGCTAGAAGGTTCTGCCACTTTCTATTGAAGCACCTCTTTTGTTGGTCCTCCATCAAAAGGAGAAAGAAGAAAGTGCAGCCCTCATACATCAAGGCAGGGCAGCAGCCAAAGACTTTGTGGGTAAGTGGGGTGGGACGGCAAGCCCATCTCCCTGTATTTTAAAGGCCAAACTCAAAACTGCTGAGCTTCAAGGAGGCTGGTGAAAAGGTGCGGGAATCGGCCAGAGGCTGGACACAAACAGCTGCAGGTGGGAGCCGTGCAAGGAGGGCACGCTGCATGTGAAGGACTTGGTCCACTGGATGATGAGGTGTGCAAACTGGCCCTGAGTTCTCTGCACAGGATTCAGATCAAGATGGTAGCAGACATCTCTGTGGCCTTCAGAAGCACTGGACTGTTCAGCTCAGAGCATGCCTGGAGCCCCCTGGAGGACAAGAGAAGAGGTAGCCCTCGCTGCAGATCCACTCTTCATCCCCAACCTGGGTGAAACTTGAGACTGGACTCTTTTTCCTGGGGCCCTTCTCCCCATCCCTGCTCCTCTCTCCTCCATGTTTGTGTGTGGGGGGGTTGTTCTTACTAAAGTTCTTGGTTTTCCCTTAACCTTGTAATAAATTGGATTGTTCCACAAAGATGTATCGGATACTCTTTTGTGTTCTCCCTGCAGAGAATTGGAGTTGTGCATCCCCCAGTTTGAGAAGCATGTAGTGATGTAGTGTGGGAACTTAATTAGAACTAATGTAAATATTACTGAAGAGAATGATGCTGTCAGTTCCCAACAGGAATAAATGTGGTTCCAAAGGGAGAAGGCCTGTGAGCCATCATGCAAGGCAGAAAGGCAGAGATTGTGTGACCTTCCTACGCTCATTACTTCACGTTTTCAGAAGGACCGAAGGGAACTTTTATTTTTGTGGCCTGTGTTAATTCAGGCTACGAGGTCCATAATAGGATAGCAAAGTCCCGTGAACCAGTCCCGTGGGAGTCATCAGGGAAGTGGCGTGATTGTGGGTCTAAGCGGCTTGGTGGTCACTTACCTGTACAGCTGAGTGTCCTCATTATGAGGCAGGAGCTGGGCCTTCCCCTTGGCACCTCGGAAAGGGGCCCTGATGTGTCAGTTTGACCTGCAAATGGAGAGGAAGCATGGAGTCAGACATGAGCTGGAGTGTGAGGTGCATTTGCCAGCGAGGTAGGGGGTGAGGGAGAGGAAGGGTGTTAGACCAGCACCCAAATCACAGACAGACAGCAAAAGACAGCTGAGTCACAAACGAATAGGGATTGTTCGGTGATGTCACACGGCACTGAGCTTTTGCAAGGTCTTAAGATGTGTTGGCGGATGGTATGGCATACCACACAGACCTCTTTGGGACTGAACCACACTCTCTCAGCTGCTGAGAAAGTTGGCTGTGATGATTTAGTCAGGTCCTTTGCATGGATTTACCTCCTTCAGAAGAGAATGGCCTCACCCAAATTTATTTTCCCTCTCTTGAGGTAGCCTAAGGACGATACCCGGCCCACGTGGGGATGTAAAGGCTCTCACCATTGCTCAAAGTGCAGCTCTCTGCAGGCACACTCAGCTCAAGGAAACCCCACGGGGATCAGCTGACATCCTAGCTGAAACCACATGACAGTCCAACTCCTCCTGCCCGATCCCATTTCCTTCCCTCCCTCACAGCTGTTGATTCTGATAGCACTCCCTAGTACAATTTTATCTCAGAGTCTGTTTCCCAGAAATCTGACTCAAGTCTCAGGTAGAGTTTATTCCTACAGATTAAATTGCAAAAATCATTCATGTTTGAGGCTGCGTCTCCATAGGCTCTTTCAGGAACTGATGTCTCACTTCGCCTCAATCACCCTTTCTTTGCATTCCTGCTTCTGAAATTGTACTAGTAGGTGCTGCCCCAACAAATGTGCAGAACGGCCTGACAAATCTGGGGGGTACTTGCTTTAGTAAGATCATATTCCCAGCTGATTTGTCACTGATGAGGTAGGAGGAATTTTGGTGTAGACTATAGGTTAGCAGACTGTATTTCAGATTAAAAACAGAAATGTGCATTATGTTACTGTAGAAATGTTTAATATCATGGTGAGACAAAATAGTATGAAAAACGAAACAGAACAAAATGACTAACAAGGAGAATTATTCTTAGTTTTGTAGATCGCATAACAAAAAAAGAATAATATAAATAGGACTTCTTTTGCCAAATTTTCAACATGTTTACCTTCACTTCATTAATCGAATTTTCTAAAGAGCTGATTTTAAAGATTTTTTGGCATTATAAAATTAGGAATGTGTGATATATTAATTAAGAAGTCTTAGAAAACAAGGTGGAACCAAAATATAGGCAAACAAAACAAAACAACAAAAAACAAAATGAAACAAAGAGAAAAAAAACCCAAACCCCAACTAACTAGGGAAACCAGACAAGAGATCAGGGTATATACCTTCTGTTAAATGCCCGTTCTATTTGAGAGTCCTCAAGTTCATCTAGCGCATACTCCCCCTGAGGGAGGTAGGAAGGTGTAGGTGAGAGGCAAGAAAGCCAGCCCGTCTAAGAGTCGTTACTGACTCACATTCCTGCTCAGGGCCCCTAGACAGGAAGTTCGCCTCTCAGACCCGCCCACTCTAGGACCTCGCGAGCAGCACTGACCAACGGCTCTGGTCTACCTGGGCGCAGAGCTGCCCTCGGGTGTGAGCTCGCGCTCACCTCAAGCTTCTGCTGTGCTTTGGGGCAGAGCCTGGAGCGGATCACAAGGCTCCTGGTGTGGTCCAGGGGTGCTGCTGTCGACCCAGGGAAGGCAGAGAGCACACCACAACGCACACACCTGGCCTCAGCTGCCACTGCCCAAATCAGAATGAGAGCTGGTGTGCCAAGGCCGCGGAGGCTGCAGTGAGTGACCTTCCGCCCACCCTGGAAAACGGCTATCTGTCCTGGAAACCGTCGGGTACAGCATCGGGTAAAAGTGCTGCCTTATTTTCTCTAAAGGAGAGAAACCCACCTCCACATGGCTTCCGTGTCTCAGTCTGGAGCTAAGAGACTTGCGTAGGTAAGATGAGAGGCGGTTCCAAAAGACAGTGCTTCGCACACGGAGGGAAAATGGAGCCTTCAGTGTTCTCCCCTGTGATGTGTGCTCATCCCCATGTAGTTTCTTGCTGTCGTAATTTGCGTGTAACACCTGACATCATTTATGGATCCTAAAGGAGTCTACATGCACTTGCTAACCATGGTGCCATCTTATTTATACAAAAAGAATTACATTCACCCCACATTTTCCAGTCTTCTGTATTCACTGATTACAGCATGCCGTGCTGTTTTTCACTTTTGAGAGAAATCTTTTATAGCACATGTTTATGGTATAGGGGAAAAAATGAACTTGGTTATTAAAGAACACAATATACTGGTTCATGGGGAAATTTTTTTTCTCACGGTGGGCATACTAAGTAAAAATGCTTCTTTAATAGAGAAATTACATCCATATTTTATAGAATAGTACCAACAAATCGTTTAGATATAGCCAGCTAAATAATAAATTAATACTATAAAGCTTCTGATAAATTATGGTTTGGTAAACCAGTTGACCATATAATTAGTCTAATATTCACATTTTAAATGATATCCTTTTGTGATATATGGATAGCACTTTCTTGACATCTGTGATCATTTTCCTTAAAACTATTTTCCCATCTTTGTACAATGCACAAGACAACTTGAAAAAACAGTTCTTTGGAAAACTTGATTAAAGCACTGAAGGTCAGTATGGTGAAGATTTGTGCAAAAAAAAAAAAAGATTCTTATTTGTATTGTTCTGTTTTTATTATGGGAGCTATAAAATGAAGAATAATTTTATTTGTTCCATTTATTCTCAAGTTTATGTAAATTGTATCCTACAGTTATCCTATCCCAAGCACAGTTTTCTAACCTTGCTCCTGAAATGTCTTCCAGACCATTTGCTCAGCATGAAGAGACTTGAAATCTCTTAGTCATCATCTCTGAAACATTGATGGCAGGGAGAGGTCTAAAGCAGTGGAGAAGAACAGAAATATAACAGGCTGAGTCCATGGTAAAGGGTAATCTATGTGGAAAACAAATGTTCTTATCCCTTGAACTTAGAACACAACTCTAATCTCATTCATTCATCCAACAGATGTTTACTAAACAGCACTATGTGCCAGGTACTGCTCTAGTCATTGAAGATACAGTGGTGGACCATACAGGCAGGGTCCCTGCCCTCCTGGAACCTGTGAGCAGGAGAATGGAATAGGAGATAGAATAACAAGCTTTCAAATCAGTAACAGCACAGAGGAAATAAAGCAGGTCAGGGGTAAAAGTGCAGGGCTTCTTTTTGGATAGGACTATCAAGCGTAGCTTTGCGAAACAGGTGACATTGGAGCAGAGATCAGGATGATGTTATACCAGGGTCTGAAAAGAGAGTATTCAAGACAGAACAGGAAGTACCGATGGCTGGATGAAGTAATGGAATGTCAAGATCCACGTGGCTGGGAAATCCTTAGACAAGGACATGCGATAGGATGTGTAGGTGAAGAGCCTGCAGAGGCCGGATCATGCTGGCGCCCTCAGTCCATAGGAAAGTATCTGGAATTTATCCTGAGGCAAATGGGAAGTCTATGTCAGGAGGGAGGAGTCAGCATGATCCTGTTTCTGCTGGGAAAAATCCACTCTAGCTCCTAGTGTATAGTAGGCTGTAGGGGGTAAGATAGATGCAGAAGGCTGTGTTGGGGGCCAGAGACGTGGAACAAGTTATGGCATACACTTTAGAGTTATTGATGATGAGGTTCAATGATACAATCGATGTGCATTAAAGAGACAAGGAAACAAGAACGACACCCAGGTTTGGGGCTCATGCAGGGTAAATGCTGGCACTATTAACTGGGATGAGGATAATGGGGAGATAAGCAGGCTTGGGGTGTGCAATATCAAGCATTGTGCATTGCTCATGTTTTTGAAAGGTTTATTAGACACCGGAGTGCTGAAATTGGGTGGGCAGTTAAACATAGCAGTGTGGAGTTCAGGTCAGGATCTGAGTCAAAAATAAAATTTTGGGGTATCATCAGCATGTAGGTGATAGTGGATGCTACAGGATTGGTTCTGTTTACTATTTGTTTGCAGCTTTTGCTAACTCCAGGATTTTCTTTTGTTCCAGGCCTCTGAGTTCCTACTGGACTCATGCTCTGCCTGGGTCTTCCTTCTCTATAATTCATGCCGACAAGCTTATGTGCATGGAGACATGTTTGACAGAAAGCTCTCAGAAGGATGGAAGGTCAGCCTGGTGTTGGAGAAAGATCGTAGACTTAGAATCAGAGAATGTTGATTTAAGGTTCATGATGAGGCACTTTTGCCTAGACTTTTAAATTTCTTTTTGGAAAAGTATGGGTAGTAATCATATTCCACTCATGAAATGACATGAGCATTTTTGTTTATAATTACATAGCTATAAATATACTTGGTCTACAGAGGTGCTTGATAAATGCAATGGAAATTGAATTTTAATCTCCTTACTGAAGAGTAGGTTCCCTAAGGCCAGGTTTTTACCTTTCCACGTCTAAGAACTTTATGTAGCTTGTTTATTGTCAGATAAGCATAATGAGTTTTTTATTTTGTCCTTCATTAAACCTCAGTATTTGGACATTAAGTATATGTCGATCAAGCCATATTCATCAACTAGTGTTTGTTTGTTTGGTTACATTTTAGCCTTTCTTGCCCACCTGAATCCTGAATTCCCCGACCCAGATGCAAAAATTTGAGCTAAGAAAAATTCTTTCAGTTTTATAATTATTAAAACAAGTTTTTGAGAACAAAGATGACCTTATTCTCTATGAGTGATCCTTCTGGGAAAGAAGAGCCTGTGCTAACTTTCAATATCTGGCATTTTCTCAATAATGTCCTGGGTTTTTTTCAGAGTGCATTTAATTTGGAAGCATTCTCAAGACATATAATAATGAGTGCCAACATCTTTTTCAATCATAAATTGGATTTGATAATGTTTATTTTGAATGCATGCAATTTAGTTATATCTTTTTTCATACATTCTCTCTATTCCGGCTGAGAAAACCTCCAGAACATTGACATTCATTATAGCTTTTCTCAATCAATTCAGAAATATTTATTGAGTTGCTACTATATACAGGACATAGCATTAAGCATCTAAGGAATACAAATGAGTATCATTCACCGTCTTGTTCTCCAGCTTGGCAATTAATTATTGGGAAAAGATGAGCTTTTAAGAGAAGAAAATTATTCTAGAAACTTCGTACTGGATTGAACTTTAGGATGCTGTCAGTCCACTGCATGCTAAATACACCTGCCCCTTCCACAGCTCCCCACAATGGTGTCATCTCCCTCAATTGATCCCTGTTAGTGAGAGAGCTCACCAGCTCCCTAGGTTTCTTGTTGGAATTTTGTACACATTAGATCTTTATAATTAGGTCTTGTATAAAGATCTCCTCTGTGGCTTGCTCCAATTCTTTGTGTCGCATGGCCAGCCTACAAAAATTTGAAGATCTCTACAAAGGGTCGTATGTTTTATTTTTCATTTATTTATTTATTTTTTAAATTAAGTTCATTGGTGTAACACTGGTTATAAATACATAATGTCAGGTGTAAATTATAATTAGACATCTGTATACTCTATTGTGTGTTTACCATCCAAAGTCCAGTTACTTTCAGCTACCATATATTTGATCCCCTTTACCCGCTTCAACCTTCTGTATATTGGTCCCCTTTTACGCCTTCTAACTCCCTTCTATCCCTGCCCCTACCCTCTGGTACCCACTAGGCTATAGTCTATATTCATGAGACTCTGTTTGTTTGTCCTGTTCACTTGTTGCTTTTAGGCTTATATCACACATATAAGTGATATGCGATTTTCAACTTTTTCTGTCTGGCTTATTTTGTTGAGCCTGATTATCTTGAGGTCCACCCATATTGTCGTCAATGGCAGTATTTCATCTCTTCTTACAGCTGAGTAATATACCACTGTATATTCTTCATTTCCTCAGAATAATCGGACCTGATCAAGAAGTGTCTCACTGTAGACCCCTTCCACCGAGGAACACTCAATGAGCTGATGTCCCATCTGTGGACGAACGTGGGGCAGGAGGAACTAAGACCATATAAGGAGCCACCATGCGAGGTGTTAAACTCCAAGGTGACCCAGGACATGAGAAACATTGGGTTCAAGCAAGAAAGGATTGAGGAGTATCTCCGCGAGAAAAAGTACGATAGAACAATGGTCACATATCTCATACTGAGGCACAAAGCGCACAAGGGGAAGGGCTGCACCATCATCGCAAGGCCGTTCCCCGGTATAGAGACCTCCCTTGCCAGTTCTCACGAGAGCCACAGCGTCCGGCCATCCGGCTGGGAGATCCAAGAGCTGGCCAGTCCAGCAGCCAGCGCGGACTGGAGCGCTGCCATTCCCGCACCCACACCAGCGCTCCCTCAGTAGGACCAGCGTCAGGGACAACCAGTTCCGCAACCTGACCGGAATCAGGGACCACAAGGCGCGCATCCTGACTGGAGTTGGGGATCACCTGGAGGCAGAGACCAGCACTGCCTTCACTGCACCAGAGTGTGGGACCACCAGTCCTGTACCCCAACCAGAGTCTGGGACCTCCAGCCCTTCCCCCAGCCTGGCCGTTGGGTCACCGTCTCCACTACCAGCACCAACGGCCAAAGCGGAGCCCCAGAGGGGCAGCCTGAGCTTGAGACCCGAACTTCTTCCTCGGGCTGGAGCCAGGGCATTCAGGGAGTGGCAAGAAGGTTTTGCCACTTTTGGGCAAAGCACCTGTACTACAGGAGAAAGAACAAAGTGCAGCTGTGATTAGAGACTCTGGACAACAGGCAGGGCTGCAGACAAAGACTTTGGGGGACCCAGGCCCGTCTCCCTGCATTTTAAAGGCTGAACTAAAAAATGCTGAGCTTCAAGGAGGCTGGTGAAAAGGTGCGGGAATCGGCCAGACGCTGGACGCAAACAGCTGCAGGTGGGAGCCGTGCTAGGAGGTAGGAGCCGTGTGAAGGACTTGGTCTACTGGATGATGAGGTGTGCAAACTGGCTCTGAGTTTTCTGCACAGGATTCATATCAGGATGGTAGCAGACATCTCTGTGGCCTTCAGAAGCACTGGACTGTTCAGCTTGGAGCATGCCTGGAGCCCCCTGGAGGACAAGAGAAGAGGTCGCCCTCACTGCAAATCCACTCCTTAGGCCTTACCTGGGTGAAACTTGAGACTGGACTCTTTTTCCTGGGGCCCTTCTCCCCATCCCTGCTCCTCTCTTCCTCCATGTTTGTGGAGGAGGGGTGGTTCTTGCTAAACTTCTCGGTTTTCCCTTAACCTTGTAATAAATTGGATTGTTCCACAAAGATGTATCGGAGACTGTTTTGCATTCTCCCTGCAGAGAATTGGGATTGTGCACCCCCTGGGTTGAGAAGCATGTAGTGATGTAGTGTGGGAACTTAATTAGAACTAATGTAAATATTACTGAAGAGAATGATGCTGTCAGTTCCCAACAGGAATAAATGTGGTTCCAAAGGGAGAACGCCTGTGAGCCATCCTGCAAGGCAGAAAGGCAGAGATTGTGTGACCTTCCTACACTCATTACTTCATGTTCTTAGAAGGACAGAAGGGAACTTTTAGTTCTGTGGCCTGTGTTAATTCAGGCTACGAGGTCCATAATAGGATAGCAAAGTTTCGTGAACCAGTCCCGTGGGGGTCATCAGGGAAGTGGTGTGATTGTGGGTCTAAGCAGCTTGGTGGTCACTTACCTGTACAGCTGAGTGTCCTCATTCTGAGGCAGGAGCTGGGCCTTCCCCTTGGCACCTCGGAAAGGGGCCCTGATGTGTCAGTTTGACCTGGAAATGGAGAGGAAGCATGTGGGCAGGCGTGAGCTGGAATGCGAGGTCCATATGGTACTGAGGTGGGGGATGAGGTAGGGGAAGAGGTGTTGGACCAGCACCCAAATCACAGACAGACAGCAAAAGACAGCTGAGACACAGAAGACAAAAGAGGAAAGCCTCTAGCTGAATAGGGATTGTTCAGTGATGCTACACTGCACTGAGCTTTTGCAAGGTTTTTGAGATGTGTTGGTGAATGGTGTGGTGTACCACCCAGACCCCTTTGGGACTCAAGCACTCTCTCCCAGCTGCTGGGAAAGTTGTCTGTGATGATTCAGTCAGGTCCTTTGCCTTGAATTGCCTCCTTCAGAAGAGTGTGGTCTCACCCAAATCTATCCTCCCTCTCTAGAGGTAGCCTAAGGACGATATCCGGCCCATGTGGGGATGTAAAGGCTCTCCCCCTTGCTCAAAGCGCAGCTCTCTGCAGGCACACTCAGCTCAAGGAAACTCACGGAGATCAGCTGACATCCTAGCTGAAACCACATGACAGTCCAACTCCTTCTGCCCGATCCTGTTTCCTTCCCCCCCTCACAGCTGTTGATTCTGAGAGCGCTCCCTAGTACAATTTTATCTCAGAGTCTGGTTCCCAGAAATCTGACCCAAGTCTGATGTAGAGTTTATTCCTAGAGATTAAACTGCAAAAAATCATTCATGTTTGAGGCTGTGTCTCCCTAAGCTCTTTCTGGAAATGACGTCTCACTTCTCCACCTCAATCACCCTTTCTTTGCATTCCTGCTTCTGAAATTGTACTAGTAGGTGCTGCTCCACCATACGTGCGGAACAGCCTGACAAATCCAGGGGGCATTTGCTTTAGTAAGGTCATATTCCTTGCTGTTTTATCACATCTTCCACACCTTCATTTATCCTTCACACACCCCTTACTTTGCAGAGAGCTGTTATAGTAGAACTCCTTCCTTCGTAGTTTTTATTATTTAACTGCTATTGCTGAAGATGGCTCTTACCTTATGTCCTCTTTAAAATGGAAGTACACAGACTCACTAACTAAATGTGAAGATCAGGCTGAAATGAAAGGCATAGCAAAAGCACTGAGTGAGGAAAAGCAGGTAACACAGGTACTACACAGGTTAGAAATATGGGCGCGAAAGTACCAAGTGAGCCTCAGCCCGGAGACCTGAACGCTAATACAGCTGGGAGAGAGGAATGTGACACACTGTCATTTAAATTTCCAGAGAGAAATTTGGAAACAACAGCAAGACAAGGAAAGAAAAAATAAGAATGGGAAAGTGATATTAAACTCTTCAACATAAGCTTGGGTTGTGGTGAAGCAAATTAAAAACGATGCCTTTTTTGGCTTCATTTTAACTCACACATCCCCACGTGGCTGCAAGGTAATCCTTCCGTGGAAGTGCCATGTGGCAGACACCGTTCGGTGTTCAGGTGCTAAAGTAATAGCGTCAATAGACAAAAAAAGGGGCAATTGGAGGACAGCAACAGAAACATTCTGTGGATGGGAGAGATATATTACAAGGAAAGGAGATGGGATTGATGCAGGTAGTCTCATCCACTGCCCAGGGAGAGTGAAGATGGAGAGCATGGGAGTGCCACGTGCTCTAAGGAGGAAAAGCCTGTGCTAGAGTGTCACCTGTCACAATGGGACAAGGGCTGGGAGAAGAAAAGGTAGTTTTGAAAAGTGGGCAGGTACTTTCCAGTGGGCAGACTCTGTGGCAGTCAAGCAAAGAGCTGTAAAGAGGCATCACTGCAGATACAGACTAGACTGTGAAAGCCGTTTGAGAGGTGCGTCTAAACCTGAAACCAGCTTCAACCTTCTGATGAGGTGGCATGATGAACCCAGGCACAGAGTCGATCAGTTCAGTCTATTTTCTCATTTGTAATCGAGTCAAGAAAATGGTTGAACAAGTAGAATGTGTGTCTATAAGTAGGGATTATGGTTCACTAGGCTGTAAACTCACATAAGGTTGGAATCTGGTCTTATTCATCTGTGTATCACAAGTGTCCATCGCATTAGATATGCTTAGCCAATGTTTTATGAATTAATGAATGACAGAATACTGGGAAAAGAAATATTCCTGCAGCGGAGTTCCAGATCACATTTCTGGCAGTCACCAGTCAATACTTCTGAGGGTCTTTGAGAATCCAAAGGGTTGAATTCCAGAAAGGGATTAGTACTTCACTGTTTGTCTCTGGCTCAGAGCATCTGATTTCAGGGGTTAAATCCCCTCACCATAGAGTCGGGCGGGCTCCCAAAGTTAAAAATTCGATAGCATCCCTCTTTCTTAAGTCCAAGTGTGAAATGGAAGATGCTGATGGCAAGTATTCATTAATTTATTGAACAAATGTTAGATGATGTATAGTTTAGCAGTTAAGGGTGTGGGCCTATCAGGCAGAGGGACATATTTGAAATACTGTCTCTGGTACTTCATAATTGGATGTATCGTTTAGCTAGTTATCTAACCTTCCTGTGTTTCAGTTTCTTCCATTGTATAAGGATAATAATAGTTCTTGATCAATGAGGTTTTAATGATGATTAAGTTAAATAATCCATGTAAAACATTTAGAAGAATACTGATTAATAACAGCTGCATAATGTGTGATGGATGGGAGGTCAATGAACTCATGGTTCCTAATTCCGATTCAGGGGTAGGTACATCCATGGGGCAAATGTCCCATAATCAAATCAAGTGGTGCTTTGCCGAGGGACTTTCCAATATCTGCCGTCTGAGTCCTATAGCACATTTGTCTTTTCTTAATTTCTTACCAGTGAATCTTTAGCATTAATTTTCCTCGAAAGGGATACTGGGTGAAAGGCTAGATGGTTATGCAAATGATGTTAGACACTGCCATTTTGCATTCCCAGTGATCATGCCAAGGAATGGCTCTCCCTCGGCTTCATGAAGTGAGTATGTCACCACACTTTGGAATTTTTGTCCGTCTAAGAGGTGAACGCAGAACTACCTCAGTGTCATTCTGCCGTTTTGAAATATAAAGTGAGGCAGAAAGCATTCTCTCCAGTGGTTTGGGAATGATGACATAATATTACTGATATCATATATCAGAAAGTGAAGGCGTTTTTTCTGGGTTCTGTCTGAACAGACCTGTGCCGATAGTCACAGACTCCCTTGGGGGCTGAGTCTGTGACAGTTCTTACAGTACCGATAATTTACTGATACCCCCAGGCGCCAGTTCCTGCACAGAATCCTCAGTTAGGTCTGGAGCTGAAAGTGCTGTATGTTTCAGCTTGGCCAGCCCACCAGATGCGTTCAGGGTCTGCCCGTAACCATGAACCATTTCTCCCTTCTGGGATAAATGAGAACTGAGAAATTTCTTCCCTATTAATTCTTATGGGCATTTGTCATCACCTTCAATGAAAGGGACCTCAAGAATCATTTCTTTGGTTTCCTAACCCCACATTTCAAACTTGTGTGAGAACTCATATTTCTTCTAAGCATGTATTGTACTTGATAAGTGGAAAACTGCTAAGGTAAGTAACAGATGATAAAACAGTCATGGGAAGCTTGATTTACGCAAAGCCAATGAGTTAGCAGGGTCTCGCGCCCATGGCTAGAATGTCCCCCAAGGTAAGCCTGGGCTTTTGGGAAGGAACAAAACACTGCCATTTTCCTGACCAGTCTCCATAATAATTAATCCTTCTCTGTCAGGAGACTCTTCTCCACTTCAGAACTTAATCCGTCCTTCACTTCACCTTCTGTGGCACCTGGCAGGACACAATGCTACTTACTTCATTAAGACACATTAATCTTCTTCTAGTAAGAACGGCAAAATTTTATCTTCCACGAAGTTTATGGTTTGACATAAATTTACAGGGCAAGTTAGTCATTGGCAAGTATTTATTTGTAAATGTTTGGATTTTTGTGAAAATATTGTGATGATCCATTATATTCTTTGTGCATTAATGGAATAAATAGCTGTGTGTCCTGTAGGAGGATCTCAGACTTAATTATTTAAAAAGCAAGAAGCAAAAAGTATGTATGGTTTTCTTCCATTTTGTTTAAAAAAAGAGAACCAAACCAAACTCTATATTTATCTAGGTACATCAATGTATAGAAATGCCTGGAGAGCGCTACAGAAACATAGCCTACCGTGGCCTAAGATTATCCCTGGAGAGTGGAGTCCTGATGAGGTAGGAGTAATTTTGGTATAGACAATTGTTTAGCAGACTGTATTTCAGATTAAATAGAGAAATGTGTGATATGTACCTGCAGAAATGTTTAAAATAATGGTAAGAACAAAGACTCGGAATTTGACATGGACCAAATTTTGAATGCACTTTATGGATCTTGGCAGTGAGGTTCAGTGAAGCAATTGATGTGGGTTGAAGAGTCAAAGAGGCAAGGATAACCCTCAGTTTTGTGGCTCATGCAGGATGAATGCTGGCACTATTAACTGGGATTGGGACAGTGGGGAGATGATCAAACTTGGGAGTGTGAGATCAAGCATTGTGCTAAAGATGTTTCAGATGTTTATTAAACAGCATAGTTATGATGTTGGGTGGGCAGTTAAAGATCAGAGTGTGGAGCTCAGGGGAGGATCTGGGTCAAAAATAAAATTTGAGGTATTGTCAGCATGTAGGTGATAGTTGAAGCTACAGGATTGTTTGTTTACTATTTCTTTGAAGCTTTTGCTAACTCCAGGACTTCCTTTTGCTCCAGACATGTGAGTTCCTACTGGGTTCGTGCTTTGCCTGGATCTTCCTTCCCCATAATTCATGCTGACAAGCTTATTTACCTGGAGATATGTTTGACAGGAGGCTTACGAAAGAATGGAAGAACAGCCTGGTGTTGGAGAAGGATCCAAAACTTGGAATTGGAGAATGGTGGTTTTAGGTCCATGATGAGACACTTTTGTATAGGCTTTTAAGTTCCTTTTCTGAAAAATAAGGGTAGTAATAGTATTTAACTCATGCAATGATATGAGACTTTTTGTGTATAATTGCATAATGATAAATAGACTTGGTATACAGTAGGCGAATGATAAATGCATTGGAAACTGATTTATAATCTCCCTATTAAAGAGTAGCGTCCCTGAGGCTATGCTTTTACTCTTTCCATAACTCAGGCCATTGTGTAAGCTTGTGTGTTGTCAGAGATAAGTATCATGAGTTTCTTTATTTTGTCCTTCATTAAACCACAATATTTGGACATTAAGTATATATTGATCAAGGCATAATCATCAACTAGTGTTTGTTTGTTTGTTTGTTTACATTTTAGCCTCTCTTATCCAAGTCCCATCTCTAGGCCCAGAGGAAATACATAGAACTAAGAAGAATTCTTTCTGTTTTATGATTATTAAAACGTGTTTTTGAGACAAATATATCTTTATTCTCTAGAAGTATGGCTCCTCCTGCTGGCAAAGAATAGGGTGTGCTAATTTTCTGTATCTGGCATTTTCTTAATTGTGTCACATGTTTTTGTCCAGAGTGCAATTAATGGAAGCATTCCTAAGACGTGTAAAAGTGAGTGCCAACATCTTTTTCAAGCAGAAATTATGTTTGATAATGTTTATTTTGAATGCATGCAATTTAGTTATATCTTTTTTTCATACATTCTCTCTATTCATGCTGAGAAAACCTCCAGAACATTGACATTAGTTATGGCTTTTCTCAATCAATTGAGAAATATTTATTGAGCTGCTACTACATGCAGGACACAGCATTAAGCATCTATGGTATACAAATGAGTATCATGCACCATCTTGTTCTCTAGGTTAGCAATTAATTATTGGGAAGGATGAGCTTTGTAAGAGAGGAAAATTATTCTAGAAACTTAATGCTGGAATGAATTTTAGGATGCTGTCAGTCCACTGCATGCTAAATACACCTGCCCCTTCCACAGCTCCCCACATTTGTGTCATCTCCCTCAATAGTCCCTGTTAGTAAAAGAACTCACCAGCTCCCTAGGTTTCTTGTTGGAATTTTGTACACATTCGATCTTTATAATTAGGTCTTGATATTGTATCGAGATCTCCTCTGTGGCTTGCTCCTAATCTTTGCATTGCATGGCCAGCCTACAAAATTTTGAAGATCTCTATAAAGGGCCATATGTTCAATTTTTCATTTATTTACTGTTTAAAAATTAAGTTCATTGGGGTAACACTGGTTAATAAAATTATATAATGTTGTAGGTACATTATAATTTGACATCTGTATATTCTATTTTATGTTTAGTACCCAAAGTCCAGTGTCTTTCATCCTTTCCAACATTTGTTATCATTTGTCCTGTTGATTTTAGCTATTCTATCAGGTGTGAGATGGTACCTCATTGTGGTTTTGATCTGCATTTCCCTACTAGCTAACAATGTTGAGCATCTTTTCCAATATTTATTGGTCATTTATATGTCTTCTCGGGAGAAGTGTCTGTTGAGTTTCTCTGCCCATTTTTTTGATTGGAGCATTTGTCTTTTGTGGTTATGGAGTTGTACGGGTTCTTGTTATATTTTGGATATTAGACCTTTATCAGAAGTGTTTTGCAAATATATTTTCCCATTCAGATTGTTGTCTCATTACCTGGTTGGCAATTACTTTTGCTGAGCAGAAGCTTTTTAGTTTGATGTAGTCCCATTCATTTATTTTAGCTTTTACTTCCCTTGCTTTTGAGGTCCAATTCATAAAATCTTCTTTATGTCCTATGTACTTGAAATGAGTTCCTATGTTTTCTTCTATGCACTTTATTGTTTCAGGTCTTCTATTCAAGTCCTTAGTCCATTTTGAGTTAATTTTGGTGTGTGGTAATAGACAACAATCTAGATTCATTCTTTTACAGGTGGCTTTCCAGTTTTCCCAGCACCATTTATTGAAGAGGCTTTCCTTTCTCCAGTGTATGTTTTCAGCTTTTTTTTGTTGGAAATTATTTGCTTATAAAAATATGAGATTACTTCTGTCTGGACTCTTGATTCACTTCCAGAGGTCTGTGTGTCTGTTTTACTGTCAATACCATGCTCTTTTTATTACTGTTGCTTTGTAGTATAATTTAGAATTATAGTAGAATATAGTAGAATTCGGGCAGAGTGGTGCCTCCAGCCTAGTTCTTTTTCTCAGGATGGCTTTGGCAATTTGGTGTGTGTGTGTGTGTGTGTGTGTGTGTGTGTGTGTGTGTGCGCGCGCGCGTGCGCGCGCGCGCGCGTGCGCGCACTTCCATACAAATGTGATCATTTTTGTCCTGAGACAAAAGACTGATAGTGACTTTATTCTCATATTTTGGGGGATGATTTCCTGACTATTTGTAGTGTAATATAGATATTTGCCTTTAAACTCAGAGTCACTTAGTTTGGTGTATAAAATTGAAAGCTGTCTTCAGCTACAGGTCTCAGGGGGTCTCTAAAGTTCTGATTCGAGATGGCTTGTTATTTCTTAAATGATTTTGAGATTAAAAACTATGGCTTTATTCTCAACTTCTACAAAATGACTCTCCCCAGATCAGCTGTGGCCAGCTCTCAATCAGGATGCCTGCCACCCTGCTAAGTCACTGAGATACCTGTACCACCCCAACCTGAAGACCCACAGAGAAGCTCCAAGTGGCCAGAGCTGGGGCCTCCACCAGGAGTGATGAAAACCTTGAGTGGGTCATTTGCGACAGTCAGAAAAGAACAAAGGGACTTGGTAATCTAGAACATAATTTGGAAGTGTGTTCCATGTCTCAGAACCATTTGAAATTTTTTTTTTTGTCATCTTACTTGACTCATAGACAAATTGATTTAGTTTGACTTAGTTTCAGCCAGTTTGGCTTTTTTTTTTAACGTAACCAGTAAGTGTTTGGTAAAGAGCTAAAACTTGCCCAGGTAGCTTTGAGTCAAGTCCTCCTTAGATCATACACGGTGCCTTTATTATAAGAACTAGGAAACCTTGGACTTGCTGAGCTTGCCACTGACAGGACTGTGAACCAGCCTGGACTTGAACTCGAATTGAATCAATGGATACTAGTCTCACAAGCAACAGAAGGGGCCAGTTCCGAGACAACTGAGGATCTCGGTAAACCTCCAGAAGTCAGCCAGAAACTGCACCCAGCCTTGGTCAGGGGATGCTTTCATCCTGCCCCGCTCATCAGAGGAGCAGGGGGAAGGCCCTTAGACCAGAGTCCGTGTGGGTGGGTGTGATCAGGAAGCCCAGGAGGGGTCATGAGGACCCCCACAAGAGATGACTTACTCCACCCTCTAGAGAAATTGTTTTCTAGTTTGAGGACAATCCTTTTTTTTGTTTTCTTTTTCTTTCTGATTCTTTATCTGGTTTACTTTTTAAATGGTGGTTACAGTCCTCAGGGCAAAGGGTTGCCGGACACAGAGTTTTGCCCTGGGTGCAGGGTCCTGAGCACGGCCACCAGCAGGCCAGTGGGAACCGGCCATGGAGCCAGCATCATGGCTTCTTCCATAAAGCGTTCTCATCCCCCTGATCAAATTAGGTTGTGATCTTACTGAAAAGAAAGATACCTAAGAAACACTTGGAACGAAACAAAATGAAATGAAATCGTAATCGGCTTTTAACATAGAACATGGTGTGAATTCTCCCGGTAGCCACTGTTGTGTAATGACGTACAGGGGCTTTTGTGTCCTGAGCGGTGGCTTCTGGCCTTGGCAGCCACAGGCATGTTCCCAAGAGTCCTTGCATCTGCCACCGTGGCCTCTGCGAAGCCACTGTAGAAGTCTTAAAAATGTTTCCTATTAATGTTTGATAAAGAGAGCAAACTGGGACTTTAATACTGACCATATCACTGTGTGCTAAGGAACGCCGATGACTTAAGAAAAAAGAATTTGAAAAATGCAGTAATGACAATGTGTAGCAGCTACAAACTCAGAGAGGACACTGGTAGGTGAGATCACCTGTGGCCAGGGTAGAGGAAGGCACTTCTCCTGCTTTTTAATTATTATTTTTACCAGTTTTTGTTAGGATATAATTGACATATAATATTGTATTAGTTTAAGGCATTGCAGGGGTTCAGAATGAGTCACCCCACAATGTACCTCTGTGGTACGTGGATTATTTTGAGCTAAAGGCAATTTTAGCTTTGAGCTCAGGAGGAACTTCCTCCCCGCCCTTAACTACCTGCACGAATTTGAATTAGGAACCTTGTCCATAACGACAGAGTAGCAGAGATGACTTCTGCTGGCCCCACCTGTACGGCAGGGCAAACTTCTACTCACTAAACAGCTTGACTTTCCTGAACAGACTTGAACCTCCCACTTTGGTGCAGGGGACTCTCCTGTCTGAATTGCCCTCCCCTGGGGGCTCGTGTCCCTCAGGGTGGCCCAGAATCCCTGCTCCACAGCCATCCTGGGTGGCTGTGCCTGCTCCTACCTACCGAACCCACATCTCTGTTGGAAGCTGGGGGCCGGGGCAATGCTTGGAAACCTGTGGGTCCCAATTTGAGGTGTCTTGCTCCAGGGTTCACAAACATTAAATATCTTATTATTAAATTTAAATTCTAAAATTTAAGTATTAAATTTTTTTGTTTACATGTGTGCTTCTCCAACTAGACCATGATTTCTTTCTAGGCGAGGATGTTAATTTGTATCTCTAGAGCCTCATACAACCTGCAATTAAAGAAATATGCCTCCTTCATTCTTACTGCCCTCCAACAGTTCCCATTTGCATACTGGATAAATCCTTACTACTATAGTATGTTATTCAAGGTCCTGTGTGATCTAACTCCCTGCCTGGTCTCATTTCTTGTGACTCTACTCCTCATACAGAAAGCTACAGATAGATTTGATTCATGTCTTATGCCCTTTTGTGAGCAGCACGCTTCAGGGTATGGTACTTCTCCATGTGCCTTTTCATTCATTCTAAGGTGAGTTCCAACTCAGCGTATATTGAAGTCGGGTGCCGGCTCCAGCCAGGCTTGACACTCCTCAGACCCTCAGAATTTCTAGCCTCATGAGTCCTATTTTATGAACACTCCTAATTAGCCCCAGAAAAGCAGCCTCCCTGCTCTATATTTTCCTACAGAGACATAGGTAAATACCCGCTGGTCATACCTCACAAAATTTCCAGCAATGAAAGCAGAAGTTTTGGACTGCGAAAACCAGATTTATTTGGATGTGGGGCTGGATGGGACTTTGGAAACTTTTCTTAATTCAAGTGTCATTTTTAGCATTTGCATGGCACAGAAACAGATCCTACATGGGGAAGCCTGGGAGGACTGTTTTTTCCCCTGTTTGGAGTGCAGCTGACAGCTGCTACAACTCACCAAACACTGTGGATTTCAAAACAGCTTTGCCTAGAGCAGGGGTCTGCAAACTTTTTCTCCAAAGGGCTAGAGAGTAAATATTTTAGACTTCATAGTCTCCGTCACAGTTTTGGCATTGTAGCTCAAAAGCTGCTATGGCTATGTTCCAATAAAACTTTATTTGTGGACACCAAAATTTGAATTTAAAATAATTTTTCCCGTATCTTGGAATATCATGCTTTTTAAAATATTTTTCCTCCAACCATGAGAAAATTTAAAAACCATACTTGCCTTGTGAGCTGTACAGACACAGGGGGCAGGCTGGATTCGGCCCACGGGCCACAGTTTGCTGGCCCCGGGCTGGGTGAGCAGCTCTGCTTCTTGTAATTTTTCAGCTGCACTTGGAGGGTTTGTTAAACCAGATTGCCGGGCTTCATCCCAAGGGTTTCTGGTTCCGAAAATCTAGGGAGAGGGCTAAATATTTCTAACAGATCTGGCGAGAACGTACTTTGAGAAACACTAGTATGGAACTCTCTAGAATGAACACTGTCTCATTTTATCTGAGAACTTGATGGAGTCAGCCCTTCGGGCAGCCACTGCTGTGTAATGACTTCCAGGTGTCAACATCTGCACCCTGAATCAGGGAAGGACCCCATCAGCGGCATCCTGGGTGGGAGGGCCCTAAGGCAAACATGATTCACCTCCAGGCCAGGCAGCAGGGAGAGACTGGAGCAAAATGCAGATTCTGGGGAAACTGAGCCTCCCAGGAGTGCCTGGGAAGGGAAGACCTGAACCTGGCACGGGGATCGTGTCCTGAATGTCGGTTTCCGGAGCCCTGGCCCCAGCAAACTAGGCAGGCAGGGGCAGGCCCAGGTGGTCGGCGAGTCTGAGGGGTGTGTGGGGCCAAGGCTGAGCTTCCCTTGGTGTCCGCAGAAACTTTCTTCATAGCGACAAGAGAAACCAGAATTGTGAAAACAGAATCCAAGTCAGTTTCGAAGGGTCATTTTTAAATTGTGTTTGAGGCATGTTTTAACTTGTGGTCATTTTCTGTCTGCAAAGTACTTTCTTGGTGGTGTGGGGTCCAGGGACTTATGTGTCTAGATCTTGGAGCGGCACATGGTCATGGGACCTGCTGAGTCCCTCCTCATCTAGCCCTGCCCCCCATATTACTGCAAGGAAGGAAATACTTTCCCTCTACACTCTCAGGTCTAGTCCCTAGAAACCTGTGAATTAAAATAATAAAAGCAGATTAACAGGAATAAAGGCACCGTTTTTATTCATATTTACATGCATAAGGGAGTTCACAGAAAATAAATGAAACTCAGAAAGTGCTTAGACTTTGGGGTTTATGTGCCATTTTAACAAAGGGGGGGGGCTTGGGCTTTAAGGGATGTTAAATCATGAGCTGACTAGCAAATATCCGAGGAAACTTATGGGAGATGCAGTTGTTTATGTAATGTCTGGCATTGCAATCACAAGGTTTTCATGTTCGCGCTTCAAATGTCCAATATGCAAATATAGATCAGAGTTAGAATAAGGAAAGGTTTATTAATTGAAATGGCACCGATACGATAAAAGGAGAACTTTCTACATTTTCTCAAATCCATCTGAAGTGTGCCAGAAGTTCAAGCCCCCTATGTGTCCAGGGCAAAGGGAAAGGGCAGGGCACGAGGCGGGGTCTTTGGAAGACTCCCAAATCTCTAACCCTGGGTGTGTGCACGTCCCTTCCTGCCCCCT